>VWZO01007569.1:255826-372122 GCA_013396975.1 Bucco capensis | reverse complement strand
GAAGCCTAGCCATACATACATACAAAATCTCACAAACTCCCCTGTATCTTTACACATCCTTAGCACCAGAGATGTTTTGGTACGTTCATACTGCACAATTCACCTGACACAAACTAGCTCAGTAGGAGCAATGATCTTACATACCCTGCCCAGAGCACACCACTGACCTCCAACAACCTCCCACCAGCCATGCACCACAATTATTACTTCTCTCATTTCTGCCACCAGTTTCTACTGAGCCCTATGCTTTGGAGGTTTACAGGAAGTCTGCCTAAATGACAGAATCTGCACAGCAGGGCAACAGTTTTCAAGCAAATGACTTCTACAAAGTTAAAAAGTAGCTTTTCATCTTTGAATTATTGTGGTTCACAAGGCTGTCAGCTGTGCTCATTGCTTCACACCTCACACACCTAGAAAATAGATCTTTTGCAACAAAGGGAATCCAAAGAAAATGTAAATTGAGGCTCAGAACTACTGCATACTGAAAGATGACAAAAAGACATTCCCTTATTGGTGATTGCCCTGTTTCATCTTACAGAAAATACCCTTTCTCCTACTTTTTTGCATAATTTCAAATACAGTGGGATTCTTGCCTGCCTCTTGAAGTATTTCCATTTATCTTTTCCATTATTATCTTACCAGGTATTTTTTTTCTTGCTCAAACTTTTCTTCATACTTCCTAATTTTTCTCTTGAGACTCTGAAGATGCTTGGTAAGTTGTGCTACAGTTTGTGGTTCTTTGCACTCTTCACAGTTACATCTAGACGAGCTCCTTGGCCTGCAAAAGTCAAAGACAGTAGCTGGATCAAAGAAGTGGCTATAATGGACCATGCCTTGTTTCAGGCTGACTTAATGCTTCCTAGTGCTTCAGAATTTACAGCTAGGTTCTTTCAAGGGACAGAGATAGTTTAGTTTTACCAAGTAAGCATAAAATAATTGCATTTGCTTGAAGGTCCCCCAAAGGTATACTAACGAGTTCACCATCTGTCTTTCACTCACTCTTTCTTTTTAATTAATTGTGGAATTTCTCAGTATGTTTCAGAAGTTGAGTACATGTAACAACCCAATCTTACTTCCCAAATCTTCCAGCTGTAGCAGGAGATTGTAACAGTATAATTTATAAAAGTTCAGGGAGTTTCTTATTACCTGGAATAAAACATTTCATTTTGAAAGCAATTTAGTTGCTGGTTTTTCTACATTTGCTGATCAATAGATCTAATTATTATTCATATGCAGCTGGCACCTATGTATATAAGCTTTCAGGAAAGTTTAGTTTCTGTTTGAAACTCACAGCTTGGTTTCTGGAGATCACATATGTGGACTACTCGTTCTCTGATACCCTCATGTCTAGTGAATGACTCAAGCTATAGTTCAGCTACATATANTATATATATATTACAGCAGAAATTTTTAGTGTTATACCTTGATAGCCCTCACTATTATATATTCACTCCTATGACTAATTACTAACTAACATTTAAAACTACCCTTGCTAACTATAATTAACAAGGACATCAAACACCATTCTACTGTGTTATGACTGAAAAAAAAGAACCACTAGATCCTGTTTCTGGTGTTGTGAATTAACTAAGTCAAAATAAGCTAAAAATACAAAAAATTCTTGTTTATGGGATAACAGTAACTGAAAAAGCATGAAGACTGCGGATTGTACCAAAATTACTTAAAATACATACGAATTAAAATTGTTTTCTTACATCATGAAAGGTTGAGCACTTGGTGGAGAAGGGGCAGACTCTGTGTCTAGATTAAATCTCTGGCTTTGGCTAAAGATAGAGCAGCGTGGTGACAAGAGAGGATTGTCTCCATCTGTAATGTGATACAGCAGTCGACTGGTCCCTAGGGAGTGATGTTCTTGTGGGCTGCTGTCCATGTCATTCTGCCAGTCTCTGTGGGCTGGCACAGGCTCTAGAAAGCAAGCATAAAGCAATATGGACTGAGAGGCACTCACAAGATATTTAGCTACTTAGATAAATACAAATCTATACTTACAGAATTATTCAAAGCACAAGTATTCAAAATAAACAGCAAATAGTTCTGCAAAGTATCACATGCAGGATGAACACAGGATGAGAAAACAAAAAGGACAGTTACTGGCTTAACATGAGGCGGTTTTGAGTTCCACAGCAGAAGGTGGATGGGTGTGCTTGGAAACTATGAAGTATAACATAAAGAGGAAGCTTTTCCCAAAATAGTAGCATTAATTTCATAGATCTATTTGTTTTTAAAAGCCACATTCCTGAGAAGATGATGAATGTAGAAAAGAAGTTTGATTTTGTGATTTAGCATTTAGTCCTCTGGTCAAGAGAAAGGCAGATCAAAAATATAATGTGTCCTGATGCTAAGAACCTCCAGCACTGCTTGCAGTATCTTGCAGTAATTCATTAGGGTTTGAAGCAATATATCCACGGGTCTAAAGAACACAAGATATGAAAGTAACAACAACAACTGGTAACATTCAAGGTGGTTATTAAAAGCAGTGTGGAGTGACTGTTAATGGGAGGAGTCATGTTTATGATACTATATTGGTCTTGGGCTCTAGGTGCCTCAAAAGGTAAAATTTGTTTTATATAGATGGTCAAGCCAGAAATAAGAATGATTTATTCTGGACTGGAAAAGTAGGAATTGGTAAACCTCTTCACACTGATTCTGTTTATGGGTAACTTAGGAAATACTAGGCATGTTACAAAGCCTACCTCCAGGGTATACCAAAAGTTCATCTTCCCCTTGCTGCACCTGGGTACATTAACAAGAAGAACGATTCCATTTTCCTCCTCACCCTCATCTAGCCTAGTCAATAGCTTTGCTCTCAGATAATTGTACTTTCAAGTAGACTATACTTCTGGGGAGAAGCTCCACATTCTCATAAAACCTCTCCCCCAAAAAACCAGTTAATACAGGGTGAACAAGTCATGTGCTCTATCTCAGGTTCCCTTCTAGTTTCCACAATACATAATATTTTATACCAGCTAAGTTATTTTTTCCTATAAATCTATGTATGTGTACAGCCTTAAAATTCGTATCTATTATTTTGTATTTCCAGGCAGTATGCACATTGTTTCTAATAATGAACATGGATGTACTCACAGAAGAGCAGGTAGGTTTAGAAAAGCTCTTCCACCTTCACTTTCTTTTCATTTTCTCCTTTGTACATGGGACATGACATTCCCAAGGTGAGAGGGTATGCCTTTGAGAATTCTAATGCAATCTTTGCAGTACATTCTGTTTGAACTCTGCCAAACAGGCAGACAGCTACAAATTTCTATTGCTGCACTGGGACAGTGGAGACAAACCAGCTCTGAATAGCACACTTCATAGAAAGCGGCTATCAATTTAAAAATCAATAGTTACAATGGCCTAAAATACCATTTTATCATGCACTATCCAACTGGTTTTGCTTTACAAAAACTCCAATTGTATAATCAGAGTTTAGTCTGTCATGAAAAAGTTAAATTTGACTTTTGTATCTATAAGTTCATCTACTTTAACAGCACCATCACTGATCACTATGTGAAGCATTTTCACAATGAGACAACGCAGTTGATTATTAATTCTAACCTAGCATCTTTCCTGCAAGTACTTCATACTCTGTAGGTCAAATTCACCTCTCCAAGGTACCAGAGTAACACCAAAAACTTATAAATCATGTATGAGATTCAGATCCTCCCACAGATGGATCCAGAAAGACACCTGGGAGAAGCAAGGGTAGAGCATTGTGCCAGTCATGGGAAATTATGTGCACAGCACACATAGTGTGAGAACGGCTGGAATAAATGTTGTGTTGCAAAAAGAAAAGAAGTGCTTTCTCAAAAAAATACAAAACAAAATAAAAACAATAGTTTGGGTTGAATTTTGGTTTGTGGGTTGTTTTGGTTTTGTTTTTTACTTTGGAAGAACTCTGTTGCCAATGAAAAGAAACTGTCTTGCTTCCTTTGATTTCACTATCATTCAACTTCAAGAAACAATCACTGTGAAGCAGACTGACTAAGAATAGTTTCACTATTGCTCTTGCTCTGTTACTAAAAGCAATGAATTATTTTATAGGCATAGTAAGCAGCTGTCTTCTTACTGTGAAAGGAAAATGATGTTTTAAAAAAATCAGCCAGTCTGTGTGTGAAAAAAACATTTCCAACATTTCAACTTTGATTTTGCGTGGACCTAGAAGTACTCCTCTTGCAGGAGGCAACCTGTACTGCTAATAAACTAAATATAGTCTCAGACATTTGCTCTTTTTCACTTTTACTATGCCCAAGCCAGTCTCAGAAAGGGAGACACTCAAAACTAAATACCCCTGGGAGATAAATGCAAAGGACAAGTGTAGTGAGTGGAGCAGCTCCAGTGTAAAACCAAACATACAGGAACTCTAGGAGGTATTTTTATTAAGCTAGAAAATGAAAGGGAGACAACCTACATGCATGAATTTGGAAGGCCAGGGCTCTTCCTTTCCTGACAACATTGCTCTGCTAAAGCTTGCAAACTGATGCAATTTTGGTATGGCCTTAAGAAAGATTTTAGTCCCAATCCTACTACAGATTCATTAAATTACTACATACTGTCCAGGTCAGTAAGTCATTCAAACTGATTCATTTACATGGCCTAATTACTATAATAGTGGAGCTTCTCAGGATGATGACAAGTTATAACCAACCTCATCTTTAATCAAAACTTAGGGCCATCACGCTGATTCCAATTCTGCATAGATCCTAAACAAGACATAAAGCATTATCCTGAGGGTAGTCTATGAACTAACCAAATATCTACCTCTATTTATATATCTGATCTAATTTTAGCCTTTTTTTTTTGCCAGATCTGGGAACTAAAGTCACCTCTAGCCAAGGCAGTAAGTTGCCTCTTAGCCTGCATATACTCCCATCTTCCCATCTCAGTCTAGCTTAGCACTGAGAAGAGCTCTTCTGTCTTATATGTACTATGCTTCAGAATGTGGAGACTTAAGTCATATGGCAACAAGCCATATGGTACAAGTCTGTAAAACAATAATACACTGAAATCTGTTGTATATAAAAAAAGAACATGCAGATGTAAGGTGTTCATCCCTCAGTGTTACATCTGTGAATGCCAGTATCAAGATTTTTCATTTAAAAGACATTTAGAACATCTTGTAGGTAAGATCAGCTGCTCATGGTTCAGGACACATATTTAAAGTATACTCATATCCAAAAGCTACAGAAATTCATCACACAATGCTTTTCTTTTTTTTCTTTTAATAAAACCATCTTATCCCCTTGCAATTCTTTATAGTCTAACTTTGCCAGCTCTAATTCAAGTTTTTCCATATTCAAAAGTAAATTGGAAATTGCCAACTTTGCTGAGAGATAAGAGTTACTGTTCACTCCCTAAGATTTGCATCCTCAAGTACCCAGTCATGTTATTAGACTATTCTAGCTTCATTCACCATACACATAATGTGTCTTTTTCTCATTTTTGTTGAATGGGATGTGAAATAAAAGAGATTAAATAGACTACACATTCATTACATATTATTCAGTTTTAAAAGAATATTAAATAGAAATTAAAATTTGTATTGCCTGATTCACTGAGCCAAGGCTAATAACCAGAGAAATGGAATATATGGCATATCCTCTAAAACCTCTCTTTCTAGCCTGATCCAAATCTCTGGAATTCCATCCAAGTGGAAGCTGAAGTAGTCAATAGTCCAATGTGACAGCTGTACCTAAACTCAATGTATCAGAAGCTTTCCGTAGTAATTTAAGAGACAGAATTAGGACTAGCTCTGTCTATGCAAAATGCATAAGTTAATAAAAAAACCCCAAAAAAACTCAAAAATCACAAAGCAGATGTTAGCAGGAATGAGCATACATTAAGATGAATTACATTGGAATACTTTAACTAAAGCACAAATGTGAACTGCTAGAGTGACAGAGCATGCTCTGAGCTGTGTAAGAGAAATGCTACATCATCCAATATTTGCTTGCGTATCTGGAGACAGGCAAAGAGGAGCTAAGAGAGGGGTCACATTGGAAGTAGGGTGTCACTAACAGTATAAATTAGATGGAAATCCAATTAAACCAGCAAAAAATAAGCAAAGGAAACAGTTATGAACCATCCTAACAAAGAATTATGAAACTACCAGAACAAAATAATTCAGTAAACTACTGGAAAAGGAGAAAAATCCCACCCTGTCATAGAAGAAAGGAGTCAGTGCAGATTTTGGATGGGCTGCAAAACATCTTTGGCTACACAGCTGAGACATGAGATCTGTCTCTGCCTCAGATCCACACCAAAAGTGGGATGGTGGCAAGTTCCACACCTGTATCCCAGAGCTAGTAAGGTGCTTGCCTCACTGGGCTAAAGCATCTTTTTTTTTTTTTAGCTAAACCCCAGAGTATTTAGTATCTTCCACATTCCCTCATCTCTATAACAATTTGGATTCTACATACCATTTCCTTAATTGTGCAATCAAAGCAAACCTCAAACTTTAGAATTACTTAAGTAGAACACTCCCATGTGTGATTTCTGTAGGTAAATAACTTACTGTTATTTCTTGCTGAAAATTCTGAGTGAAGAGCTTTTGAAACCCCTTCTTCTGAATGTAGCCTTTATCCTGACATAAAACATCAATTGTGAAGGGATTACTGACCTATCTGCCTTCATTTAGACCAAACATGGTAAATGATTTAAGGATTTGTGTATTCATGTCACTTGTCTGTGAGATGCATTAGTCATCCTGCCTTTGACCTATTTTTCACGAACAGTGATTCCTCTTCTGCTGAGCATCACGACTCTGCCAGCCCTCTGACTACAAGCTATGAATTGACAGAAATAGTGCTGAGCCTTAGGGCTATTTATTTGCAAGGACTGGTTTCCATATTGAGGAAAGAGGGAGAGAGAACACACCACAGTTTACCCAGATGGGTAATAATACAGGTTCATGAATGATTAAAATCCACATGCTGTAAAACTCACCTTCACTATCTCTCTGCTGATGCATTAAATTAAAATCAATAATAGGAGAAATGAAGTGATATTGCTCTGACAAAAAGAATGACAAAAATAGAATTACATGATATGGCAGGTGATTTCACACAATACAGACACAGGAAGTAAAGAGCATAAATTTACTTAGAAAACAAAACAAAACAAAATAAAAAAATGAAAATAAAAAGATCAGGATTCTTAAAATGTCTCTGAAAGTGAGACTCTCAGAAGGTTGTAGCCATTGATTTCTGTTCTTTATCAGGTATCACTCCTTTTTACATTACACAGCATTCGCCTCAGGAGCTGGTGCTTTGCATTAGCTCTGCACTGTCTCCCAGAAGACTGCAAATCTGATATTAAACTGCAAGTTTATAAGGCTTTCTTATAATTGCAAATGAGGACACACCATGGCATGATCACTTACCTCCACAACTGGCCCCATCAGCTTGCACGCTGCTTTGCACTGCTGAAGGGGCTTGGTCCTTGGGTGCCGGCAGCTGAGGAGTTTCCTCCTGGGTTGGCAGAAAGGCAGAGCACAGCTCGGTTTCCAGGGCTTGTAGCTTCAACAAAGAATTCTGCAGACAAAAGCAGAACATTGGGCTAGAGAGAGAACAACAGAATGCAGCGAGAGCTCTTCAACTCACTGAGCCCATTAGCAGCTCCTGCACAGGGGTGTTCCACCAGCAGCTCTGCGAGGACGTGCAGGAGAGCAAACGTGCACTAGCCCACGAGTTTCTTGACTTCTGGTTATTTAAGTCCCAATTTACATGGATTATTCATGACATGTGGGGAAGATGACTTCGTCAGCAAAAGGCAATTTATTCTAGGCAGGCAAAGGGAGATGGTGTCCCTTTTCTTGGTCTTGAAGCAATACATTAAGCAAGTATTTCATTCATTGGGCTGACATCACGATCTGATGACATTATGTCCCTCCCCATTTGCCATTCATAAAAGAAAACCCCCAAATCTCCCTCTCCAGCCAGTGAGTGCAGCATGCAGCAGTGAACAAAGAGTCACTGAGAACACGCTCCCTCCTGGGATTCTTGGAAGTGATATTTTTTTATTGGCTTTTCTTAGAGCTATTTCTTTATGTAGACACAGCTTTTTGGTAGGCTGCTGCTGCTGCTGCAGGGCAACCCCATCATTTCCTATCTGCTGCAAAGGTAAAATTAACAGATCATTCCCACTTGCTGCAGACAAATCAATGAGGACAAGGCTCGTTATCTATAACATCACTTCCAGCTACTGTGTCATGCCTGGGCCATTTCTCATTTTCATCTTCCCTACTGCATGCAACATTCAGCTGCACAATCTGACACAAGCATCTTGCTGTGATGCAAATGCTGTGAAAGCCCTAATCACCATCTGACTGGGCAAAATGAGTCACTATCCACAGCCCACACATTCAGTTCCCCTCTCTCAAGGGAAATACAGCCTGCAACATAAAACAAAATCACACAAGGCTGTCTTAATAATTACACAGCTGGCACACACAGAATATACATAAAATGCTAAGTCACTCAAATGGTACATATTTGTGAAGAGCATTTTCTGAAAAATCTTAGTTTCAACAGAAAAATAATTCCTCAAGTTTGTACCCTGAAAAGCTCCTTCCTCCACTCTGTCAAAAACCTGAAACCAGTATATTGATTCATTTAATGAAATAATGAATTTACTTATTGGAATAACATCCTTTGTGTAACAGTATGTCAGCTATGTAGTGAGTAGTTTCGTATTTTTATTGTAATACATCACTTTTATAAAGCCAAGGCTGCCATGGATTTAAGTAAAAAAAAAAATAATAATAATAAAGGAAGAAAACTACCTTAGCTGAGAACAGCAGGAGAGACTTTCAGCCTTGATCCCTTCATTACTTTTCTAAATTCAGGCAGTTGAAAAGTAAGAAGAAAGTAGCTCTAAGAGATACCTCAAAATAGGGAAGTCTTGAAAAAACACAAGATCACCCTAAGTAGATTCTGTGAACCCCTTGTCTTGCCAGGAGTTCTTCAAAATCCATATCCTGTTTCACAAAACAGGTTAGGTTACACTCAACACTTGGACTTTGGTGTCACTTTAGGTCAAAAAGGAAACCTGGGAACACTTTCCTTCTCCCAGACCCAGGGAGAACAGGAGCTCTGACCAATGCTATCAGAAGCAGCTTGAGCTGCTGAGACATGTGGGCAAAGAAATGGCTTGTGTTATACGTTTATTTCAGGATTAAGTTCATCTCATCTTTTATCAAGATACATTTTGACATCTCATCCTGTAAGATCAGGAAAGAAGTGATTGCAAGATCAAGCACTGATTCATAGTTAAATGTAATACTATTCATTAAAAACCTGACATGATATAGAGTTGGTTTCTATGACCCAAGGCAGAAGGTTCTTCTGCTAGTCTCAGATACAGGTTACACTAACAACCTCCATCCTCTGGCCCAGCTGCCATTTGTAACTTATTTTACCCATCTTGACCAGCAGTGCCTCATCTCACTGTTCTGGGAAGGTTTATGAAATAACAGGCCTCTTTTTCCACTACTTCTCCTCCCACCTAGACCCAAAGTGACTGTGGACTTATCAGAGCAGATGGGCAGCATTTTACAGTCATTAATATCATCTATACCACTTACAAACCAGCAAGGACTCCAATCTCAGCCCAGACTTTATAATGAGAAATGCTGATGACAAAGTAAAGAGAACATAGGAGAACATACCTGAAGAACATACCAATAAGGGGAACATAAGTGAATATCTGACAGAAATACCCAAACTTCACAGACTGTTACTTGGAGCATTTGGCAGAAAAAATTCCCACATCAAGAAGATAAATTCACTCTACATCACTGTTTCTTATGATACATTAATATTTATGGCAAGCTCAGTATAAAAACATTCACACAGCCTACATTGTTAAACATTGTATTTCAGCACTGCTTATGCTGTAATTCACCAGCTGGCTTATATTCAGTTGCTCTAAATGATATTTTTCACCCATCTGTGGGAGGTGGGTGGATGGCAAATTTCCAGTCACTACCAAATACTAAAAAAAAAAAATAAAAAAAATCATATAATAATAATAGAAATACCCTATATAATTTAGTGAACGTGCCCTTGAAAGGGATTTGATATAGGGAGAGAAAAGAATAAGTAGTTTTGATCATTTTGATGTTACCAGGGAGATGATGAATCTGGAGTATGCCACCAGGCTCATGTTACTCCTGAAACAGAGCTGAGTACTATGGCACACTCTACACGAGAAGCCACCATGTATTTATGGGAATGTGTGATAAGGAGACATTGCTTTAGGCAAAGGTCACCAACCCAAGGGCAACAGAAGCATCCTACTAAATGGTAGGGATGATCCTGCTGCCTGCCTTGCTGCATGTCTTGTCCTGCCCCTCTCAGAGGGCTGCTTGAAGTACTGGCAATGCCAGAGCAGCCAAGGCTAGAGTCTGCCCAGCTCTGTGGGCCCTTGTTTCTGCAACTGGAGCCCCAGCAGAGCAGGAAGGTGCTCTGGGAGGGCACACAGCTGTATGCTCATTCCAGCTTTACTCTGGTGCCTAACACTAGTGTTCCTGAGGCAGTAATTCCTGAACTGTGATAATGCAAATGAAAGGACATATCAAGGGATCTTGAGTTTCCAAATAAATTTAACTAATATAATTAATCATATGGAAAAATATCCATATTGTTGCCTCTTAAGAATAGTATTTTGCAAGTTTGAATGGACAAAGGTTTATTCTCTCTTCTTAAATCCTCTTGAAGTAACTGACAATTCAAAGAACTTGAACTATACCAGTTCCACTAGAAGCAGCTAAAACATCCTGCATTTTTCCAGATCAAAGATAATGGAAAAATAAAGACATTTACAAGAAGTCTCAGGAAAACAGAAAGAGAGACAGTCTGGTACTTCTCTCCTATTTGTTATTTTGTTATAATATTTAAAGAAAACATAGTTATTAAAGTATCATACTCATGCTGATGGCGAAAACACGGTACCAAAGGATTTCCATTTGCAGAGGAATGTTAGCCTGTAGTAAAGAAACTATCTTTGCAAACAAGTGAGCCTGTAGAGTGTATCCTAGCCATCTCTCTTTCCATCCAATGATTACTGAAAATCAAGACTTGAGGCCTTAGGGAAAGGAATTATTGAGATGATAGATAAACTGTTACATCTAGAGATAAACACCACACACCTACGCGCACATTGCTAAATCCCTCTGGAGAATGGGACACTGAATTAACACATTCTCCCAGTGTATCACCAAAATGCCCTGGCAATGAGTGGGAGTTCCCTGAAATAGCTTACAAACTGTTTCTGGGTCAGTGCCATCAGCAACTCCCTCTCCAGCTGGAGGTCCCTGCAGGGTCAGCACATGCAGGTGGCCATAGCCTGATGGGAGACCATGTGCCAAATGGAGCCTTGCAGCCCCACACTCCTCTCTTATTGCACCAAGAGCTACAGCACTGACAAACCTCCTCATTGATCTGCAGAGAGAGCAGAGAGCACACAATGGCCAAAACAGAGCCACTGCTGTGTGACATAATTTCTTTCCCTGATGAAGCATTACTATTATCAGCATCCTCTGTTTCATCCTTGTGGTCATCCTAAGGTCTGGTAAATTTAAACACTGAGGGAAGAGGAAAAGGGACTAGGTCTGCTCCATCCATGGACCCTGCCTGGTCTCAGTCTGGAGGCTGACAGGGAGAAGGGAGGAGAAGCAAAGCCCAGACTTGGTGCTTTCCACATAAACAGCCTGCCCCACACAGGGTGTGACTGAATATTAAGGATGTCTGCACCCTGCCCCTGAGCCTGCTCCTGCCCCTTCAGGACAGAAAGGCAGCTATTCTTTAATATCCAGTTTATTGATGGATTTACAGGATTTATGAATTCAGCTCAAGCAGAGAAGGAGAATAATCCAAGATTTGAACATTTCATGGCCTTTGAAGTGATTCATATAGAAAAGGAACTGAGCAAATATCAACCCGTTCAATTCCTTCACTCTAAGGAAATTAATGCTTTTATACATCACATTAGAACAGCAGTTTATATAAGCATCTCCCTTGCTTTTTAATCTGAGAGTTCAGGTTACAATAATATAGGCACATTTTATGGGAAGGCAAATAAATCTCTGCAGTATCTGTTATGGCAATATTTGTGTCTCGAGGCATATGACATTTTCAGTTCAGTTCAGAACTTCCTTTACAGGGAAGAAACAAGCAACAATAAGATAGAACAAGATATGCCCTGGGTCTGTATAATGCCATGGGTGAGCAGTGAAAAGAGACACCACTTTCTCTAATACAAGAAAGGAATTTATTTTCTTATGACACATGTCCATTTGGGTTTGCAGGAGACCTGAGACACAATACAATCCAAGATTTTGCACAAGAATGCCCCAGAATGTAACCCTTGCTCATTATTAGCAATTTATTTTAATTTCTGATCTAATTATCTGTTTTAATATCTTACTCTGATTTTTATTTGTTATACTATTTGATCCTAACCTTTAAGGAATCCTTTGCAAGAATTTTAAATGCAAGTTTGTAAGTGGAAGATTTGGTGATTATTTGCAATGAAACTTCTAAAAAGAAACAATAATGTAATGATTTCTCCCAGGATCTTAATTAGCTAGAAAGGGGCTAGCTACACTCCTTTATATCAGTCATGAAATGTGCCTTAATAGTTAGCCCTGAGATTGTTAACAGCGAGCTGTACAATGACACCAATGCACAACAAATAATTCATTGTAAGGAGGAGATCAAGACTGAGTCCTTTAAAAGGACACATCATGGTTTTTCCCTAATGAAAGTCAGGCATCTATTAATAGACCCAGATGTTCTCTGGCTCATTATGGAAACAAAGTTGTCTTTTCCATGGTTTGACAGGAATGGATTTCCCATCCCCCCAGCTCTGTTTTTTTCCGTTTCTGTTGTTTTCCTATCTTGACCTACACTTAAAAAATACTGTCTGCTGCTTGTTTAAGTCCTTTCCCTTGCCCTGTGTAATCATACTCTATGCTAGTAAGAAGATATCCTTGTTTCTGGGAGATGCTTCATAAGGTTTCCCACTTCGAGTAACTGCAAAGCTAGCCCAGGCTCATCTGTTTTTTGACATGATCACACACACACAGCTTCTTTGTGCTCTACTCTCACACCATAAAAATCACACAAGCCCTGTGAAAACAGCTCTTGTTTCAAGTGTCACAGGTCTCATTCGGCTTTCCTTACTTCCTCTCTTCACTCCAACTCTCCCTCCTTCCCCTCTTACAAGAGTTCCCTTTAGACTACCTTGTGCTGTTCACAGTTTATTTATGCAGGAAGTAGCAACCTTGAGAACTCATTTTTAAACAAAACACAATTGATAGCTGAACATTTTTGAGCTGTTATACGAGGAAAAAATTCAAATGTGTTTTAAAGATTGCATTTCACTCAGTCAATATTGAATGTTCAATTCTTTTCCGAGCACGTTACAGAAAGCAGCATAAATTTGGCTTAAAATACTTTAAAAATCTCTTCTTTCTGGCTTTTAAAATATTACAGTGCTCTCACATCACATTTTTAAGCTTTACTCCAAAAACATGACCAGAATGATTCATTAAAAAGCTAACCTAAGATTTTCAAGTGATTATGTTATTCCAAGACCTCAGAATTAATAAGTCAGACATCTAATTCAAAAGGTGTATCATAGCATTTCAACTTTTGGTTAAGCTTACCTCATTTAAGATGTTAAATTGCTCAGTTGCTTCTTTTGGTGAAATGCCTGTGTTCTGGTCTATTCTATAAAACAAAACAAGAATTTTCACTCAATAGATTGTGGTGCTGTGACTATTTCAAATTTCCATCATGTCTGTACATAAATTACACGTGAGGAGATAAATTTATTTTATTAAAAAATAACATTTCTCTGAAAGTTGCATTTGTATTTTATACCTCATCCAAAATAACAGCCCTTTTACTGGAATCCTCAATAATATATTTAAACTGTGAATGAGGTTCTGGAAACTATGACATGATGAAAACTCAGGCTCACTTTGTCACACAGAAAAGAGTTTTACAGAAGCATGACCAGCTCTTAGTATCTTGATAAGCCAGTAGGGTTAAAGCCAAAGAAAAAGTTCATACATGTTTAAATCTAAGCATGATTTGTCCCACATGCTTTAACTCAGGGACAAGAGTTTTCCTGTATCAGAGTCACAAAGAGTAAATCTTTGATGGTAATTCAGGCTCCCAGTCTTTTACTTTCTGCTGACTTGCAAATTTCACAAAGGCTCAAGGGACTCCCATCAGGAGCTGCAAATCCTTTCAGTAAGAGAGATGTCTACATTTTCTAATGAGTGTCACTGTGCAGCCATCAAACATGTCCATTCCATACCTTTGGATTTCCTTCCATGTATCACTGCTTCTCCCCATGGAAACAGGAAAGCCCTGGACCAGAAAGGGGAAGTCTCTTCCCTCAGACTATAGCTAATGAGACAGCTGTGCTCCATCCAAGCAGATGTGGTCATGGCCTAAGGCTCCACACATTTACCAGCTTCAGGATTAGTTACAAATTAACTGTACTAAGGAACAAAATTGAAGCCTAAAAAACCTTCCCATGGATTGGGTGAGCAACCTGAATAATTTCGTGGTACAGCTCTGTCCTTCCCCAAAGCAAACAGTGGCTTGCCACACTCACTTCAAAGCCTGAAACAGGTGCATCACAGGTGGGCTCACAACTCAGCTGAAGCAAGAAATCTCTTTCTGCCTCAGAGAATGAGATTTCTCATGGCTGAAAAGGTAGCAAAGTTCGCTGGCCCCTGTGAGACTCACTCAGAGACACAATCAACATGAACTCAAACCCAGATTCCTCTGGACAAAATAATTCCTATTTTTCAACATACTGTGCTCAGGGTCATCCCAGCAAAAGCAAACGGCTCTAAAATTCTTGAGAGATCTCAAAAATGTACAGACATGCACAGTTGTTGTAGTTTTTCATAGATTTATCAGGCATTCAGACACTGCCATGAGAGACAGGCCACTGTCCTTACAAAAACAGGCACATTAGATAGCTACACGGCAGGGAATGACCACTTGCCTGCAAAGAGGATCCAAGGTGTTCCTCATGTAGGAACACAAACATGAGTCCTTTTGCTGATGGTATATCTAGCACCAGAAAGGGAGGTCTCACAGGCCATTCAGCCTGAACCTCCTTCAAGATACACAGGTACATGGTCAAAGTGAGTGATTTCTGGAGATAGTGAAGCAACAAGTTGCCTTGGCTGACTGTTGTGCAAGTACCTAGCTACATCTCTGTGCTGCTCTCCACAGATATATTCTTCCTGCCATCTCACCTAAAAATGAATAGCAAATCTCTCCATAATATGAAGAGAACAGAAGGAAAATGAAATTGCAGAAGCAAAAAGGTTGATGCCTAACAACCAAATTTTAGCTCTTAGGCAGCAGAGAAGACAGTATGAGGCTGCAGAAGAGAGGTACAGAAAAACTGAGGAAAAAATGGGGAGATAAAGGACTAATGTAGTAGGAAGGAGTGAAATATTTATAGTTTGGTTTAATAATATATTTAAAGTGATTTACTAGAGCTAGACACAAAGGAAAGGAAGAAAAGGATGTGTGTCAGATTAGTACACTCCTGGTAATCCTTCTGGATGATGTTCCAGGGTACATAGGACAGAGCAAATGTGAACTCTCCTTAACAAAAGAAAACAAAAAACTAAACACTATCAGCAGTCCTTACAGGTAGTATAGGAAGTTCTACGTAATTCACAGCTGTATCACTCATGAATCTTGCACTCTGAGGAGTGAAAAATTTACAGCACCCCTGAACTACCTCTCTCTCCTTCAGGATGTTTTTCTTGTCTGTTGTTTTTGGGTTGCAGAAGTCTTGCATTTTACTGCTTCTTTTCATTAAAAATACTGGAATAAGATGCTCTTTGGATTCTGGAGATACTGAAACCATTCAGGTAGGTAATAATTTTGTGTAAAGACCATTTACATTAGCAGTTATATATGTATGCAGAGTTCATCTGTCTCTATAGAGAGAGGTTTAGGGGAGAGAGGTTTAGGGGGTGCTTTTTTTGTTTTCACCAAGATTAACTGCTCTGTTAGGCAAATGCAGGTTATCTGATTGTCACCAGGCAACAAAGGGCTTACAATTTAATAACTATGAGTTGGATCCTTCTTTCATTAGAAGTCAATCACAAAACATCCATTAACTTCAAAAGCAGCAGGAGCAAGCCTTAATTTTCCATCTGTGCTCAGTACATTAAAATTATTTTAAGCCTTAGCTGAAATTTTGAATAATTGCAGACAATCCTTATTTTGTATAATTTACATCATGTAAAATAATGAAAGTGGAATTCTCTCTATGGCTACTACTCAACTATAAGTTACATCATTCTTTATATAATATAAAAGGCCTCATCTCTCAGCCTCCCTTCTAGACTCTGGCTTTGGCATAGTTATCTTGTTCTGCATGGAACAGATGACAAAGGTGCAACCCAGTCACATGTATATTTTTTTGTCCACATGTATATTTGTGGACATAAGAACAAAAATAATCTAAATACTAATTATCATAACAGAGCTTTTACCAGACTTCAAGGGGAAGATCAATTTGCATGAGCAGTGTGCTGTTTAAAAAACAGACCAGAACATGTGAATTATTGAATTATGCATGATATTGCTTCTAAACTTGCCTAAAATTCAAATAAAACCACATAATTTTAAAAACTAGGAAAACCTAAGCAAATTCACTTCTTACTTCCCAGACTAAATCAAAAAAGGACCATTACATTATTTGCAAGTCTAAATCCAGTCCTGGATTCCACTGGCCCCATCCTCAGGGCACTTCCATGTTTATGCACCACAGTGCCACACATGCTCAATGTCTTCAGCCAGTTAATGCCATTAGTGATGCCAGGATAAACCCTGGCAAGGGAACCACACACTGTGCTGGGGGATGAAACCTCTTTTCCAGATTTATTTTTTTGTTCAGTCTCTCCTGGCCCCATATTCCTTCCCTGTCTCCAGTCTAGCTATCAGGTTTATCCTTCCCACCATGAGGGTGACCTGCCAGATTAACAGCTCAGCAAGTTTAGCATCAGTACCACACCAGAGGTCTGAGTCAGCCTAGCCAGAGTTCCATTGCAGGAGTTCACAGACAGACAGACCCCACACCCAACACACCTCAGTACCAGGAAAACAAAAAGATCCTTTCTGAAACCTCCACAAATGGCAAAAAGCGTGATGATATTCAAACATAGCTACAGCTTAATGCAGGGCTGCAGGTGAAGGCTTTGACAGCGTGCCTGTGAGTCCTCACAAGGAGCAAAGTACACATTCACAATGAAAAAAACATCATTAAGGGCCTGAGGCTATTGGGATACCTCCTAGGATACTCCTTGGGCAGTCTCTGAGTGCTGGAGCAGCAGGGAGTCTGTAGCACTGCCTGTCTCATCAATCACAGCACTTATGTAAAGGCTACACTTGTTTTTCTTAGTATGAGTGCCTCTTGTTCTCACCAGGCACAGACCTTACTTGGGTTACAGCAAGATGCTAATTTTTCCCTGTCCTCTCCTCATCCTGCCTTCAACCCAAGAGGTTGCTCAGATTTTCCATGTCTTGATACACGAAGTATCACTCCCACCATGAACACCAATATTTGAATATCAAGATTCCTAAAGAAAGTGTTCTTAGGAACTGTTCAGTCATTTCCCAGCAAAGCAATGTTCCATCAGCAAATCCTGATTTGCTGACAGAGCTATTTGCAGACACATATTGGTCCTGATAAATTTTTGCCAGGAGGGAATGTGGCCAAGTTTTCTCCCTGTCCACCCAGCCACCTGTGTGGGAAGGCAGCCTCACAAGCTCTGCCCCACCTGCACAGGTCTGCCATATGGTGCTGGGACATGAGTATTTCTGCAGCTTCCCTGCTGCCTCCCATGCATCCCTGAGTCATAGCTGTTCAGCAGCAAGCATGAAAACCATGAGAGTCCCCACCTGAACTGCACTCTCGAAAGCTACTTGCCTTGAGAACTTAAATACTG
Source organism: Bucco capensis (assembly GCA_013396975.1). NCBI lineage: Eukaryota > Metazoa > Chordata > Aves > Piciformes > Bucconidae > Bucco > Bucco capensis. The sequence continues at coordinate 354,103 of VWZO01007569.1, read as the reverse complement.
AAAGCCTCACTAGAGCTTGGTCTGCCTCAAGGGAATAGAACAGAAAGCCTGGGACACTCCAAGTACAAGACTCAGGGCAGCCTATGGATCCTGGCATTTCCAGTTTTCTTAGAGAACAGTCCTAGGTCTAACAGCAACTGGACACTACAGCCTCTGCAGGAATTAGGGACCAACCCAGGGACAAGCTGAATCCTGCTAAATAAAACCACTCCACTCCCATTTTTTCTGGGGATTGGGTAAGGGAGGGAACTTTCAGGAACTTTTCTTTGGCAGAAAACTTAGCTCCAAAATGTCATTCCCACACTGACTTGGAATGCAATCTTCTCTGGAACACTGACATTCCTACTGCCCAGGAGTCCCACGTTTCAGCCTTCTCTCTGTGTAACAGGAGTCTGAAGAAAACACCATCCTTTATTCAGATAGCTGGATACACAACTCTGCAACCCACAACAGTTTTCCTGATTGCCTTTGACAAGGCAATTGGTAAGAACAGCTTTTTGTAATCATATATATATTGTTCCACACTGGCTTTTCTATTCTCTGTTAAAAAAAAAAGGCAATTCTTTCTATTGTAACATTTGTTCCTGGGGCCTGCATATAACTTCTAGCTCCCAAAGGTGCAGATTATATCACACTCTTATCCAAACTCAGCTATGACTAGAGCAGTATTCAATGTAATCATGAGCAATACTGAGAGAAATCCTTATTGTAATAAAATGTAAAGGTTTCCTTCCATGCAGATGGTATTTCACACTCTAAACTGATCCTGATGTTCATAAATCATGCATGATAAACACTTCTTGAAATTAAAATCCTTGATTCATAGGCCAAGTGTAGCTCAGCCAAGAACAAGACAGTATTCTCCCATTCTTCTGACTGCAAACCTCCTCACCAAGTCTATTCTTCCATTTCTCTCAAATCTGAATTTTTCCCTTCACTATTTCAGTGGTCATCATAAAATGAAAGTACCTCCCTTAAAACAAACAAAAAGGATCAACACACACGAGTCTTATTTCTGTAGATTGTTTCTCTTATATTGCCAGTTCTGTTCTTTTCTCTCCCAAATCTGTTTATAAAGGTCCCTCGTTAGGTTGCCCTGTATTTAGATTGCTCTGCTTAACAGGGACTGTACTGAAAAGTTTTTCATACCTCAGTATTCTTTAATCCATATTTAGACAAAGGAAAACTATTCTGGTTTTAGCTGTCTTGTACTCACTAAAACAGATTTCTTTTACTGTTCAGACTCGTTTAGACCTTTAAAGCTGAGGTAACAACAAGCCAGACTAGAAAAGAAGATGGAAATAAATCCTTCTTCTCCTATGCTTCCCACACATATCTGACAGCGAGAGGAGCCTGCCCAGTGGCACCTGTGCAGCAGTGTGGCCATTTCCTCTTCTTCAAAGGGCCAGAAAGCTTTTGCTCTATGACTTAGAGATCCTAGGCAGATGTTGTGTTCCAAAGCAAAGCTAGAGTGAAAGATAGTGCAACTCAGGTTCTATGGGGCTGGCAGATGTATTCTGTCAAAATCTAGCTCTGGTTGTTGGCTGCTGCCAAGACTGAATACTTAACCTTTGACATGTCCCAGAGCAGAGAAGACAGAAAACAAGGCAAGACCCTGGCAGCTGTGTTTCACAGCCTGTTGCACAAGCCAGCTCTGTGATCCTGATGCAGCAGCCAGAGCAGCCAGTCTCAGCAGCATGAGCTGAGACATGGACATGTAATTTTTCTGGCCCTATCAAAGCTGATTGACAGCAGAGGGATGGGGCATGCTGACCCTTAAATGGAGTCACCAGGCATACTGGCCCTGAAACTGAAAGTAGTAACTTCAGCATATGTAATTCCAAGACTCCTGCCCCAGCTGGGTGATGGGAATGTTTTTATCCAAGGACAGTTAAGACAGTTAAAGTAAATAAAGTGTTTGTGAGAGAGAGCAGGGATTATGCATTGATGCTTGTTTACTCCATGTCTGGAATTCTGTATTTGAGAGTAAAGTCACCTCCATTTTGTTGCAATATAATCAAACTAAGACTTGGCCAGAGTTGAGATTTGATCGTGATGCTTTTGCAGCTCTTAGCGTGGTTAAGTCCAGGTACTATTCTTTAACAGATTTAGCCCTTGTGGGTAGCAGGCTTCCTAAGGAGCTACCCTGGTGTTAAAGAGGAATAAATAGCATAGTGAATGATGGTTTAATACCAGGCAAACTAAAAAGGCCAAGCTGTTGAATGGGACAGCAGAAACTTGCTGTGGTTACCATTTTATTCACGCACACTCTAGTCTTGGTCTTATCTTTAAAACCCATGTTTCTTTCACCACATTCCTTTCATCCATCAGAATTAACCAATGTTATTTCATTATCTACCCATACACAGACCTCCTACCACCATCAGAGGTACTAGATAGGTCTAACACTCAGAGACCAAACTCATCATGCTCCTTTCTACAAGAAATCCATGTGATTTCCTTTCCTAGCACAAAGAATGCCAGAAAAAAGAGAAGGCAGGCTTCCTAGGCTGGGGCTAATTAGAAGGACTTCCTGAGATGCAGTGCCTCAATTGCACACACAAGCAGTGGAGGGTGAAAGCAGTTCTTTCTGAGAGCTAATTAAATGCTTGGTCATTCTGCTAAAGCTTCCCTTGAGAGAACAAATTAATATTATTTGTAATGTTGCCTACTAAAAGCTGTGGTGAAGGCAACCAGTTTACTCACATGCATCACCAAACTGTCACTGGATAGCAAATGTCACTGCTGACCTAGTTCTGACTTCAAATAGACCTTGAAGGCAATGAGCTCTGTATGTCAACTAGCTGTGCCCTGACCTCCTGAGCATCCCTGGGATGTACAGCTGCTGCTCTGATCCCTCCAAAGAGAGCCAGAGCCTCTGCCAAACAGCACCAAGGCTGCCATGTCCCTCAAGACAGAAAACAAAGAGCAGAGACCTGGCTCACCTGCCTGGAACTCTATGTGCACAGCAAAGCATGGCCAAACCAGCACCTGCACATGGGAAACTTGTGAAGTAGTGCTCCCAAAGCTAGTGGTTATGAAGAGCATGATCTTATTTACACAGTTCAAGATTGCCAGTAAGAGTTAAAACTTATCCTTAGGACACAGGTTCACTGGTAGATTGAGTCAGCTGGGCAAACTGAAACTTTTTTCTTTGGCTTTTACGCAGACATGAAAGACTGGAGTTGGAACTGTGACTTCCAACATACAACAGAGCTGAGTTACTTCATCATCAGCTGAGTTATCTGCCATCAAGACTTGGCTAATGCCTGACCTGAACACCCCGTACCCTTCATAGCATTGGAACAACCACAGTTGACACTAAACTACATAAATGCACACCCATGCTAAAATCAGGTGTCAGGGTTCCCATTTCTCGGTGAGAACACAGCTCTGAGAAAGAGTGAGGCAAGTCAGTACAGGGGGGGAAACAAACAAAGTGCTAAGATAGGTTTGAAACTTGGCACAGAGGAATTGAAAGTTTCTGAATTGAGGATTTCCTTCCTGCTTGAAATACAAGGAGTTTAAAGAGTGATGAAATCTGCATCCTTATCTTCATCCTTTCTACTTTCTCCAAACATGTCTAGCTGTATAAATACAGAACACAACTGCCAATGAGAGCCAGGAGCCTGAGTATTTTATACAAAAGGCTGGAAATGAATTAGCCTTTCCTACAGTTAATCAGAAATGGAATGCACTGTCTCATCCCAAACTTACCTCGGTTGAAATCTCACAACTGCCTCGTGGCATTTTAAAGCCGTGTTCTGTGCACAGTCATTAGCTGAGGCTCCAGCCTTCCCCTGCCATTCTGAGAGGCCTGGCAATGTACTTTCCAGCTCCTGCACAAAGCAACAACAACAACAACAAAATGCTGAATGCCCTGCCAGTACTGATCAGGTTTAGCTAGTTTGTTTTAACAAAAAAAAAAAGAGAACAATGAGATCAGATGCCGTTTGTGGCTCTTTGTTATTTTTTGGTGGTAATCTGGAAACAACTGGAAAACACAGACTACAAAAGTAGTATCTTTTTCACTGTAAACATTTTTTTAAAATCAAAGCAGACTGGAATCTATTTTCTGTTTATTAGTTAGATAACAGATGTCAGCTTCCGAGCTAAGAGTTGCTATACACAGAATTCAATTTTTTTTTTTGCTTATGTATACATTCACATTTCATGTGAAATTATTTACTCTCATGTCAGTAATGTTTTATTACTTGGGCATCGTCAGAAAAATTCTGGCTGACAAAAGCAAATGCATTTCACTTAAATAAGATCTGTAAGGTTTAACCAGTTTCCTTTTCCCCTTTTGCTCTTTCCCTAGTTGCATGCATAGCTTTATGAATAGAATACTACTGCAGAAGGAATGAAAGATAGTGAGGAGAAAAAAGTAACATTAGCCAATCTGCCACACACAAAATACAAAAGCCAATTTAGCCCAACAAATTGAGGAAAGCAGTAGGAATTAGAAAGGTAAACATTTTACTCCAAGCTTTCAAAAGTCAGATACTGGACATGACAGAAAATATAAAATAACACCTAGATTCTCTAAAAAGTGTAACTTTTATATTTGCAACAGCAAAGCTAGGAGATAGACTTCTGCAACACCACTGTGATGAATACTCTTTTTCAAAGAGATTTAATAACTGAGGCACATAAGAAGGCTGCAAATGAGATCTCAGAAAAACCTCTGGAACTGAAGCTGATAATCTGTATTATTTGTAATTTGAGGGATGTGAGCTGGGGTAAGAGAAAGAAGAGGTAGCGACACTGGAATTCAGGAGATGAATTTCTTGCAACTGCAATAGTATGATGAGGGGAGACTTCTAGTCAGGACTTAAATCTTGGCTTTCTATGTCATCATGGAGTTTCACAATACAACAAAATACCAGAAAAAGCAACAGCCAACTTATACCAGCTGAAGACCTTGCCTACAGTTCTTGCAACAGCCTCTAAATTTAAACTTAGATGTGCTTAACTTCAGAAGCTGTTAACACAGGTAAAAATAAAAATTTGGATGATATTTAAATGAGTGAAAGAAGCTCATTTCAAGCTAAGCAAGCATTTCTTATGGCTGAAGCCTCCTCAGTGTTGTGCTGTTCCAGTTAATGAGGCAAAGAAAGTCAGTCCAGTTAAAGTGCAAAACCAAACCTATTTTAAAGTAGTAAACTGGCTTCAGCAGAGGTCTCTTCCACAAATAACCCTCTACAACATCAGCAAAGAGAATATGGCAATTCAAGATGCTTTCTGCTAGATAAAAGGGAAAGCTGAGGACAAGAATACATGCTGGTATTAAGTGCTTACTTGCAGGCTCAATGTTTGGGGACTTAGATATGTTTTGGGGTTTTTTCTTCCTTATTTTCCTGTTTAATTTGTTGTAGTTCTTAAGTTATGCCATTAGGATGTTAAAGAGTAACCCTAGGGAAACACCCTCGATGGAATCCCTATTTCTTAAGGGCAATGAAATTCATTCCTGATGTGTCAAAAACATCCAACAGTATAGTGCTGTCTTCTATTGTATTTATGTTTCTTCTTTCCTACAAAAAGTGAAGCTTCTACAATGAGACTGCATCTCATAAGCAGTCTGTGAAGAAGGAAATCTCCAGGCATTGCTGAGAAGTCTCAGTGCTGCATAATCGCTACCAAAATATTTGCTCTACGCACAAAATAATACGTGGGTTTGGAAGCTGTCAAAAATTACTATCACGGCTATACATGATGATAAATAAGCTTCTGTTTCACAAACTGATTTTTTTTAATGTTTCTCTCAAAAAAAAAATCACAGCATGTCATGAGCCCTCTCTGTCAGAGCATGTGAATTACATTACAGGTATACAAACCTTGGTTGTGTTTAGGCAGCAGCTTAATCTACTCTTGAACTCCAGCAGAAATTGCTTTGCATCCTTCATGTGCTTTATCCAACACACAAACATTTTCTCTCTCTTCGACTGCAAGCACCATGCAAATATTGTGTCAGTATTTGGGAACACAGCCCCAGCATACCTCATGGTACTGTGTCAGTACAGAAAATAGCCAGGACTGAAGTCCTGAGCAGAAGTGCCTCCTATTCCTCTTGAAAATGCCAATCCATACAAGAAAATAAGTAGCAACCTTCAATGGACAGTGAATTGAACAGCTTTCACCCACAATAGGAGGTATGATCTAAACACAAACAGACTATACCTAAAAACTGAAATGGGACTTGTAGACTGTCTGACACGTTCAAGTGTTTGTGTAGCTCATGTGTTAACATTGGCTCTGGGTTTTTTGGTTCCTGGTCATTTAAAACCACAATTTTAATGTCAAATTAGAGGAAGTTCTTTGAAATGCATGCAATATGTCTACTTAATTAATATTCAAAACAAAATTTCATTCAGCATTCCCACTTCTAGGCACTGTCAAGCCACTATTTCATTTTTATAGTCATTTACCTTGATAATATGACTTTAAAATTGATCTTCAACTGTCTCGACCTATTAGCTAGTGTGTTAAGTGTCATTTTATAAGTATGTCTCACGATTAATAAGGAATTTGAGGATGACTCATTTAATAATCTATATTCACAACTGTGCAAAGGTGAGTGACAGGAGAAAGTATTCGGCAAGGAAAGCAGACTTTCCATTCCTCACCATCTGTTCTCACACTGACTCCCCAGACTATGTTCTGACCATATGTTGCCTCACCTCTTGAAGTCAAATAAATCCTAATTAATTTGATTTTCTATAGATTAACATTGCAAAATTGCTAAAGAAGCTCATGAAACAATAGGAAAGATGAAATCAAGTAGCTGGAGCACAGCAGTGTAATCACATTCCAGCAGCCTGCCTCTCTTCCCTGACTGTCGTAAGGTTACAGTTGCCTCCATACCCAGCTCCTCTTCCCAAAGAAATAACTGCCTGTGACACCCATGGTACAGCTTTACGCTAGTGACATTTTATTAGCTGACAAGTGAAGTCACTTGGTACTGCACTTTTATTAGACTTGGTCCTGTTATTCATCACTGTAAGTTTAATAACTTTTTCTTCATGAAGACCTAGGGTACATGACCACAGCACTACACTTGTGTCACACTTCAGCAGATTGAGAGCTTTATAAAGCTCAAAATCCCCAAGTTGGCCATCTTTCCTCTGCTTGAACACAGTGGTCTGTTCACTCTCATGGACTTCCACAATGGAAATCACCTGCATTCTCACTAGCAGAAGGCACACAAAACTCGTTCTCAAACAGACTTTAATCCTTCCAACACATGCAGCAACCTTATTTATCTCCCAATAGCCTATTCGGATTTTAAAGGGACAATTTTCTGAAAAAACTACTCATAATTTATAACACATATAAGCTTATAACACACAGGAGCAAGTAGCAAACATTTCCTTGGCTTATTAAAGCAATGCCTTTAAAAGAGGTACTGTCACTTCAATGCTGTCACAGTTTCTTTCTAACGCCACAGAAAACTCAGGTTGGGGAAGCAAGGAAAGGGTTGAAAAGCACTCCCTCAATAAACTCAGGAAAAACAGTTTAATCACTATGTGCAGTGCATCATCCTTTTCTTTCATAAATGCATGTGCTCAGATATTGCTGTGTGTCAGCTCCACATCAGCTGCTTCTAAGTACATCGCTTATCTCACTCACGGAGTGGCTTGATGGCAAGATGCTTCACAAAAAGTAGGTGCATGCAGTTGCACAGTGTTTCAAAGCATCAGCCTGGGCCACTTTTCCAGATAACAACGACCAACTATATATATGTAAACAACAGCTACTAGAAACAACACTGCAGCACTTGGCTTTCAGCTTTGAAGTGGAGAGAAGCAATTGCTACTAGTTCACAGCTAGGGCTCCTGACACAGTTGTAATAGGGTTTGCAAGGGCAGAACACACCAAGGATCCCAAAGAGAAGAAACAAATCCTTCACAGAGCTTTTCTGCAGGGAGAGCCTTCTTTTTCATTGGCACTGTTGACAAAGCCAGGAGTCAGACGCTTGCTTCTTTAAGAACAAAAGCCCTTAAGGTAGCTGCAGATGCAGCAAGGCAAGTACTCCAGGTCAAGGAGCATGCACATCCTTACTAATGAGAATGAAGGCTATGTGAAATGAAGGGCTTGGTAGATGCTTTCTCCAAAACAGCTTCCTTCTGCAAAAAGATGCTAGCTCTTTCCTTTATATCAATCACCACTGAATTCAGTGTAAACCGAGGATATATATCAGTAAGTCTTTCAAGGTACTAGGATACAATTCCCTGTATGAACAAGTGGAGTTCCTGTTTCCCTTGTGTTTACATTGTATATTACACTCAAAGCTCTACACTAGCTCTCATCTGTCGAGTACTCCCATTATATCAAAGATGACATGAAACAATGCCTACACCTCTTCCAGTATAACAGAGATGCCAGCTATGAGTAGTGTGGAGGCCAAGGAGCACTTCTGTGTTCATACTGTGTTCATTTTAGGGCCCCTTGGTACAAGAAAGGCATTGAGGCAGTGGAGTGTGTCCAGAGAAGTGCAACAAGGCTGGAGAAGGGTCTGGAGAACAAGCCTTATGAGGTGCAGCTGAGGGAACTGGGATTGTTTAGTTTGAGGAAGAGGAGGCTTAGGAGGCTCCCTATAACTACCTGAAAGGAGGTTGTAGCAAGTTGGGAGTTGGTCTCAGCTCCTGGGTTACCAGTGATATGACAAGAGGAAATGGCCTCAAGTTGTGCCAGAGGAGGTTTAGATTGGATATTAGGGAAAATTTCTTCAGAGAAAGAGTTGTTAGGTGTTGGCACAGAGAAGTGGTAGAGACACCATCCCTGGAGGTGTTTAAAAAACAATAGATGTGGTACTTAGGGATACGGTTAATGGCATGGTGGTGATAAGTCGATGTTTGGACTTGATGATCTTAGCGGTCTCTTCCAATCTTGATGACTCTGTGAGTCTCTAATTCAAGCCCTCAAGTCATGTGCAAATTATATGCCTGACACTGTTCTTCCTTCCTTCAGCTGCATAGCTAACTTGCACTGGTATTTTATGGCAGTCTAATTACATGCTCAAAAATTTTCCCATTAAAGAATATCAGTGTTTTCAGTTAACCACTTCAGGCCACAAAAAATACTCTGGAGCAGATCTGTGCTTTGTTAGTTTGCATTGGGTGAGAGACACAGGCATGACACGCACAGGGAGGAGGCAGACAGGAGACTCTGAAGTAGCTGAAAGAGGAACAGATGATCTACGAAACAGATCTTGGCCTGTTTCTGACTTCTTCATGACTCCTCTTTCTGACACACCTCCACTTGCTCTTCATAGGACAAAACTGCCTATCATTTTTCTCATCTGCTGGTAAACATGCATCCCTCATCTCCCTGCAGCCTAAATAATACTTCCTAGTAACGCAATACAGTTACAAAAAAATCAGTAGTTATTACTTCATCTCAGGGGTAAAGTCTAGAAAAACATGTAAGATGATTAGGGCAAGAGTTGACATTGATACCCTGAAACAGACTGTCATAATGGTACCATTGGGTTGTCATTTGCTTGTATTTTTTTCTTCTAGGACTCAAAAGGATATTCCTCACTTAGAAGGTAAGGACATGCCATCCAAAATGATGAATTCCCATTCTAAGTTTGAACAAAATGGACCAAAATAATTCCAGGTCTATGATGGGTTCAAAGCACTTCAGAAAACCCTCTTCACATTTCTCTCCACAAATAAGAAGGGAGGAGGGACAGAAAATAGCCAAATATATTATACATCAAAGAGATGTAAATACAGATATCTGTATTTAGAGATGTCAGGCCTTGTGCCTACTGCAGGCAGACAATCTATCAACATTAACATCAACTGCCTTTGTTATGAGACTATTTCTAGCTGAGGTTAAACCTGGACAACAGCTTTATCCCTTACACTGCACATGAGATACAACTTGGGAAGCACTAGGGGAGAACAGAGGCACTTCCAGCAGCTTCTGGGAGGTGGTAAGTCTGGAGTCTACAGAGCAATGTACCTCCAATGTACAGAGCTTCTCCATTTCTAGTCTTCTTTTGTAGTCTTTAGAAAAGTTAGAGTTGTCCCCTCAGCTCAATCTAGGAAGGCTGTGGGCAAGAGCACTGGTACCAGAAGATGCATTGGAATAGATTACTTATTTAAAGATGAAAAAAAATAGAAAGTACGATAAAGGGAAAGTATGAAATGTCTCCATTGGCAGCCAAAACACCAGCATAAGAGATCCTTGGTCAAATAAACAAAACAGAAAAAGTCTAATCAAATGCTGCAACTACAAAGTTTTTGATATTTGGTGCAAGGAGTCCCAGGAAATCTAAAAGGACATACTTGCACATCTTCAACTATGGTCTCCACTTCACTTCTGACAGCAGTTGCAACATGCCCCTCTCTGCATTTCCCTGGCTGAAAGCATTTGTCTGTCATTACAGGAGGGTTCCTCAACTCCAGGTCCCTGAAAATCAGGATAGATTACTATGGGGTCTCAGTCACATAATGGATTACCAGAAGTCTCACTTTGTCTTTTAAAAGGTATGTTTGTTCAGACTCTGTGCCATAAACCTCCCCTTGGTAAATTTAGTTCTTTACCTGACTTTCTTCATGGCTTTTTCCATTTTCTAGCTTTGGCATGGGCTTAGGTTTTCTTAGCTTTAAGTTGCCCATTTCAGGCTTTATAGTGTAGCCAGTTACAGCTTGCTGCTTGTGCAGCTGGGTATCTTGCAAAGGTAGCTGCCTTTCCTCTAAGACAGCAGAGTTGTCCGGATAATTTTCTTTGTTTTCATCCTCTCTGTAAGAAGACAAAATTGAAATTCATCAGGCAGGAGTTGATACATCTGTCAGAACATTATGAAGAAAGGACAGCACCAAGTTCTTCACTATTTGTGGCATTTTAATTTTACCAAGTTGAGTAGTCTCCACATCAAACACTGCATATGTTATTAACAAACTGAGAGACCACTATTTACTGTCAAATCACAAACTAAGCTACTGTCAGTATTATCACGCATTCGACTGTGGAGCTATTTAAATGAGACCAGTTTTAGAGGCACTCTTTGGCTTCAGTCCTCAAGTTCATATTCCCTAAATAAAACCTGAAACTGTCTTTTTCATGCAGAAGACCTTTCCCCATCCAGTGATTCATATTAGGTTATAATTTCACAAAAATCATGATTTCTCCCTATAGGCACATTTCCCTTCTGACAGTCTCTGGTTTTGAGGTCTTTTGGACAAAGTGAGAGAGATGGGCATGCAAAGTAAGGTTTGAGCAGCCAGAGAAATATTTGGGTGGAAGGGACAAATATCATACGCTCCCAGTTCAGAGAAAAGGTCCTCCCGTATAAAAGCACTTCTGGTGGTTTAAACAGACACTGTTGCTCATGGGTGCTCAGCTAACCACTCAATCTAGGACAGATATTTTCAATCTCCACCTAGCCTACAGTATGCAACCTGTCCTAAGAAGACCTCACTAGTCTTACCTTAGACTGCTCTAATGGCTTCCACTGGGAGCATCTCCCTGGCCCCATTAAGAAAGCTACTGCAATGCAGAATGACAGGCTGCCTGCTTAGTTGGCAGGATGAGTAGACTGGCATTACTGCTCCAAAATCCCTGGATGCTCCTTAGTTTGCAGGTGGAAATTCAGATGTTGGCCTCAACTGGTAAAATCCAGAGGGTTAGCTGAGAGATGACCTCTCTCCTAGTGTGAAACTTCCACAACTAAGGCAGTCAAGGACTACTGAATTAAGCCCTCATGAGATTTTTTTAGCATAACCTGCTAATTCAACATTCTCTCCTAAGGATTCTGAGCTGCCAAACTCACTTTCCATCTGTGGTCCATCAGCATCCAGATGGATGCTTGCAGGGTGCCTATGGAGTTAGACACCATTGCTGCCCATGCCTTCTGCAAGTGTGCACTAAGGCAGTTGGTGTAGTTTCAAGGTACGGTGCTTCATATCCTACAGGCATTTCAACTACGTGCAGAAGTGCTGCTACGTTTAAGGTTAGCACATGATTTAAAAGTCTTTCTCAAAGGTGGAGTTGCATCTTCCAGCAATCAACATATACTAACATAGCCATGAGAGACATGTCTCAAGAATACTTCAGTTATATCACAACTTGAAGGATTTTCTTTTCACAGAGACATTCATCCAGCCTGGAGAAGACTTTGGGGGGACCTAATAGTGACTTTCCAGTACCTAAAGGGAACATACAAGAAGGCTGGAGAGGGCCTGTTCGCAAAGGCCTGCAGTGAAAGGACAAGGGGCAATGGTTTTAAATTGGAGAGGAGTAGATTTAAACTGGATATTAGAAAGAAGTTCCTCACCACGAGGGTGGTGGAACACTGGAACAGGTTGCCCAGGGAGGTGGTTGAGTTCCCATCCCTGGAGGCATTCAAGGTGAGGCTTGCCAGGGCTCTGGGCAACCTGATCTAGTTGGGGATGTCCCTGGCCACTGCAGGGGGGTTGGACTAGATGACCTCCAGAGGTCCCTTCCAACCCAAACCATTCTATGATCATTAAGCATATCCATGCACAGTTGCAAAACTCTGCTTACTACCATTTTGTTCCAGCTGTTGTACAGTAGAATTGAATGTATGAGCATCTGAATGAAATATGATGTGAAGTTAAGAACACAGACCATAATATATTTACTCATATAATAACAACAGTAATTAACTTTAACATCATTTGCACAAGGATATGCAAGACAAATATGCATTTCCCAGAAATACTAATAGCTTTAGCAGGTAATACCCCAGAAATTCTGCCTTCCCTTGAGAACCAAAGGTTTCTTTCTAATGGTTTAAGAGAAGCACTCTGGCAGCCTTATTTGTTGCCAATGGATTTCAGACAAAATATGCAGTAGAATACCTGGGGATGGAGCTGCTTGCTCGATCTTCATGTACAGAGTCTGAATCCCTGTCACACCTGGAAAATAGATACAAAATAATTGCTGGCTTTCCGCCAGTCAAAGAAATTTAGCTTTTAATAGCATGGCAATGCAGCTCCAAGTACAGACACATTTCTCCTTCTCACACATTAGTTGGGGTCATTTAATGCCATAGTTGCTCCATGGTAGTCTAAATCTCAGAGGAAGAAAAGGATTTGAGATGTTAAGTGGTACACAGTTTGGTGTACCATTTGCAGCTAGATGGAAATAATGATGAGACAGATTTCAGATGTTACTATAAAAAATACAGGAAAACTACAAGAAATTCTGTATTTTAATTGCTTATTGTACATTTTACATTAAAAAAAGCGAAAGAAAAAAGAGGAACAATAAGCTAAGGATGTTTTTCTCCTAGACTCACAAAAATATCAACAATAGCAGAGCATTCATTCTTTGGGCAGCAGGAGAAAGAATCCCCAAATAAATTAGAAGGTGATCATTAGTCTTAAAAAGCAAACTAGCAGATTTTTTAAGATGCCTAAAGAATCATAACCAATGACATGCCCTGAAGTTACAAACAGCAGAATGGTCATAAGGCTGCCTAATCAAAAGAGAAGTCTGGATAAATATGCTAATCCCTCAGTGTTAGACACTATATTGTGCAGCATGGTTGAGAGAGGTAACAGCACAGCCCACAGATAGATATGCATATATCCGTTCTAGGTAGTATTTCTGGGGAAAATTTGGGGCCCTTTCTTCACCCTCTGCGAGACACTAAGCAGGCCTGGGTCACTTGGAGTTTGCTAGCAGAAGAACCTCTTCATTATGGGAGAAGCAGCTTGTACTTCCACTGACTTGTTAAATTTTCAGAAGAGCTGCCCTGCTTTAGGGCAGAGCACATTAAGTGACAAATTCATAGCTCTGCATTGCAATTTGATGGCAGAGGTTTTAATATCTCCCTCTTTCCCACCAGTCTTCTGCTAGTATCTTTATCAAAACCAGACTGCAGCAGAACATATATAAAGGGACACTCGAGTGTTTATACTTCCTGAACACATCTGCCTATGGATGAAAGCATTTGCTGCTCTCAACTGGAACACAAAACTACAGTTTCAGGTCCCCCCTAATCACACACAATTCCTGCAACGGGTGCAGTTCTCCCCACAAGGCAAAGTGGGAAGATGTGTTGATGTACAAACTGCATTAATTCACTTTATCTCTTAAAAGCAAGTACATCAATTACTGATCTTATGACATGGGCAGAGTTAGGTTAAAGATGGTATCTCGCCGTAGATGGACTGCTGCTCTGATTCTTTCTTGTTCTGCCTCTTTATGTTTCTTCCAAAGATCTCTGGTTTAGTGGGGTTGGTTTCTTTTAACTTTCATTCATTTTCACCTTTCCATAGGAGCCATTTCAGTACAACTTGAAAACTGCTCCCTTTTGCTGACTTGACCTTTAAGATCTTCACATGACCAACTTTCTAAACCAGGCTGCATGCATGGCTTGCTGGAAGCTTAGCAGCCTCAGGCACTTGCCTTGTGTGGAGATAGGTTCCTGAAAATAGAGTATCATGGATTTTACAACATTCAGGAAGCCCTGATTATGCCTTTGCCACAAATAAAGACACAAATTGTCAAAGGAGGATGTCTAAACTTACATGGCAAGCTCTCTCTTTATTCTTCTAAATAAAAGTAACCTATTTTCAGACATAGCCAGCATAAACAACTAGATCTGAAATCAGTAAGAATTCTGTATCCTCAGCAGTTCACAAAAACAGGCTTTAGGGGGAGGCTCTAAACAGGATTTCAGGAAATCAACTCTGGAAACCAAGTTTGTTCAGCTGGACAATGCTTTTCAGGTGCCATTGTTCACTTGCTTTGTTTCCTAAAAGCACAATTCTAACTTCTCTGCTTGGAAAGATAGGATTGAAAATTAAAGTCCCCGAAAGAGAAGCAATAACAGCTTAAATGAGGGAGACTCAACCTTCTTGCAATGCCTTGTCCAGCCCCAGCTCTGCAGTGCTGGGCACAGCTCAGCACTGTCTGCACCCTCTGCCTTTCCCCAGGGGCCCTCCTGGCACTGCCCACTCAGCTTTTATGCCATCCTGGCCCTTGTCTTAATGGTCACATGAAGAACCACAGAGAAAAGCCTGATATCACCTTCAGGTCCTAGAAACCTTAAGGGTGATGCAGGCAAAGAGGCTGCTCCAGGGGAATCTCTGTGGGAAACAATGGATGTACTTAGGGACAGAGAAAGGGAAGGAGGGAAAAAACCCTGTAATCTGGTTATTCTTGTGTGAAACGGGAGCATCCCAGAATCTTACAGACCATAAACCATCACTTAGCTAATAGGGACACAAGAAAATAATGAGAAAAAATATACTTAATGATTTATTAATCTCTATTAAATCTTTCTGCATTTGCCACAAATTATGCAAAAAGTTAAAACAGAAATAAAGCAAGGTAATGGAAACAAATAAAGCAAAATTATGTAAAAGAGGGAAATTATTTGGATCCCTGTGAAATATTACTTTTCCTGTAGTGATATTGACAACATTTAGGGATGGCTCAGACCATTACAGCTTGGCCTGCTTTCAGAATGTAACCTCTCCCCACAACACTTAAGCAAACAGCTCACTGTCCAACTAGGGTTTGTTTTAAATTATGAGCATTTTAGCAGGATAAAACTCACCTAATACACAAACAAGCCTATAAATCCACAAATCATTCCTTTCTGAGAAACTGCTTGGCACATTACTGCTGAAGAACCTTCCCTGAAAGCTTTGGAGACAATGAAAAGCATGTAAAATAATAATGTAGAGAACACCAAAATTGAAGTGCTTTAGACTGATTTAAAACAAAGATCATTTCATTTGGAATAGTTCCCAAAGCCTTTGCTTTTCTAACTTTCTAGTGTTCTCCCTTGTCCTGTTCTGTTGTCTCTGTGAAACAACAACAAAAAAAATCAAGATATATATCCTTATGATCATAATATACATGGAAGGCCTTCTAATGACTTTTACAGAATTGATTACAAAGAAATGACATATTTGGTACTTGGCCTGTCTAAATGATGTATAATTGTGGGGGGGGGGGGGGTTTCCCAAAATATTTGCAAAGAAATTTTTTTCTAATAATACTTGCAGGAAGTACAGACCATGTGTTCTTAGAAAACTGACATAATTGTGTTTTTCAAGATCATCAATACCAGCAGTAAGCAATATTTTCCACAGGAGATTTATCCTACAGTGAAAATGATGCATTTAAAGACATGTGATGTGATTATAGCATACATCTTCCCAGAAACGTATTTCAATGCTAAATGGTCACAGAGCATGTAAAGGCAGCTGCTTCATGCAATCCTTTCCATACAGTCAATAACATACTTAGATTACTGAAAACTGAATCAAAATATATGACAGATAGCTTGGTACTTCTTGCATACTACTTACAATTATTCTCTACCAGTCACTAAACCCGTTATTCTTAGTTAAAAATAAGGACATCTTTAAAGTGTTCACTTACTTTGCTAAAGCTGTCGTGCTGAAGGAGTTATCCTGAATGCTGAAACAGAAACAAGAAAACATCAGATAAGTCAGGAAGGCAGGCAGGCTCCCTGTATCCTCCTCAGTTGTAGGAACACATGCACAAACATGGCATTGCAAGGCAAGTCTCTCTGTTAGCTCTACATGCACGACTGTACCTTCGGCTGCTCTGCACATGCTCATAATCAAGGAACCGTAGGGATTAGTCCTACAACCCTCACAAAGCCCATCCAGCAGTGCTCTGAATTAATACAGGGATGCAGGTAGTCTGTGAGGCTCAGAGAGGGATCATATTTTTTTTATAGCTGTAACAGTGCTGCTAATGAAGGCTTAGGTTTACAATCAAGCATTTGGCATTCTGTCCTTTTAACGTTTGCTCTGTGTAATTGGCTCATTGAACACTGTTGTTTTTACTACTTAAATAGGGATGCTCAGCTAAGAGCTCTGGAGGTTTTTTGTTCTTGTTTTGCAGTCTCCTACACACTCAGCTCACGGGCAAACCCCAGGGGAATCTATGAAAAAATAGTCTGGCAGAAAGGACAGCTTGAGTAGCAAGAGGTCCTTAAGCTAACAGCAAGCAATAGATGAAACCATTCCTGTGAAAGGAACAGGCTGCTGTGCTCCTGCAACAAAACATTTCAGAACTGTTATAATACATTCAGTACAGGTCAGCTCAGGATACAGTAAACTGCTGGTTGTGAGGCAGTGGTGGAATTCCCCCTCAAATAATACCTCTCAAATCCAGTAAATATACCGGATTCAGATCATCCTGAAACCTTATAGCAGCAGGAAAACAAAACAAATCAACAAAAAAAATGACTGCTACGTTCCAGAGCTGGTTTTGTTTGGCTGGGGAAGGAGAAGGTAATGCAGACAACAGACTCTTCCAAGAACTCCTGTTTGTGACAATGGCACCTTGCAGATGACAGGGATAGAGAGCAGTGTGGCATCGTGCTCCCCGCAGCAGCTTGTGCCGCTGCGTCCTGTTGACACACATTTCCCAGGCAGCAGCAGCAGCCAGGAGCTGCAGCCGTGACAATTTCTCCTCTTTCACCAACAGCACTAACACTCTATCTTATCTTTACCTTCTTCCCAAGCTTCCTATCCACTTGCACACAAGATTTTGCTCTCTTTTTTCTTATATTTATATATATCAATTTATATAATGGCACAAATAACCTAGGGATCAAAATATCACAGCCAGTCTGTAGGGACTTCTGCCCTACAGAGCTGCAGGTTTTGCAAAAGAAGGCTGAACAGAAAAGCTAAATTCAATGGTTAGCATTTAAATCTTGCCTTAGACCAATAATTTCAACTTTTTTCTCCTACTGTTTCCAGTTTCTTGAGTCTGATCATACAACTATAAATTTCTTTTTTGTTTCTGTATATCCAGGAGAGCATACTGGAAAAAAGGTACACTTCTAGCTGTTGTGATAATCAAAACCTCACTTTACATGCTCAGAAATTACAGGACCATTAAAGAAAAAAAAAAACAACAACCACAGTACTATTAAGGTTGGAAAAGACCTCTAAGATCATCAAGTCCAAATATCAACCCAAAACTCCCACGCTGCAAAGTGCCACATCTACACATTTTCTGAAACCTTCCAAGGATGGTGACTCCACCACTTACCTGGGCAGCCTGTGCCAATGCCAGACCACTCTTTCAGGGAAGAAATTTTCCCTAATATCCAACACGAATCTGCTCTGGGACAAAACTTGAGGCCATTTTCCTCTTGTCCTATTGCTAGTCAACTGGAAGAAGAGACCAATCCCCACCTTGCTACAACCTCCTTTCAGGTAACCTGACATTGTTTTTAATAAGTATATTCCAGAATGCTTAAATGTCTGGCTCTTGATTTTTAATGGTTAGGCTAGGTTTACAGTTAGCATGGAGGAATCACAATTTATTTTCTTTTTTACACAAAATCACATTAGTAAGTATCACAGCTTGGTTAGAGTAGAGGTTAAAGAGAAACTGGGTAAGAAGGGGAGTAAACACAGAACACTTCTGTAGATAGGACTTCTCTGTTTCTGTGTGCAAAAGTTAAGGTCAAATTCCCTGCTAATTCATGCCACATACTGCAGGGCTCTGTTGTTATTAGTAGTAACAGAATATGATTGAAGATTAGCCTGTAAAACAGGGAATGCTTTGGACTGAGACCAACTTTAAAATGTCATCGCTTTGCCATTGTTTGTCTGAACTTCAGTGCTAAGCAGCTGCTTCAAAATCTCTTCTAGGGAAGCACTTCACATTTACTTCAGGTGACTCACAGTCTTCCCTTTGTTTTAAAGATAATGCCTGCCCAGTGTTATTGGATAGTCTCTTCTTGTAAAGTTGTGAAATCATTCATCAAAAAAAACAATTTCATACAAAACAGAGTAGTATTAATAAATACAAGAAAGGAAAAGCCAACTGAACCCAGGATGAGGTTTCAGAGCTGATCTCCGAGGCAGGTAGACGAAGCCATAAATTCCTGGGGGAACCTGAGAGAGGAACTACAGTAGTCTCCACTAAATTTATTTCTTATCATCCCAGAAGGGAGTAATTTCTGTTTAGGGACAAAAGCTTATTTCACCACCCATGTTAGCTTGGGCCTCCATCTGACCTCACTTCCTTTCACCTGCTTTCTATCCAGGTGCTCTGGGTGAGAGTAGAGCAGGCAAAGAACCCCTGCTCTTCCTCTGCCTTACAAGGGAGACCCAAAGATGCTTGAACCTGAATCTGTTTCTCTCTAAGTCCCAGGCACAGGAAAAATAAAATAGTGCTGTTACCTCCTCATTTCCAACAGTGATGTTAGAGTCAGTTAGGCCTCTAACGCTGTAAAGCATCACTCCTCAACATGCTGAAAGTTTCAGTGCTAGATATATTTCATCACCACATCCAGGCCATGTGTCAGGTCTCTCATCATCCTGAAGTCCTGATAAAAATAATGCTACACCTGTGTGTGGAGTAAGCTTTGGACTTCACCACTGAGTAGCAGATACACTTTGGAGGACTTTATATTTTGAAGATGTTAAAATATAGCTCTGCAAAACTCTGAAAATAAAGGCTTTTAAATCAGTTTTTCCTTATTTGTGCTGGATAGTTTAAGTGATTCATATTTTTGCAATATCATAGCTATGGAAAGATACTTTCTCTGTTAAAAAGTCTCCATTTTATACCCAGTTTTGTTCTCAGACTCTTTTGCCAAACGTCAATCAAGCCAAAATAAATGCCACATACCAGCTCTCAGCTGACAACAAAAATGTTGGAGAACTCTAAAGGAAACATCTACATACATTTTGGAGATACCAGAATTCAGAAATACATTGCTGCATCACTTCTGAAAACCTGGCTAATATATTGCCTATTTATGGCTGACAAAGAGATTGTCAGAGAAATTCCATTCTTTATTTGGTTAGTATCATCCAGAGATTTACTGCTAGGTCAGGAGGAAGATTGAAACAGGAATCATTTAGCCTCCAGCTGAGTTTTGCACATAGGAGAGACACATGCTCAATATAAATGATACATTCGTAAGTTCAGAACAGCATTAGTTGGCACTACAAACATGCATCAGGCAGCAAGTGCTTTACAAAGACAATATGAACAAAAGGAAAGGTAGAGATAAAAGTGGGCAGAAGTAGTTGCAGCTTCAGAAGAACAGAAGAGAGTGCAACAATCAAGATCAAAAGGCCAGCAAAAATAAAAAAGGAAAAAAAACCCTTTGCCTCCATTTCCAGAATCTGCTCATTTCAGTACATGACTGTGTTCTGATTAGAACGAATGAGACCTTTCAGCCTTAACCACAGAATAATGAAGCATCTGTATTGGGAAATAAACTGTTTAGATGGAGAATTACGTATTTACAAAAAACTCTCAACTCTCTAAGGTTCTGGGAAAGCTAATATTACTGCATTTAATATCTACTATCTAATGACAAATTCAGTGCACTCCTACAGGGTGTCATTAGCATTTATTGCAAGACTATTTTCTTTGTTATTATTTGTTATTCCACGGAGTCCAAAGTGCTTGTGCTGAAACTGCTGCATCAGAGGCAATTACATTTTGCACTGTGGTTAGGCCATACAAGGGAGCTGTGCTAGACTCTGTGGAGGGACACAGGAGACATGGAATGATACTCAATACATGACGAGAAGCCCAAGGTGACTCCCTCCAGCTCTAGCAAGAAGTTACTCATGTTCTGCTACACAAATAAAGGGAAAGTTGGAATAATCTCCCCACTATTTCCTGTCTGGATGAAGTCAAGTCACCCCTGCCAGAACCAGCTGACCTTAGAGATTCATAAAAATATTGAGCAAATTTGTTTGCCTTGGAGTATGTGAGTTCTTGCCAAGTAGCAATACCTTGAAGTGCTCCAACAGTCCTTCATCTCCCTCTCCAATTGTGCCAACAAGGAGACTCACTCAGTCCTACCTGTATGGATACACAGTATATGATTTCATGGACAAAATACATTCAACTCCACCAAGGAACAGATTAAATATGCTTGCTTGTCAGGTCACACCAGCTCTCAGCTGACAACAAAAATGTTGGAGAACTCTAAAGGAAACATCTACATACATTTTGGAGATACCAGAATTCAGAAATACATTGCTGCATCACTTCTGAAAACCTGGCTAATATATTGCCTATTTATGGCTGACAAATAGATTGTCAGAGAAATTCAATTCTTTATTTGGTTAGTATCATCCAGAACTTAGGACAGAACACCTCTAATTCAAGCAGAAAACAAACTGAGAGACTCTGCAGTAACTCATCTCTGCCTTCAGCAATTCCATTCTGTTCCAATATGGCTTTCTTTTGGGATAAGAGCCAGGATAATTCTGCAGCAAAATGCTAGTGCTCTGCATTGTTCCAGTGCCTTGCCCTTTCCTCAAAATTGATCCTGCAGGCTACTTTTTCCATTTTCTAATCAGTAAGGCATAAATCAAGGAGCTGCCATGTGAGAGAGAAGTCACATGCCTCTTTCCTGTAGTGACACATACTGAATGCTACACTCTGTGGCTCAAAATATTCATGTGTTCACTGACTTGCTTTCCTGACGTGCAGTCTGTCTTTTTATGGGTAACATTCTGAGAGACATCAGAAGAGTCCTTAAGACAAATTAAGCTAAAATACAACACTTGCATGTAAAAGCCAATTGGGAAGCACTGAATCCAGTTCCTCTATTTGTGATTTTCTCAGTGACCTAATTAGCACATCATCTGAGTGAACAGACCTGGAGGGGAAAAGCATTCAGCTGATCTTGCTGTATGTCTTAAAATGCACAGACGAGTTCATACAGGAAAAGATTTGAGCTGAATCAGTTGTCATAACCCAAGCCAGAGCAATTCCACAAGACATACATATGTTGGGTTGGATAAAGCTTTGTGCAACTGCACAGACCTTCAGAGTTTTATTTTCCAAAGGTATTTCAATTAGCAATCAAACTGAACATACTTCTTTATGCAACCCCTCTAAGCTGTGGGCCCATGAATCTCATACATATCCCAACGGTATGCTCAAGTTTGCACTGCAGGAGGTACATCTATCCTGTAGCTTAAAAAGTACAGACACACATCAGATCCTTGCTCTTTTAAAGGGAAGAAATATCATGGAATGGCACAATTTTGTGCAGAATGGAAATTGTGATTTGTGAAGCACTTCATTCCCATCACTTGAGTTACATTTCTGCAGCACAGGTGTACACACCAGAGCAAGCACTAACCCTGCCAATGGAAGAACCTCCCAAGAACATAAGTAATCACTGGGCAGGGAAACCACACTGAGGTCCCTATTGGAAGGCTACTCTGCTGCTGGTGGCCTTGTCAATTTGCAAAAGCCTGCTTCATATAGGTCTATTGACTTGAGGAAGTGTGCTAAGCTGGAAATACAGACCTGTGCCTCTAATTTTGTTATTGAAGAACAAGCTGCTTTATGAAGTCCCATCAGCTGTGCTGAAAAACCCTGTAGAGGTGACCAAGAATCATCATCCAGCATGCACTAGGCTGCATGATAAACCCAAGTGTACCAGTCAAACTGCTGCTAGTGACTGAGCCATTATTGGCACTACAACTTGCTTGGCTGCAGTCAGATTACAAAACTATTTCCAGCAGGTTTACACCAAAGTCAGGCTAGACTCAACTAATTCAAAACCAGTTTTCCCTCTGAGCATTGCAAGATGGGGAAAAATACACCACTCCCTCCTCCTAATTCTACTGAGGTGCCCAGAAGGCTTCAAGAGATCACTCTATCTAAAAGCAAACATTCTTACATAAGAAGCCTTAAGCTTTACCTCTACTTACCTAAGAAAACACCAGAATTGCAAGAACAACATCTCTGACTTAATTTATCTGTCTGATGAGTCTGCAAGCTCACCATGTTCCTTTTGCTTGGGATAGCAGGAGAAGAGAGGCAAATAAATTTTACATTGTAAAAAATAATGCTTCTTCCCTGAAGCAAAGCATAGGTGGAAAGTGTGTTTAGATAATGGAAGTAGTGGGGGGTTTGTTTTATTTTGGTGGGTTTGGTCTTGTGGTAGCTTTTCAAAACATTGTGCCCTCTTTTTTGTCTGAGATACCTAATAGTGCAGGAATAATGCAGGGTCATATTCCTCCTTCATAGTCCCAATCTCAATATTTTAGAGGCCTACCAAAACCAATGCAAAACATTACCAGTATTTCCTTAATATTACTTATAGTAAAGCTATTACAAGGAATTGGCATCATGTGAACATCAAAATTAAAGAAAGCTAGAATAGTTCATGTTTCTTCATCTTAAGACAAACCAGACAACTCAGTCAGGAGTAGACTTCAGTATCAAACATTCAGGAATTTCCTTCTCTTTCTAAGAGTGCTGAATGTTTTGAATTTGATCATAAAAGTAAAGGCCAGACTGTAATTTATAAGCAAGAGTGAAAAAAAAAAAATAAATGTATAGCTTTCCCAGGATTTTCCAAAACAAAATGAAATGGAAATGTGAACTTGAGCTAAATCATGTTCTCAAAAAAAATTAGTATTTGAAAGTAAAGGGTAAACCAAGAAAAGAGCTGCTCATATATTCAAGAAACATTAATGACTTTTTCTGTTGGGTCTGTAGATGAGTAGAGCCAAACAATTTGGTTGTTCTTAAGTCCAGACACAAGAAAGGCATATGCAATATATGAATAAAGGTACCTTCATGATTCTTGGCTATTTCTGGGTGAGAGAACTGTTGTCTGTCATCTGGTGCAATGCTGATTATGTTGGATAATCTACTTGT
The DNA here is from genome assembly GCA_013396975.1 of Bucco capensis. NCBI lineage: Eukaryota > Metazoa > Chordata > Aves > Piciformes > Bucconidae > Bucco > Bucco capensis. The sequence continues at coordinate 330,457 of VWZO01007569.1, read as the reverse complement.
TTTCTGAAAGCAAAAAATAAACAAGAAAGCACATGCCTTTTTTTCCCCTCAGATTTCCCTTTGCAGAGCTCTTCCTCACCGCCTGGGAATCTAGTTGTGTAACCTGTGTGCACATACACACACATACACGCATGTAGAAACAAGTGTATTTTCCTTCCAAACATCTATTCACAGAACCACGAACCTGAGGCTTCAGTATTTCCTTTTTCCACACCTGTCTGTAGTACTACTAACTTAGGAGGTGCTTTGTAAATCTTGCTCACTAACCTCCCTTTTACTAGAATAGGAGTACTTACTACCTTGCTTCACCTGTGACTTGATTTTCCCAGCAGCACAGAAGGCAGAATGATAGGAAACAAAATCTATACCAATATAGAAGTCAGATAACAAAACCAACCTACAGCAATTACTGCCAAATGTCAAAGCTTACTCTCAATGACATACAAGCAACAGCTCTTTAATTAGCATTAGAGAGTCACAGAATCATTAAGGTTGGAAGAGACCTCTAGATCAGCAAGTCCAACTATCAACCTNCCTTAAGTACCACATCTGTATGTTTTTTGAACACCTCCAGGGATGATGACTCCACCATGTCCCTGGGCAGCCTGTGCCAATGCCTAACAACTCTTCTGTGAAGCAATTTTTCCTAATATCCATTAGCATTATCAAATAGCTCCAGTATTACCAATTATGTTTTCAAAGAGCACCTGACCCTCTCCCCAAGCATGTACTGTGCACCCCATGGCAACCACTGCTGTCTGATGAACAGTGCAGGTAATATTAAAACCAGATTCACACTGAATCCTCTCAAAGCTCCTTCTAGTTTACAAAATGTGTGTGTGTTTCTACACTCTGACTACAAGCAGAAAACACCAAGAGGCTGCTCTCAGAGTGCTGGGTAGCTGTACTGGGAGTCCATGCAAAGCTGTGCCAGTTTATACTACTCTAGGACATTGCCCACAACCCACATGGGCTGGTTCCTTTGATTTGATGTGCCTGAATCTTTTCTGGGTACAAAGTCAGACAGACCCTTCAAGTCCTTGAATATTTCTTTTTCATAGCTTGCTTCCTACTTTCTATTTTTGTTGCACTGTAGGAAAATCTAACTGGTCCAGACAGATGATGAAGTACTAATCAGAGATATGAAATGTAAAACTACACCATTATATGCCACTCAACTTCAACACAAACTACTTTCTATTTGTGAATTTAGGTTATATTCAGAGAATTCTGAATAACCACCGTTTGTGTGACTCTAAGAATGACTACAATTCAGAAAGAGAAGAGTAGTAAATGCATTTACAAAAGTATGAACTATAATTTAAGACACTTGCAACATTAAAACTACTACTCATTTGGAAACAAAAGAAAATAGACAGCAACACATGGATGCTTAAGGAGTGAATTTAGCTTTACATCTAAAGTTTTACAGCAGACACCAGTACAAGACATGGGATCCCACAGAGAGCTTCTTAACCTCTTTGACTGCAGCCAGTATATTTATACATATAAACCTTATTACTTCTTTGCCAAGTGCTTATTCATTTCTGACCCTACTAGCCTCTGAAAAGAAGCTGATGTCACTAAGTCAAAAATTGATGTGTTTATTTTCATGTGCTTTTCTGAACTTGCTGCATGCATCAGATAAATGTAAAACTAAGACAGATTCAACTTGTCACAGGCCCCTCTGCAGCCCTCTCCGAGCCATAGTAAAAGCCTACCAAGAACTGCATTCAGTTAACTTCTGGCTGTCAATTCAGCATGATTTTTCTTCATAGCCATCTTACCTCTCCTGGAGAGGAAAAACTACCCACATGGCAAGCAGTTTTGGACAGGGAGAAAAGACAGAAGAGAATATGCTGGGTGAAAGAAATTAAACTGATACTGGAGGATATAACAGGAAGGCATGAACAAAATCCAGAATAAATAAACAACGTAAGCAAAGAATCACAATGTAAAACACAGTAGTGATGGGCAGATGGGGGACATTCTTTAGTTCTTAGCATTAGTTCATCTATTTTTGTGGGGCTTTATGAAGCTCCAGTTGCTCATTCTCATTTCCACCAAGAAAAAACACGTGGCAATGAATCTTTTTTTTTTTCCCAAGTTGTTTTTCTGAACTTCTATTCACTATAATGTATAGTCAATGACATTTGGAAACCACTGATTCAGGCAATTAACTTTTCCAATATCATGACCCACTGACATCTGAAAAGTCTCATCAGTTATGGCATATTCCCCTGCACTTGTACTTCACTGAAATGCCATGAATAAACCACTGAATATTAGCAGCCACAGTCAGTGGTCAATTCCTGCTCAGCTTCTACCTTGCTGCTTTAATTTCTTCTCATAGCAAGTAGTCCTCCTCTATTTGGCTTCTATTTCAATCTAGGCTCATGATCAGTGCTAGTGTCCTACCACCTACTATTTTAACTTACCAGAAGGACAATGCATCACTCCTCAGCACAGATAAAAGTTTGTTCTTCTGAAGTTCAAGAAAAATGTTTAACTCTCAGCACATTTTGTTTTGGTTTGATTTTCCCATCAAGCAAAATCTTTTTTCTTTTAGATTGACGGAAAGACAGAGGAAATTCTACTCTACCCAAATGTACTTCCTCAGTAGATTGTGTCTTTCAACACTGTAAAAAAGTCAGGACAGGACAGAGAACTCTACAGAAATTGAATACAATCCTTTTACATACTAGTCAGCTTTGTGGCATAAAACCTGAATCCTACAGAAAATACAAGTAAAAGGCACAGAGATGTCTTATACATGTTTGAATTCACCTTCTTGTTACTTAAAAGCATTTTCTTTTGTATAATGGTTGTTTAGGGAAGAGAGAAATCTGTGGCAGACACTGAAGCACAGGGAACATAAGACCTAATTTCTTTACAAAGCCAATGAAATATCCCCATAACTACACACCATCTGGACTCTTGGCTTTTTATTCTCCTGCCTCACTGTGTGCTGCATAAATGTGTGTGCTTTCCTCTTGTGAGCTGGCTTGGATCCCTTCCTGTGCAAGAAATACCCTCAGACAGCACCACATTCAAGCATGTCTGCAGACGTGCGTACAGCCGCTGGGACATCTCCATTGCTTACGTAACGGAGTTTCTGCCCCAAATACCAAGATCTGAGTTCTGACACAGCCAGATCACAGGTGATCTGACCATCCACAGTGCCAAAGAAAGGTCCTGACAACAGCCTGTGATTTTCATGGGGCCGAGCTTTGTAGCTCTTTCCAGCTCCAAAGGGGAGCTTCTCTTCCAAGGACCTGGCCAAATCTCACTTAAAGAGACTTTGCAAAAGAGCTGTCATTTCACTCTGACTTAGAATGTCTCCAAGCTCTCCAGAAATAGTTCAGTAAACTGCTCCAGCAGACACAGAGGAAGACAGTCAGTCCTTTGGTAAAAAAAAAAAAAAAAGCCTTCTGTGTTCTCTTTTTCAGTCAGTTAGTTGTTTTAATGTGCTCTCATCCCAGGTTAGCAACAGCTTAAAAGCTCAAAAAGAATTCAAAAGGTAGAATTTTCTCAGGGGTAACCTTTCACAGCTGTACAACTGATGACATTGAACAAATGACCTCTTCTCACATCAATTTGGTCCCAATGAAAACTATTTGTGACTCAAGTATTTCCTGTATAGATCTGCTGAAAGGAAGCAGAAGCATATGGGAAAGATATTTATGCAGGAAGCAGCTTTACCACTTTGCAGTTTTGTTACAAAAGGGCAGTGAAAATTACTTTTCACTTTTGAGGCATTTAAACCCTTTGTTGTAAAGCACATAGAGTGCTCTTCGTGACATCACCACGTTTTCTAACTCAGATTGTCTGTCCCTTGACCTCTTTGATAAACTACAGAAAATTGGTTTTGGTTTTACATTATTCAGTGAAGAAGTAAAAATAAAAAAGACATTTTCATTCTAATTTTAATAATATTTTTCATCTAGCAGTCATGCAGCAAGAGAATAGCTATGGAAGAAAGCTTTATTTCTGTGTGAGCCATCCATTTTTGGAGAGAATTAGAGTCTTTAGAAAACTTCTCAAAAACAGAGCCAGTGAAAAATAATAAATAATCCTTCAAACCATGACTGTAATGTCTATTTTTCTTTCTGCAAAGATTACAAGCAAATGACATCTTGTCTTTATATTAACAAAAATTCTGGCAGCACTTATTAAAAAAGAGCAATGAACATTGCAGTCTAAATGTAGGCATATTCAGGAATATTCAGAGCTACAGTAACTTCCCTCTCCTTGCTGATGGTTGAAGAACTACAGCCTACATTTTCTAACCCAATTCCAGGTTCCAAAACAGACATTTAAGCACCTACACAGTTTCAGACTAATTTTAGGTAGCCACTAAGCTGAAAACATTTGGCCAATACATATTATGCTAATTTTGTGTCTAGAATGATGGCTGTAAAGGTTCTGGGATTATGCCTTACACTACAGCTCTGTTGATACATGCTCACTACAAATATAGAAGGAAAAAAAACAACATATCCTAACCAGCTTCATCGGTTATTAAGCCATAAACCCAGTTACCATCTCAGGACATATTTGGGCTCCCACACTCCTTGGGGTTTTTTTGTTCCTCACAGATCATCTTCATTCTGCATAACTACCCCAAAGCTCCTGTCTCGATCACTGTAGGTGGCAGAAGGTAAACCTGGTGTAAATCAAGCTTAATGTCTCCTACTAACCCGCCCAGAAATGGTACAAATTATGGATGGATAGTGAGGTGCTTGTTTCTCTCCAAGACTCAACATTTAGCACATATTTCATTCCTTGCTTTATGCAACCAACCACTCAAGTGTTTTGAAAGAACAGGCCAAATAATGACATTGTACACTGCCCACGGGCAGGCCATCACACACTGCAGGGAAAAGCCATTCTCCAAAGCAGTAATACTTCTTAATACAGCATTACTCATAGCTGCGTGGAAAAGCAGGAAAACCTGAGAATCTATAGGCACCAAAAAGTAAGCATGACTCAATTCCAGTGACTCATGTTTGTGACTAACCTGCTTAATAACTCTCTTTCTTAAAACCCAGCCTTTAAATCATTTCTGCATGTTCTTCCTCAATTGCTTTGCATTCTGTAATTTTAAAATGATTGCCAAAGCACAATCACTATGTAGACCTAAGCAAATCACCATGATATATAAATGTATCTTAAATCTTTAAATGAAACACATAGTGTTAGGAATATGTATTTATCTAGAATCTAGCAGATTATTTTTGAGTCAAACATAAGGCACATACAACTGAATTCCAGTCTGGAGGGATGAAAGGTTGAGTCATTCTGCTATCAGGTGCCTCCACCCCAGCTGCAGGTGCTCTGCTCATTGCTCAGTCTCAGTATAGTTTTGCACAGTGAATTTCAAGCCAAATAAAGAAGTAGCTAAGTTTTCTCTCAGAAGCTAACACAGCTGAGGTGAAGAATAGCACTGTTTCTAACGAGGGCTTGAGGAGCAGTCATCTTCTGGCATTTTTAAATAAACAGGAATATTAAATCTATAAAAGAGCGGAAAGTTTGGAGTTCATTCATTATGAGCCAACTTCGTGCACCATTAAAATGAATCCCCACTACTTAAAAACGTTTATAAAACCATAACTACTCTTTGCACTGGTGAAGCAGAGCAAGCAAATGAAATTATTACTATTTGTTTTTACAAATAGTCATATGCCAAAGTCAAATAGCAAGTAGGCAGGAAAAAAGCAACCAAATGAAAGATATTCTTCAAGGGCTACACCAAAGCTTTTTAATTTCAACTCTTATCACAAAGTGTCCTGTCAGCCTTTGCAGCAAATGTTGTTCATATCCACCCAAAGCAGCCAGCACTAACAGAAAAGGCTGTGAAATCAGCAGAAGAGACACACTAGACATACTGAAATTGCTCATTCTATGGTGCTGTAATTCATCTCCTATTCTACTCTATCATTTGGTGAATCTATAGAGGTACTGCATTTCAAAATTACACTTACATCTAAAACTACAAATGCCATAAATCATCCTTGTGAAGTTTCTCAAGAGTGTCTAAAGCAGGTTTATCTGACATTGCCACTAATGGAAAAGAGGATTAATGTGCTGCTTTATTATTATTACCTTCCCCTTGACTGGAGAAAATCCAGTTGCTTTGCCCCAGGTTGTTGCTAAAGGCCTTGACCTGAATCCCTACTTACAGCCTTAGGTGGGAGAGGCATGAGAAAGGGAAAAAAAGGTTTATGCTGTCACTTGGGAGATCAAGCAGTAATCAAGGACTGTAGGAGGCTTTTGATTGACTCATTAACAAATGCTGTAGACCAGTCAATCATCTCTTTCTGCTATCTGGCTGAAAATTTCCAGGTAATTAGTCAGAAAATGTGTACTTATATGTGCTGATGGGCTCCTGAGTCTCCACTATTTTCAGCATCCTCATGTCTTTGCTTGTGTGTTGTACTCTTAATAAATCTGAAACTCTTTCATACTCAAAAGCATGATAAATTGATTCCAATTAATGCAGCAGCCATGGTGATAAACAATATAATCTTTTACATATAACATACATAATATGTATGACAGATGTTATATATTATATATTATAACATTTATTATACAATATAACTCCTTCAGATGTTTCATCCTATGCATCAAAGCTGTAGAGGCTCTGTAAATAATAAATATGCCAATGCACACATATTCAAGGTCTCACACAAATACCTCTTGGCTCACAGCAAAATAAGATTAAAAAGCATTTCCTCACTTTATTTTTAAAAGGTGGTCATTTCATCTTCTGGGGAAAACTACATTATGCAAAAGCTATATTATGCAATGCAACATTTCATTAATATTTTGTTTGTTGGCAGAAGCCTGTTGCAATTCTCAAAAGTCATTGTGAATGTAGAGAATGATGCCCATGAAAAAGGTGAGTCACAATACTGCTGTCACTCAAAATCAATAATCATCAACTTTTTTCATGATGACCTCTGATCAATGATAAAAATAATTTTCTGCTTTAACAGGAGAACAATTAGCATATTCAATCAGTATAACATCAGGACACACTCCTGCCCACAAAAGTGAAATTATATACAAAGCATTACACAGATACAAAAGAACTAGGAAGAATTTCAGAGGGATCTTGAGGAATTCCTACAGATCTCAGTCAGCTATCTGAACAGCCTTTTTTTTAACCTGGATGTATTGTAACAGTCTATAAAAGCTGCAAAAGAACAGTCACAGCAGCTACCTTGAGCTTAATCGTCACTCTCTGTCACTTAGTGAGTTAACAGGACTCCATCAACAACAGGGGCAGTTCCTCTGCTCCAGAGGGGCAGGCCTGAGATATGCACATAGCAGCCAAAGCACGCAGCAACCCTCATCTCCAATCTCATACTTGCATTTTGCTGGAAAGCTTCCAAGTTGTTAATATGTTAGGTGGGAGATTCCTCACCATGGAGCTCCTTGGAGATTCACAGCCAGATTAGCATCATGTAACAGAAAGTTCTGCTTTGCTGTACAGATACCCTAAAACTACCTTGCTATCTTCTACATTTTTATTGTATTCTCTTCATCTGCTTCATAATAGTGACCTTCCAGTACCTAAAGGGAACTTCCAAGAAGGCTGCAGAGGGCCTGTTTGCAAAGGCCTGCAGTGAAAGGACAAGGGGCAATGGTTTTAAATTGGAGAGGAGCAGATTTAAATTGGACATTAGGAAGAAGTTCCTCACCACGAGGGTGGTGGAACACTGGAACAGGTTGCCCAGGGAGGTGGTTGAGGCTCCATCCCTGGAGGCATTCAAGGTGAGGCTTGCCAGGGCTCTAGGCAACCTGATCTAGTTGGGGATGTCCCTGCCCACTGCAGGAGGGTTGGACTAGATGAGCTCCAGAGGTCCCTTCCAACCCAAACCATTCGATGATTCTGTGATCTCCCACTTGCAAAGCTGCTGACCTCTAGCATTCAGGAGGACAAATCTTACAAGTTGTTACTTAAGATGTCTCTTCAGCAATTAAATTAATTAAAAATTAAATTTCATTAAAATTAAATTTTAATTTAAGTTTGAGATAACCTCAAAACTTCTCATATATAGAGCAGACTGCCTGGTTCTTCAGTAAGTCATAAGGAGGCAAGCAGTAAGGCTACTTCCAAGTTAGGACCACTGCCATCATTTTAGAGTGGCATCAATGCAAATAGCACAATCCACTTTTTGGTGAAGAGAAGCCACCTATGCCATGAAACACCCTAAGAATCTTAAGAATCACATAGTTTCCATCACCCAGCCATCTGTGTTCCTATAGATGTTTCCACAGCCCACAGATTTCAGAATATAATTTTTCCTACCAGTTAGGTCAACAAGACATATTCCTTACTAGGAGAAAGTCACCAATTGTAAAATTATACAGAGCCACACAGTTTTTGAGAACCTGAAACCCTCTCATTAATCTAGTAAAACACTCCTGTAAATTCATTTCAGCTACAGACACAGACAACATGTGCATGACAAAGAACCTTCCTACTATCACTCACACAAACACAAATTAGAAATATATCAACATCCTTTGAATGGAGCTTCATATTATTTACTTTGAATTGTTTTTTAACACAACTTTGCTAAATCAATATGAGCTTGAATATTCCTTTCCAACTCCTATTCAAAGCAAGATCAAAACTGAAAGGGTCTCGAGTCATAAATACAGAGATGAAAAAAAGTGGTGTTGTTTCCTTAAAAATCACTCTAAGAGAACTGATGGGGACACAAAAAAGTTAGTGCCTGGCAGAGGTGTACTGTTGCTCTCTGGTTTACTGACACTAAGTCAGTAACCCACAAAAGCTCCTTGTTCCACCAACCTTGTATGCAAATAAGCCTTTTGATTTGTGGGACCAAACTTCAGGGCAAGGTGAAAAAAAAAGGCAATGCTTTTACATCTGAAAAAATCAAGTTAATGAATTTTGGAGGTGAGATGAAATAAAATCCGTTAAAATATTGAAAAGGGTAGAAGTATCTCAGTTTATGGTTGTTAAGGAGGCTGACAAATCCTGAATTCCTTAAATGGATTGGGAAGATGCTCTGCAAGAAAATGGAGGAGGGGGGAATCTGTCCCCTGTTGAACCTCAAAAGGAGAAGATAGAGAATTGAAAAGACTGAATATTGCTAATCTTTCTGTAAACACAGAAAGAAATAATTGTAACAGCAATATTAGGCTACAAGAAAAAGCACTGATAAATCATTTATCTTCCCTGTATTTAGAGAGACACAAAACACACAAATCCTTTTTTTTCCCCAAAAAAAACTTGTAACAAAGAAGATTCTACAAATCAAACTGTTTGGATGATCCATCTTGGGAGTGACCTATTCTTAATATGCATTGCAAAGACACTGTCATGCTTGACATCATTTCCAGCTGTATCCAAAAATAGGCAGTAAGATCCTTGAAAATTTGCAAATCTAGTTAATGCAGGGCAGAGGTCTGGGTCAGTAATTATGCTTGCTTTATTTTGCATTGCATTCAAAAAAGGCTGTAGATGTTGCACTTGTTCATTTCATTAATGGTCAGAAATATGCACGACCATAAAAAGCCATCTGGTAACTCTAGCCATGGAATGAAGCCCAGGGACTGCTCTTTAACCTTAGCACCCCAGATCTAGTTAGGATTCAATGTTTATGAAGCAGAAACACAGACAGTAACATATGCAAACAGCAAAACACAATCTGCATTTCTCTGTTCATATATTCATTAAACTACATTTCTGCAAGTGCAAATGTTCAGTTGGTTGCATAAATGTGTGCAATACTTATTTGCATTAAATCATTATAAAATTAATGCAAATATATGGGAAGCAGACTTTTTTCATCTGTGTCTATTTTGATCTGGCAGTTTGCTGATACTCTCAGTACAGCTTATAACTTCACCTCTGTGAAGTTGGAACAATTAGAAATAATTACAGAACTGGCAAGAATTTGGACTAAGAATTAAACTCAGAATCACCATAAAGCTAGAAAGAAATATTTTTGTACCCACTTTTCTTTCTGGCTATGATAAAAGCTGGTTTAACTTTAAAAAAAGTTTTCATTAACAGAACTGTATGAATCTTTTTTCATATACAACTATCTCAGATAAGTGTAAGATTTATACTTTGATTTAGATCAGCCACAGCTAGATTTACATTTTAATTCATTCTCTCCCTGTTGCCAGCTCTCATTTGCAGATGTTGTGCACATAGAATTTAGCTCTAAAACAGAAGCAGAAATTCTGGCATGTTCAGCATTTGGAAGACATCCTTGTTTGCAATGATAGAGGTTAAACAGATAGGACAGATGAGAAATAATTTAGGACTTCGTTACCTGGGCACTAATTTATTTGGAAGGTAGTATGTTTTCAACAGTGCAGCATTAAGGAGTCATTTTCTCTAGCTGGAATACTTCTGTCCACTTGGAATTATATTTCAGTAATACTTCTTATTGGATTGAATTCTTTTCTTTAAAAATGTTTGATTTTTGTCAAATGCTAATGCATGTAATCAGAAGGTGTTCAGCTAATTTAATACAGTGTCTAAGAGCACTGTATTGTTTTGAGTTTCTAGAACTAAACCAAAGCCACACTTGTTCACAGCTCCATCAGTTAGTCATCAGTGACAAACTGATGAAAAAAAGTAGTGAAAATAGCAACACATTACCTATTTTTATTCAAAATAAAACATTTCCATTTGCAGATGTTTTTTAAAGGAAAAACATCCATTAAATAGTATCAGACAGTGACTCACAAAGTAAGAAAAGAGATGCTTATTCTCTCCCCATCCCTCTTTTCTCAGTCTCTCAACCTCCTACCATTCCCATAATTCATGCACAAATGTTACTGGAAATCACAGCTCAATCTGTTTGTCCTCTTCTATGAATATGAGCTTTGGCTGTTCATCTCCAAACAGTCTGTCTCAAACTATGGGCTACAGAGAATTAATCTCTCCTGAAATCTCCTGTTAAACTGTTCCAGTTTGTGCCATAACTAACTCAGCACAAGGGAGGATTAGGACTCTGGATACATCTCTCAGTTTAGTGACACCCAGATGCCCACATGAATCCCATTTCCCAAAATTACATGTTAAGGGAATGTTTCAATGAATTTAGGAAACAAAAATTACTTGGGAGTTTAAGGACTAAACTTTTCACCAAATGCAGTCTGCATAAAACTGCACTTTTTAGTCAGAATATTCTTCTATTTACAAGGCACGGTAAAGATCTGACTAAAATATACATTGCTGAACAGAAACACAGACAAGGCAGCCTCTAGCTGGGGAGGACCTGAAATAGACTGAAACAACCTAGTACTAATTATGTCTCCCTTGAGGCATAATGCCAGCCAACAGGAATGAGTAGTTCAGGAGCTGAGGTGCCATCCCTGCTTTCTGAATGCACCCTCACATCTGACCATATTCAATAAATGTGTTCATCACTTGAAGGGAGGGATGTCACACCCTGAGCTCCTGTCCTAGCCTTCCCACACCAGTGAAACAGGCAGATATTCTTCTGCAGGATGAGGCAAAATGTGCCAATCTTTTTGCACACGCACTTTTTCAGATCAAATGAAAAGCCTAGTGCCATTCAGCAGGGTTACTACAAAGCAGTGAACGTCCTCCCTCAGCAGGCAACTAAACAGACATCTATACAGTATTTTCAGAGAAATCCTAAATTATAGGAATGTGACATAGAAAGAAGTCCTAAGTCCAATTCATCAGTGCAGTTGCATTGTTCCAGTCTTTTCACTACGTGGGCAAATAAAGAACTGTCATAAAAATAGGTAGGTATAAAGATGCATCCAGTTTTAGTCTCCAATAGTCACCATTAAGGGTATCAGAGATTTAAAACTGTCACCAGAACCCAGATATTTCACTGGCACTGAGTTTCATATTCCTACCACATGCAATAACTTTTAGGATCATAGAATCACAGAATGTTAGGGGTTGGAAGGGACCTAGAAAGATCATCTAGTCCAACCCCCCTGCCAGAGCAGGATCACCTAGATGAGGTCACACAGGAATGCATCCAGGCAGCTCTGGAATGGCTCCAGAGAAGGAGACTCCACAGCCTCCTGGGCAGCCTGTTCCAGTGCTCTGGCACCCTCACTGTAAAAAAGTTTTTCCTCTAGTTATTACCAAACGCCCTGTGGTCCAGCTTGCTCCCATTCCCTCTTGTCCTAACACTGGATGACATTGAGAAGAGCCTGGCTCTCTCCTCCTGACATTCAACATCATGTTACAAGAGATGGTATTCTTTAAAACACTAATGGTGCTCAGCTGCATCAGATAAAACAGCTTTATGCACACTCTTCTAAGGTCAAATCCAGCATATAATCACAAAGCAGAATGAGAACCAATTCGAGATGGAAGTTGAGTTTTGACTGACACAAATCAGAAGTGTTGGTTAATGAATTATTCCCAGTGAATTAAATAAATGAGATGTTCTTCCTGCCTGCTATGTTGTAGGCATTTTCACTTCGTATTTCACATTAGATGGATGAATCATAGAATAGAATCATAGAATGGTTTGGGTTGGAAGGGACCACTGGAGGTCATCTAGTCCAACGCCCCTGCAGTGGCCAGGGACATCCCCAACTATATCAGCTTGCCTAGAGCCCTGGCAAGCCTCACCTTGAATGCCTCCAGGGATGGGGCCTCAACCACCTCCCTGGGCAACCTATTCCGTTGTTCCACCACCCTCTTGGGGAGGAACTTCTTTCTAATGTCCAGTTTAAATCTACTCTTCTCCAATTTAAAACCATTGCCCCTTGTCCTTTCACTCCAGGCCTTTGCAAACAGGCCCTCTGCAGCCTTCTTGGAAGTTCCTTTTAGGTACTGGAAAGTCACTAGTAGGTCCTCCCAAAGCCTTCTCTTCTCCAGGCTGAACATTCCCAGCTCCCTCAGCCTGTCTTCATAGGAGAGGTGTTCCAGCCTCCACACGTCTTGATCTCCCTCATGGAAAAACCTTGACTCATCTTCCAAGCCACTACTAAAAATCTTAGCATAATACTTTAGCAACAAGCACAGGGGAAGATATAAAATGGATTTGGTTATCAAAAGATATAAATATTTTTAACAGAATATTTGTTTAAAAATGAAACCAGAAGCAACATGCTCTGAAGTTGTGCAATGTTACAGAAGGCTGTGCTAGACAAACCACCCCAGTGGGATGTGACAAAGGTGACCTGACCTGTCACCAAGTCCTGCATGGTCTCAAATCACCTGCAGGCCAACTGACACTGTGTTCAGGTACCCTGAGCTATACAGGTCTTTGCATACTCCAGTTGCATCCCATGTAACTAGAGCAGAACTGCTGCCATGCCTCTTGGCTCTAATGTGCCCAGAATACTCCAGGCTACCAGATGCTGCAATGCAGACTTATTTTGCCTGTCTAAATGTTCTCTGGGAAATTGATCCAGCTAATTTATGGCTACTACACTGTCAGAACACCATAAACTACTTTCTCAAGTCCTAGTGGTGGGCTCCATTAATTTTATTGAAACACAAATTTTGCAGTAGATCTTTGAGCTGTCATTTTGGCAAAGCCACTAATGCTAAGATCATTTTCATCAAGCATATGTTATTTTCTGCTAGGATACAGTATATATTCAGTTCCAAATTGCAGAAAGCCTCTATGCAAACTAATGATATATTATTCCCTGTGATACCTTTATGCACAATGAACAGTCCCAGAGTCTCTAATTTATTCAGTATGATGTGCTTCAGAAGCAGAATTTGCTCATATTTTGTTAGGTGAAATGCAGTTCAAAGCCAAGTGGTTCTATTTAACCCATTCCCCAGGCAAGCAGAGCTCATTTGGTTAAATTTAAGCAAAAGAAATGTATCTTTTCTTTTGGTCTTTACTTTCATATTTTAAACTAATCTAGGAGGCCTGAATCATCCTATTTTACCTTCAATTCCAGCCTCACAAAGAAGCACATCACAAAAGCTATGGAACTATGACAGATGACAAAAACCACTGTGTAGTTAAAGAATAGAGAGACAAATCAGTTAAGTGCTGAAGCAAATTGTTCAGGAATGTTGCTCAATCTCTGTCTCTGGTGGAGAGATCAGGTTAGAAAAGTATCTGTAAGGAGTGTTTTAAGTGGAGTTTACCTTGCCTTCAGGCAAAAGTATGGATTAGATGACCTCCTGAGGTTTCTTTGTGATCTGAGAGTCTACAAATACAGTAGCATTAATCATTGCTGTCTTTGGAGTAGCCTTCAAGGCCCTTGTAACTCTCAGGATGATGCTCAAGAACTGCAGCTACTATAGCAACACCACAGAGCTACTTCACCTTCTTCTATAGGGCAAAACATTGCCAGTCAGTAATAGCTCTGAGACATGCTATGACATGCACATTTTTTTCTTCAACTGACTATATCTTTACCAGAGAAGGCAAAGTGTTTGAAAGGATTTCAAGCACAAGCTTTCTAGTTGGTTGGCAAAACCTTTATAAATCATTTGGTGAGAACCAAAATACAAGTACTACCAGAGTTCAAGGAGTTGTGAGTTTGAGATCTGTTTGAAGGGAATGAGGAACTAAGGGAAAGCCTTCTGCATCTATAGGTTACTGGCACTGCCCCAAGACCATCTGTGCAAAAACCAGTGGGAAGAAGAGCTTTACCTATTCAATGTAACAAACATTTGTTTTGTTCTGCTTTGGTGCATTAATACTTCTGTTCTCCTCAAAAACCTGCCACTATTCCAAACAGCTACTATAAACTAAAATAATGCTTCCCATTTTAACATTTATTTAGAAGGAGCTAAGGGATGGTAATAAATGCATGAAAGCCAAGTGTCCTTTTTTATCACCTCCTCACTGCCCAACAACTCCAGGTCAAAAATGGGTTTTTAATTTCTCTTTTGGCATCCACAACAGACATTTTTCAAGAACATACAGTTCTGTGCAAGCACGAAATCCAGAGATCTAGGCAGTGTCTTTGTGAAGCAGGTAGACAGGAACCGATACTGTAAACCTTGTGCATTTTGTGAGAAAATCAGGAAAGTTTTAAACCAAAATAATTACTTCTTACCCTGAAACTGTTCATTCAATTATATCTAACGTATGTCTGGAAACATAATAGGCAAACTGCAGAAGAACACATTTCAAGAGTTCAGTTTTTCTTCTTTCACGATACAACTCAAAGTAAATGACAGCTGATATAACAGAACAATAGACTGATTTACTGAAAGAAGAAAACAGGGAGCAATTCAGCCTGACTCACTGAGAGGAGAAAACAAGACTGTACTTACAGTTATTCTTTTGGCTTTAACATTACACTTGGCCAAAGCATTATGAACTGGCAGAACAGAAGAGAAGTTTGTATTTCCTTTGCTTTGTTAGATTTTTGTTTCTGTTTGTAAGAGGTGATTAGTTCCAAATTTTGAAGGAGGAAGGGAACACTGTGTTAAGGAAAGTTTCACCATGCTTCAGACTGGGCAGTGGAGGTTGAAGCAACAGCTGCTTTGTCAAAGTAACAGATGCAAAATCTATTGTGAAATTTGGGTTTCATTAACACGACTATTACAAGTGTTTCACTAGTTGACACACAGTCAATACTCAGGCCAATTGATTCCCATGAATTTCAAAGCTTTCTAAAACTTCTTAGGAATAAAAAAAATAAACTGTTTGCCAGAAGATTTGGTTGCAAGATTGTAGTTCCTGTGACCAGTGATCAGCTTCACATCTGGACAGTCACTATTACTATAAATATAATAAAAAGCAAAAAAATAATTTAGGGGTTATTTTTTGCCTTTTGTAACAGTCAAAACATTATTCCTGTGAAGTACTCTGATTAAATTACTTGGTTTTTGAAGGCACTAATTAAAACTAAAATATTTGCTTATGTAGCAAATAATTTATGAACAAGTTCAATCAAACTAATATGGTTCCAAAATCTGATAAACTCTCAGGAATATTTTGTTGTTGACACAACACAGCTTAGTTTTCAGCAATACTTAAGATACCTTACATCTGAGGTAGAATATAAATTTAGGATATAAGGAAGAATGTAACTTTAGAAAAGGAACAAAGATGACATTCCAACATACACTAATGTAAAGCAAGTCTTTCAATAACATGAAATAAAACAGCTAAAAGCAGAATGCAAAAGGAAGAATAGAATCTAAATTCCTAGCAATCTGCAAGAAAATGAACGAAAATACTATTTTGGAACTCCTTCACAGTATCTTTGGCACCCTATTGAATGGAAAAAAAAAGATTCCTCTATATATGTGCACACACACATACATGGAGGCACATTTATAGGTTTCTTATACATATTCTCCCTAGTTCTTGATGTTTCTTTTTTTAACCCCACTGATGAAGCAGAACTTCAGAGTTTTGCTCTGCTAGGTTATTCTCCAACTTTTCACTAAAAGCTATCATGATCAGCAGTAGGATGTGTGCTGCATCACTGCAGTTAAGAGTGAAACTCATTTCTCACTGAGTTTGCATCACTGGACCATATAAATGACTTCAGGATACAAAATAATGCAAGTGATGAGTACCTTAGGATCAAAGAGGTTCACAGAAGTTGTTATAAAATTATAGAAGCTCATAAGTGAGCTACATGTTCAGATCTATTCATTTATCATTAAGATTTTGGTTCCTAAATACAAATTATTGTCACTTTTTACAGTAGTGTTTTGGAAAATCTTGAAAGAATTCACCTTCTGGAATCTACCACCATGGATACAGAGCCCTAACTCATCCTGAGAGCAGACAAACACCCACATCACCAGCAACAAACCCTTGTGTTGCAGACTAAGTGGCCACCACCAGTACTCCCACTGGAAAGGTCAAGAGCTCGGTTATCAGTGGTGTCACTGTCCAGTCGGTCTCATTGCCCATCTCATCTCTGGAAGGGTTCAAAGCACTTCATTGCCTACTCTGAAGCATGGCAAAACTTTTCTTAATGCAGCATGAGTTGCTCCCTCCTTCCTTCAAAATTTGAGGCTAATCAGTTCTTACAAACATACAAAAATGTGATAACACAAAGTAAATGTACCTCATAACTGAGAACAACATCTGGCAGGCCATCATGTTCTCAATAAAAGAAGATTATTTTAGTAAACTGTGTGTACAATGAAGACAATATCTCCAGAGATCACCAGTGTCTTTTTGGTACATCAGAACTTGGGAAGGTCTTCAGGCACAAGGTAATGTATTCCTATCTAATCATATTTGCCTAACCCTAACCCTTAGGTTAGGGTTTAGGGCTTTCTAAGCAAGACAGAAATACAATAATTGATAGCAAATACTAAACATTTCTTGAGATTGTCTTGGCAGAAATTCAGGGAATACTGTTTATGGGTAAATCATCATCATCACTCATCAATCTCTCTCAGTAAGACATACTTATTTTCTGAGAATGTGGTCAGATATTGACATGATTCTCATTAATTTAGTGTCTTCAGGGAGATGTATGTGGCATATTTTGATATCAAGCATTATTTAACAGCCTACAGATTGACAGCAGCATGTCTGGAGACATCAATATCAGACATCCTTGTCCACCTGTGGTATTCTATGTCTGGGGTTTTTTTAATGACAACCTGGTTTCTTGCCTTAGGTTTAGATAGTGCATTAGAAACTATCAGCAGGTTATAAACTCCTTGGGCTTGGAACAGTTTAGAAAGACAAACTTTTCACTAGGGGGGAACCATGTCATGTTGAGATTATTTTTAGTTCTTGAGAAAGCTAGAGAAAATATTACATCAATCTGGAGAGGAAATTGCCTAAAAATAGGCATATTCAAAATTTTTTTCCTTTTACCCTTTATGTTTCTCATACAGTGACCATCTCCCAGCAGAAACATGCACCAAACAGAGCTCAGCCTCTGGGAACCAGGAAACACAACCTCTCAAAGACTTGCCTCTAAAATATTTATTTCCTGCATTTTCCAATTGCTTCAAAATACAATGACTAGAATAAGCAAACAATCCTTCCTCTCCCACCACTGCCTTGATACTCCCTGATAAGCAATGGTCAGGCAGATTAAAGACATGGA
Organism: Bucco capensis; assembly: GCA_013396975.1. NCBI lineage: Eukaryota > Metazoa > Chordata > Aves > Piciformes > Bucconidae > Bucco > Bucco capensis. The sequence continues at coordinate 312,451 of VWZO01007569.1, read as the reverse complement.
TTACAGTAGTAAAATATATGTACTGTTTGCCCCTTAATAATGCATTTTATGTGGTCCATAGTATTAATGGCATTTATGTATGAGTTTCACCAGGACAATTATCCACCCAAAGGTCTCATTCTGCACCATTTTCTGTATTATCAGAATATGATGGGGGGGGAATTGAATAGCTTTTGGTCATCAAGATCATTCTTACAGTGTAAATTGATATACTGATCTCTTGAGGGGTTAAAACAGTGCCTGAGGTGCAAACTTGTTGCTCTTCATGGAATTTGAACTTCAGCTAGCCACAATAATGTTAACAGTGTTAGAAAAGATGTTACAGTCAAATATGGCTTGAGCAATTAAAGAAATATTTAAGGCTTCACTGAAAGCTGAAATATTATCTTCATTTTAATATACAGAAGAAAAAGTTGGAAATACATTGAAGGTCTAAATGTCTAAATACTGAAATAAGGAAAGACAGTATAACAAAAGCCAGAACTGGTCAATGTTCATATATATCATCTCAAATAATGCAAAAAAAAGACAATGGAACTGCTTCACTCCTTAATAAAATGGTTCCTTCCTTGTCAGCAGCAGCATGTGAAAGAGTCTCTCTGCCAAAAAGTTTTTGTCCTGACTAGCAAAGTTTGGCAACATAAAGAACATACAAACTAAGAAGCCCAAATTAGACATAGATGGATAAATCCATCCTTGCACTCTGTCACAATATGAAAGGGAGTCTGTAGAAGGAGCCCAGACTGCTTCTGCAGTCAAGAAGAAAGCTTTAGTTTTACTTTGAAATATCTTTTCATTGAGTAACAGTAAAAGCCAATGCCTCATGAGAATTTAAAGTTTTCCTGAACATCCTTATTCAAAGCAGAGAGGGAGAAGAGTGCCAAGCAAGACTCAGCAACCAGCTCAGGTGCCTGTGCTAACCAAGTAGGTAAGATGGACATGAGGGGTGTTTCAGTACCATTCTAGATCATAGAATGGTTTGGGTTGGAAGGGACCTCTGGAGGTTATCTAGTCCAACCCTCCTGCAGTGGCCAGGGACATCCCCAACTAGATCAGGTTGCTCAGAGCTCTGGCAAGCCTCACCTTGAATGCCTCTAGGGATGGGGCCTCAACCACCTCCCTGGGCAACCTGTTCCAGTGTTCCACCACCCTCGTGGGGAGGAAATTCTTTCTTCTAATGTCCAGTTTAAATCTACTCCTCTCCAATTTAAAACCATTGCCCCATGTCCTTTCACTCCAGGCCTTTGCAAACAGGCCCTCTCCAGCCTTCTTATAAGTTCCCTTTAGGTACTGGAAGGTCACTATTAGGTCACTATTAGATGACAGACAACAGCACAGGTACTGAATGCGATCTCAAATGTCTATCCTAAAATAAAGCAAAAATGAGAGCCTTCTCATAGAAATTTACTTATATAGTTGTAGATATTGTATAGCTAAAAGTAATCACTTTAAGATAAGCGTGAATATCTCAGTCTGATACTAAACATGAAGGTTTATAATTTGGTTATTTTCAAATATTTCTAGAATAACTTTCCTCAGATTATGCAACCACATCTGCTGTGGTCAGTGCTGCAACTGTAACCTAGCATGTAGATAAAGCCAAGTTGATTTTGAACTAATTAGCTCAACTACAGGCACATCTTTCTTTGCCATAGTGAGGCCAGAGCTCAGGGTGGGCTTCCCTTTCAGTATTGAATCAGCTCCTACCTTGATTTTTACAATTTACATGGGTCTCGATAGCCACACTGATGTTAGTTCATCTAACTTGAGTTAGTTAATCCAGATTCTTTCACCTACATTACACAGCACTTTCAGCTACTAGACTGCTGTAGACAGAAATCTTCACAACAAAAATCTCACGTAAATCAAGCCAAGGATGCACTCCAGAAACATGTAATAAAATAAATGCTTTGCTGCTTTTAAAGTGTATTTGAAAACGAAGCTTTTTTTGGCATCAATCTGAGCAATCGAGTTTCGAGTTCAAAAAAAGACTGAAATGGACAAAGTTATTTCAGAGAGAGAGAATGAAGTGGAATGTTGATGTAACCTTTGTAAGAAAACTCTTAGTTTCTTGGTGACCACTTCATAATATTTTCACTAACCTGCCTCACACCTTTCAGCTCCACTGAAGGGACACTAAACAAGCTGTTAGTCACATATTACATTGCAGGACAAGGGTGTCTCCTCCCATCCTAGAGCTCATATTCTCAGACAGTCCACATGCTTACTATACATTTCCTTGATTACTTCACAGCATTGGCAGGAGCAAGGTGTAAATTTACCCCCCTACCTGGCAGTAGCATTGCAAAACTATCCTGTATTCTCTCTGGAGTCCTGTGACACCTGGGACTGTGTGCTTTAGATGGGTATTATGCAGGAGTCCACCCACACTGTACTTGCACCATCTGCTTTCCCATTCTAGCCATAGTTACAAGTCACATAAAACCTTCTCTGGTCTTTCAAGGTGTTCTGATGTGACTAGACTGAGGGCTTAAAATATTCTCAGAAAGACAACATTCCAGAAAAATTTTCCAATTTACCATTTTAATTCTATACAGCTTATTTAAAACCCTGATTCCACCTTTCAGGACAGTCCTTGCTCTTCTGAACTAATCCCTTAAAATAAAACACAGAAGGAAAACAAGAAACCAGATGGAAACCATTCCCACAGGATGCTATGGGGGGACAGAGTTTTTGAGCACATGAGAAAAAGTGAAGCACTTTTTAATATACAATTATTTTGAAAAGAAAAACCAAAAGCCACCTTTTTTTTTTTTTCCCCCCACATCAAAGAATTAAGAAGTAACACAATATACAGAATTCAAAAACATAATCTTGGAGGGAGAGGAGCATTCTGGCTACTACACTGAAAACCTCTACCAGTTCTCTTCTCTCCAGGACAGATGGTGAAGGAGTCATTGACTTGATTTTCTTAATGGGAGATGATGAAAAAAAAAATGCAGTATTTTGGCACATCAAGGACTTTACTGGAAAGATATTTATCCATAAGAAAGCATCTGCAGTGTGCAGTTTTAATGAGATTCTGTGGCTGTGTCACTAAATGACATTTTTAATCTGCAAGCTGTGAAGGATGAACGCTCACAATTATAAGGGCTTAGTTAAAACTTTTTTGAGATTATTTTGGTGAAGGAAGAATACATAGTCATAACAGAGCAAAAATAAACCTACAATCTGGATTTCAGTCAGGATATTGTCTTTCCCATTTCCAGTTTTTTGTGGTCTCTAGAGAAACCAAGTTGTAAATGGAAGCAGCAGACTTTTCAGAGCTTTCTCTGAAAAACAGCTAGCCCCTTTCATGCTGAATCTAAGACCAGACAAAATTCTAGTATGCCTTTTCTTTTCTTCTCAAGCCTGTCAAGATAAAGGATGACTAACACTCCTGTTCATCTATGCTCACATTAAATGAGTAAATGATACACACATTAGTCTTCTCAAAGTTGTAAAAAATATTTCTCAAAATCATCCAACAAGTCAAACAAATATCACAATTGATTTTAATCCAACATTTCAGCAGTATGATTGCTTTCAGTTTAATCAGCCATCCTTTCCTTTTAATATTTGAAGTCCTCCACCTGCAGGCTATTAGCTTTAGTGCTTTGCAGAGATTCAAAAGAACTGATAAATAGAAAATACCAGCTATTTTTGCCAGCCAACAGAAACAGAGGTGACATGCAAAGCTAGCCAATATGAAATAGCTCAGCATGAATTTTCCGTTAACTTAGGAATATGGACTTTGTATGGAAAACTACTGGACTTCAAATCTAGGAAGAAAAATGCTGCTGCTGACATATTCGTTTCAATATATTACAATGAAACCAAAACAGAAATTTTGAGTTTGCTTTTATGAAGGTTATAGTGTGAAGTAGTAGGAAGAATACTGGTTTTTTTCTAGGAAAAAAAAAAAAGGTTATTCCTGTTAAAGCCATAGCTGTAGGACATGGAATACAAATCATCATTATTTATGAGAGATACTCTAATTTCATTATATCCTTATATTACTTGGGAAAAAATTATATGCAACATGTATGACACAAAAATGCCAAAACTTTGGAAAGCTCTGAATGAAAATAGAAAATACCACTTTGGAAAACTAAGTGGCAAATGAGTGTCAGTGTTTCATACAAAAATCCTCCAATATCAGAGAAAGTGATAAACAACCACTGAAAAAAATAACCTTAACTATGAAATTGCAGATTGACCAAGATGGATTACTCTGTCCCACACAAACCTGTCTGCACCAGCTGTAACAACTGGATGAGTGACACTGCCCACTGCCTGGGATCACAACACTAACACAAAGTTAGCTACACAGAAACACAGGTCCCAAAGCACTGCTAGGTGTTAGACCAAACCCCAGCTCCAGACATTAGAGAAAGTTTTTGAAATCCCAAGGTGGTTTCACTGAGCACTGCTGGCTTTTGGTGCTGAACATCACAGTGCTACCCAACACAGCCTGCTTCCAGCATGAGCCAGAACATGCTCACAGGCTCAGTGCATCTCCTGTCCTGACCACAAGGCCTGAACTCTTTCAGTTCTGGGCAGAATACACCATGCATATTTCCAGTACCTTCTTAGCCACAGATTTGCATGACCTCACTCAACATGTCATTTTTGAGGTCTGCCATCCACGAAAGTAGAGAACTGAAAGAGTTTCCATTCCTTCCATAAAATAACAAGCACTGCACCAAAAACTCAGGAAGATATATTTTATTTTTCTTTCCCAGCAGTGGAGATCTCTTCTAAAAGACTGCTTACAAACCAGGACCAGGCTTTCCTTTCTCAGTAGCAATGTGGCTTTAGAAAAGACCAATGAGTACAAGCATTTTCAGAATCCAAGCAGTGCACAAATTTGCACTTCTAAAACAAAACCAAATCTTTTTTCCTGTTGCCAATAGTCTCATTCTGCAAAGGATATCTAAGAGTATATTAGTCCATCCCTGCAGGTCTGTGCTGGTATAACTTTGTGTCATAACAAGCTCTAATTGGAGTAACAAAGGCATGAGTCAGATGTTAGATGGTATCTAACTACAGAGTTACTAATGAATTTCTGATATTAGCCATACATGAGAAAAGATTCACAGCCACCTGAAACATGACTGTTAATACTTGCAAAACACTTGTCCTCTAGTAAACAGCTGGCTTGCAGCTTTTTAATTGTAAACTCAATGAAACATTCCCCAAAACATCCCATGTCATCAGAAAGGAAATACTTCACAGAGATATATGGGTCTTTGGAAATTTTTTTGTCAAGAAATCTTTTTGGATTAAGTCCTCTGGTATAATGTAGCAAGAGAATGACCCAGAGTGATCACAAAATAAAAAATTCTGCTGTGAGGCAGAGCACAAAACAGTCTCTCATGAATAAATCAAGGTCTCAGAGAACTAAATACAAGGCAGTGAAACAATTTCTGTCTTGAAAATGAATATTGAAAACCAACAGAGGGAGAAATAGGTTTTTTTTTAAATCTAAAGCACAATCATGGAAGCAGAGCTCAAATCAGAGAGCACAAGGGGAGGGGGGAGAGAAAGAAATATCATTTGTTGAGGACTGCTGCCTGCTAGACCAGCTAATTATGCTGAAGGAAGCTGATTGCAAAGATCTGATAGAAGAGTCTCTCATCCAGCTAAGAAGCTGTGTCTATGAGAAAAACGATGAGAAGAACACTCTTAGGCTCCTTATGCCTGTCAGAACTGGTTCAAGGAGTGCCTGGACAATGATTCTAGTCATATGATTTAGTTCTAGGTAGGCCTGCAAGAAGCAGGGACTTGGAATCAATGATCCTTACAGGTGCCTTCCAAGGTGAGATATTCTGTGATGGTATGATCAGAAAACTGGGATAGGACATAAAAGTTTATTACCACTAGTGCTGTGTGAAAGAAAAAATGATTCCTAAAGAAATCTTTGCAACCTTCTTCAGGTGTTTCCTTCAGATGAACACATATCAGAGTTTCGCTGGGGCACCTGGAAAGGTTGGAAGTGCAGCACTGTTGCAGAGCACATAAACCAGTGCCCCAGCTTACCAACGAGGAATACTGAAAGTGCAGGTGAATTACAGTCAACCTTAAGAGACCAAAACTGGGAGTTCTTGCACACCCAAAGGAACTAGTGCAGAGCAAGGACACCCATGGGTGCTACACATAGCGGCATCAGGGGCATTAAATCCTCTACTCAAGAGCAAGAGAAGATTAATATACCTGTAACAGCCTGAGCTCTCTCATGTTGCCCACAGCTCTACCATCTGCACAGCAGTCTTACAGCATGGATCACGCATTTCACACAACATATACTGAAAGAGGTCCTTCTTCCTCACACTGAGTCTGGATTTTTACTCATGTTTTCCCTTGCTCCTTCTAGGCAAAAGCCTGTGGCATAAGACAAGAGGGCACTGGGACATCTGCTTAGTAACAAAAGTTCTCTGAGCCTTCTCTGAAGAATAAAACATTGTCTTCAAACCATCTAAGTGGTAAAAGAAAAATGTGGTGCCATTAATTAGAAAAAACCTCCACAGCATTCTCCAGTGGTCATTCAAAATATTATAGACTTCTTTTTAATTACCCTCAGAAGTATCTCCTCACAAATGTTCAGGACTGTATAGTGAAAAGCAACATTAAAATACTTTTGTTAGCCAACAAGATAATTTCACTGCTTCATACAGAGCCCAAAACTCAGTTACTTCATTGAATTTCACCACAGCTGAGTCTTTGGATCTCAAGAAAGCCAAAGCTATGCAAATAGCATTTCAACCTAGTATGCTAGTGATTGAAGGAAGTTGAAATAGTAGAGCAAATTAATAGGTGTTTAATGAAATATGAGGCAAAATCAGAGGCTTTGTATTTTGTTAGTGGTTTACAAGTACCTTCAGACTCTAGATTCAGACTATTTCACTAAACTTGACAATTCATTAGCAGCCTGATGACCCTCCCTTTTGCAATCTGAGAGAAATGCAGCAACATTTTTACTGGCCATGTTCATCCTCTCTGGAAACATTTTCCATTATATTGCAGTAAATAACTAGCATTCCTGCTTTCCTGTGCAAAGAGAGATTTTTCAGGGTTTTGTGCCATTAATCTCAGTTACTAAATGTCTCCAAAATAATTAAATAGAATTAAACAGCTAGATCACTTGTGGTATCAAAAAGGCATCAAGGAGTATCAGGGAATGTCTTTTCCAACACACTGAATTTCTATTCTCAGTAATAGAGCAAGATCTGATCCAGAGTTATACCACAGGCCAGTAGCCATGGAAAATAACATTACCACTGTTCTTACAATGATTCATATCCTCTCATTTTCAAATTCTCTTGACAGTCCTGCTGTGCCACAAAGAGCATTAATGTCACACTAGAAGAAAACCACAGATCTTAAGTACCATTTCTGAGAAAGAAGTTGATAAAATTCATAATCTGTTATTTTCCAGGCTCTGCCACTGTCAAAAATATATCTGCAGGAGAGTAACAAAGTCAATGGCCAATACAGGTCTTCAATATTTCTCAGAGTAACAAATCACATAAAGTGCAAAAAGTATTTGACCATGAAAATAAAAACAATCTAAAACATTCCTTATTGATAGTGCTCATTTTATGAAAAAAAATCTTTGCATACCACCTTTCCCATCCAGTCTGAATCATGAAAAATGTAAGACGTTGAAGCTAAGATAAATCCAATTTTTTGCAGAGTTCTGCTCTTTTAACTTTGTTCCAGCAGTAAATAAAATAAGCTCTGAAGCACACTCTTCCATACCCTTCCTTTGTGAAGAAAGATTTACTCATTAACTCCCTCTAAAGCTAAGGAACTGCTCCAAAAGCAGAGCCCAGCAGCAGGCTGCATTACCACAGCTGCTTACAGTGGCATGAATGGGGCAGAATGAACTTGGCTTTCAGCTTTCCCTCTCCTCTGCTCCTCATGCTGCCCATGAACACCAGGATGACTGACCCTATCCTGGAAGCCACAGAGAGCCTAGAGGAACAGTACAGTCAAAGAGTTGGCTATTCATGGAATTTGCATATGCTTTAATTACACTATCACTACAGCATCATGCTTTATAAAGCACTGACAAATTTTATGGTAATTACAAAGCCCAATTAGCAATTCTCACACCACAAGCAGATTTTGTTTGATTTAGCAACAGTTGAAGAGAGAAAAATTTAGAAGAGAAAAAGGCTTAAAGGTATTTGAAGTTACAGATGAAACTAAGCCTGTAATTTAAAGGATATTTAACATATGTTTGAAATTTGTTCTTCTCAAGAAGGTCTCTGACTTGGCAACATGCTTCTTGACTCAGTTCTCCAGCATTTTTTTCCTCTCATTGATATAACTGGCTTATAGTTGCTCTGGAAAACAACTTTATCCTATAAGAACTATCAAGAGCTAAGAGCAAATGCAGTTACCTGAGTTAGGAAAACCCCTGGGGTTCTACTACAAAATGGTTCCCTGTAGTGGTTTATCCACCTTTCACTCTTAAACTATCTATTGCCCAGGGTGATCCTATTCAGTTCCTAGTCAAGAAGCATGACCAGCTGGATCAGAAGTGCAGTTCTGTTATTCCAGAGCACTTTAGAAAGGTGCCCAGGTGTGCCACAACTGAAACACTTCTGTTGGATACAAGAGAGACTAAGTCAGGAGTAAAGCAAGATCAACTTCAGACTTGGGAGGAATTCTGAGTTCTGTAGCTCAATACTGTCCCTGCTGTGAACTGGACTAGCTTCTCTTTTTACACAGGCTACCCAAAGCTCTTAAGTGAAATACATTCTCGTTTTGTAAGAAATTAATAGGGAAGCAGTTCATGTAATTTCTCCACCCACGCAGCTGATATGACTCATGGTCCTCAAAGTTGTTTCAGCTTTCAGGGATATTAGTACTTGCCTCTTTCAATTTAATGTAGCACTGGTTATACTGAGATATAGACATTTGCTTTGCAGCTGTGAGAAAAGTAAGCTACTTGACAGTAATCAAGGTAAAACTTTGCTTTGGCATAGATTCTGGAAAACTGCTATTTCCTCAGTCTGTCATGCTCCCTGAAGAAAGGGTGAAACGTTAGCAAATTTTAATGACTGCTTTTAAGGGGAAATGAGGGAAATTCACAGAATTATACTTGCAGATTAGACTATGGTAACCTGAAACTTCTTTAGAGCTCTGTCAAACCCTCAAAGCTGAAAGTAAACCCAATGAACTACAATTTACAATGATTGCTGGCAAGGCTTCCCAAGGATTTTGCACACCTCACTTGTCACTGGATTTAATTTTACTAAAGACTGGATGAAAACCATCCTCTTTCACCTGGAAAATGCTAAAAAATGCTTTCTTTTTTTTTTTTTCCAACAGTGAAGTCTAGAAATGAAAGCTTGGTAATTGGCACAATACCTACTTAGAGTAGTTCCACAATTTATTTCTGCATCCTTGTCAAAACCACTTGCAACGTTCCCTACTGCATGCCCTGTATCAATCTACATGACTCAAAAGCTCACACATGTGGATGCATCACTGGATTAGTGTTAAAAATACTACTGTAAAAATAAATAAAGTAAAAAAAGATTAATTCAAACTGGAGTAGCTGTAAAAGCAATTAAAATAGGTCTTTCTAAATGGGTCTGAGGGAGCTGAAACAGTGGTAGCATACAACATTACACATGCACACAAAGGGGAGGTAATATGAAGCTGATTTAGTTAAGCTAGTACAAAATGCTGTATGGATGCATTGCCCCTTAACCAGATTTATCTTGGTTTTATTCATAGCAAGCAGTAAAAAGCCAAAGAAAAACAAGACTGACTCTCACAACCAGAGGAAAAAAGCATCATGTAGAATTCTACATTACTTTAGCTAAAAGTAAAGTAAGCCTGTGTACACGAGCATGCGTGTGGACAGACATACAAAACAGAGGATTTCTTTATAAAGCTCACTGAGATGATATAAAAAGTGTATTTGGGAGATTAAAGCAAAGCCAAGAGCACTTGCTAATTCATATGTATTCATTGTTGACCTCGGTACTGAGAAAATACCAGACCCAAATTTTTCATTTCCAATATGTTGTACATAGGAGAAAAACACAAAAAAGGTAATTCCAGTGTACTGCAAGAAGCATTGGTATCTCAAGCCTACTGCATAGCCACAGATTTCCAAACCCTAGTCAATTTTTCTGTATCAAAGACAAAAACTTCAGTTTAAATTATGAAGTGTGATCAGAAGAAAAAAATCTAATCAGGGAAAAAGTACTCTGGAAAGTTCTATTATACACTTGCCATCTTTGATCTTCACTATAAATTTCCACTTTATTTGCATATTTTATGAAAAGCATACTAGAAGGGTAAAGGAGGAAAGTGAAAACACCTTCCTTGAAAACACACTTAACCATTTCAAACTTTTCTCAGTGAATTTGCTAGTTTGTTAATCCCCAGACAGTGTCTGACAAACTAGATGGGACAAGGTATGTCAGTTTTATAACGTTAATATTTTATACTCTAAGCTCTCTGGTTAATTTGCACATCTTTTTCAGAAAAGGCAACAGGATTATATTGGCACTTGGAGGTGTGTAATGGAGATCCCATAATAATAACAGTGCTCTTTGTGCCTACTAGATTCAACAGTATTTAGCATGTACATTCAGATCAGTGACACCAATCTGGTTACAGTGTGGTGCCATGGAATGCTCCTGCAGCTATCCTTGAATTTAGCTAGCAGAGTTTGTAAATCTAGCTATATTTAACAATTACTTTTTTTACATGAAAAGTAGTAACAACAAAAAAAACAACCAAATCCCAATAGAATGAATCTGCCATAATTAATTGTTCCCAAAAGAAAAATTTTCTGAAGTATTTCCAAATCCTATATATGCTAATAGTCTGTTCCCCAAAGCCAAATTTGATATAAAGGGGTGAAAATTGCCTGGCTAAGCACACTGATAGACATCTACCAAACATATTTCTGTATATCAGGTTCCCAAGCTGGCAGATTTGTTTATGCAACCAAGTTTTGCCTCTATGAAAAAAAAAAAATCAAACAAAAAAAAAATAGAAAACCATTTATTCGTTATCTTGTAGTATCATCCTGAGTTACTTTAAAAGGGTATAACACTAAAGCAGCTAAATGAAAGACAACTCCTGTTACACAAAATTGAAGTATCAGAAGTCTGTAGCTTGCTAATGTGAAGTGTGAGTCATTCTCACTTTTCCATGATAAAAGGAATTTGATAAAAGCTAAATTACTGAAACAAATTTTAGTTCCAGAATATGAGTGCAGGATAGAAAAAAAAGACAGTAAGTAACTGAAAAAGGGAAGCATCATCCTGTTTTATCTGAGACTGCTTATATTACAAGAGAAACTAGCAACACCATATAGGCATGCTAGAGAAGAGAGAACATATTTAACATCAGTGATGTGAAGCAGGTGCACAGTAGTCTTGCTCTCATGTCAGAGCTAGCCATGAATTTTGGATAGCTAAAGTAGATTGACAGTCCTTTCCCAGCCATGTACTTGATAACATCTTTCTCTACTACTCTATTTACTGAGAAACTTGGTAGCACTTCCTTGTGCTTAAAAAAAAAAAGGTTGTTTTATGGTAACTGAACCCCAACACTTTGGTTCAGAATCAGTAAGCTTCACAGGACATCCAGCAGGTTTCTTAATTACAATACTTATTCCTATCACAGTAGACTGAGGTTACAGCTCTCATTTCAATGTATTTATGTTATGAGTACTTGTCTTTGTGCAGTACACATCATTTGGGTGGCAGATGGTCACTATCACTCAATGCAAGCAGTGCCCCTGCTTGCTGGAGGTCAGGTCATTTCCTTCAGGTGCTCCACTCTCTGTTCAGACAAGACTGTGCCACCCTAACTCAAACTAAATGGGCAAATGCTTACTTCATCCTCTTTTGCCAGAAACAGACTACTATGCATTTTCACTCCAACAGTGTGACAGTAACAAACAGCTTTGCAACTGCTACCTTTGTCTGGCCTGACAGTATGGAAAGTGATTATTTACCAACAGTGTTTGCTTGGTTTTGGTTAAATAAAAACAAACAAGTGAGGGAGTTCACATCAGCAATTAGCCCACTTGCTAATACTTATTAAACAAATAATAAAGCATTGCTTTCAAGCAGGCATATTCAAATTAATTTCCTAAAAAAAAAATAAAAAATTGCCTTTTGCTGATCTTCACCAGACCTTGGCTGTAAAAGAATGAACACCACTGAACCTTAAGTCCTCTGAGAAATGTGAATCTTGCTGTCCCAAGGATATATAAATTAGTTTTGAATTATCTGCAGAAACTTCAGTTAGCAAAACAAAATCATGGCAGATGGATTCACAACAAAAAAAAAAAATTGAGGATGAGACAGAAAACTTGGCTTTAATTCCACTCTGTGCCCTAAGGGATTTGAACTTAAATCCCTGAGAAGAATGCCCTAATTCCAGTAGGGTTGAGGCTGAGTATTTCCAGTCTCCCTGTTCCTTGTTGATATACTCCAGTGTTTACAAAATACATTGACACAAACCATTTTTTTCCCACTGGAGGTACTGAAATTCATTTGATTTATAACCCAGATGAACATCCAAACCATTACTTACCAACCACATAAGGAAGGAAGGATTTAAATTCAGTGTGATCAGGGAAAAAAACAAACAAACCAACCAAACAATTGCCAGTTGTTCTACTATGATCAAAGATGTAGAAAAAAATGCCCAGAATTCCTATTGTCTTCTGAACCTGGTACTGTATCTCAGATCCAAAAATGATTTAAGACTACATGCAAGTCCTCCACCAGACCTAAACAACCAGTATGATTTAGAAGATACCCTCTCACAGAACAGATGATTATTTCAACAGTGTTTGGTAATTTCTGTGGTGATAAAAGCTCAACATTGGGAGGTACTATCTGCTGGCTAATAGAGATAGCATCTTTTAAAATCATCTCCCTTGACTTTTGTCTCCCAAATGATATATTGTACTCCTTTATTGCTCTACTAGTATTTGATTAGCTTTTGGGAAATGCCAGCTTGTCTCGGCTTCAATAGCTTTGTCTAAAACTTTGAATTATCTTTCCTATTTCTCTCTGAAAGCTGTTTCGTAACTAATGTAGTTTATTAATCTGCTGCACTTCTGGCAGAACAAGCAGAATATTAGGTGGGGTACTTCAGCAGCTTCTGACACTACAAAATATCTGGAAAATACTTGAAAACGCTCTGAACTATAACATCTTTTTCTTAGCTTTTTCACTGCAGAGCACAACAAACTTGGCCTCCATTGTGGTGTTTCCATGGAACTGCAGAAAAAAGCTCACAAAATCTAAAAGACTGGAATGTGTGCCATGAATTTCCACTGGCTATCAGCTTAGTCCATGTATTTCTACTCCAAAATGGAAATAGGGGTGTGAACACACTACTGTGCTTTTAAGTCTTATGGGTAAAAATATTCCTTGAAGAATTTTTTTGTTTTTAGCTAAGCTATAGTCCTGTGGTCAGACAAGTCAAATGCTGGAGAAATGATGCAAGGAAATCTAGTCTTGGGGCAAAACAATAGTGTTTGCTTACATAAAGACAAGTGTCATAAAAGCCGAGTCTTTCTGATAGAAACACAGAAGGACTTCAGCTTTTTTTAAGACATCAGTTTTATTCTCTTCAAAAAATCTATCCATTTGCATAAAACACTGTCATTACACACCCCAAAATAAAGCTTTCAAGATAGTGGCTTCACAGCCAGCCCCCTCCCAGGAGTAAATAAGTGCACACAGTTATATATTTACTCCAGTGATATCTCAGCCTACTAATGCAATACTGCACCAATGCAATCCCTCGAAACACTCCCTGAAACTAGGCAGTTCATCCTTGCAGCTTAGAAAATACCAACATGTGACCCACAACATAGGTCTGTATAAGCACAATAAAAAATTGGAGGAACACTGAAAAAAAACAACCAAGAATCCATTTGTTTGGGTGTTACCTGGTGACATTGGCCTGCTGTGCCTCCATTGATCTGTCTACAACTGATCTGCATGTCAGCATTAAGACTTGGAGAAGTTTCAGATTTTAGGTTATTCCTCCAACAAACCAACAATCACTACATAGATTATAGAAGTATATTTTGTGACTTGCAGTGAGATATCAAAAGTTTCCATGGGGTAGTTAACATGTGCTTTCATCCTACCTTAATAACATGAGTCTGCCTCTTACTTCATTGTCTGTGGTTTTTTCCTGTGTGGAGAAAAGAAACAAAATGTACAAAGCTGGATTTCAATTCAAGACCAGCTTGGTCCATTGTTCAGTTGTGCTGTTCTTGTCTATTTTCAGGAGGATAAACACTTCTTGCTCATTTAAGTGTCTGTAATTTTCTTGCTACAGTCAAAACTGCACTCTGTCATTTTCTAGCCAGCAGCTTATGTGAGGAAGCAGGAAACTCTAACACAATTCTAATAGAAAGAGCTGGGAAAAAAAACATCATCTTCAAAATATAAAACTTATTAAAATATTATTTTTAATGACCACTAAATTAGGGGCACTTTTCTGTATATGACAGAGCAGTAACTCAGTAGGAATGTAAGTAAAGTGTACTAGAAAAATACTCAGACCATAAAGCATGCCAGTACCCAGCACTCCTTTTAAAAGGAGGAAAACAAAACAAAAGCCTCTTTGGGCAATAACAAGCATTGGGTTTTATTTTCTGTTTACTGTTACACAACAGTAATAAATCCAGACTGACAGGGAGACCTCAGCTTGGACTTTCCCAAGCCCAAACTTGTAGCCTGAGCGCATTCATTTCTATTTGCTGAGAAAACTCAGCTCTGCAGCTTTCCATATTGATGTCATGTACTACATGTATTAAATTCCCTTCTGCTCAGGTTACCTACAATTTTACACAATTTAAGACCTATGATAATCCTCTAATTGGTAAACATTTTGGTCAATAGAAGACACAAATTCAAAACCATGTGAACACTAAGAAACAACAAAGTAGCCAAATGGAAAAGATTTTGAAAGACTCTCCCTAAATCAGATGGAGCTTTTCCCATTTATGACTGAATTAAGTTTCAGCTTTGAAATATCTCAGTAGTACTATTTTTATTTATTTTTAGTTTTGAGTCAGATTTTATGTTACCTGGATCCCAGACAGTTTTGGCTTTGCTACCCTTTTCACTTTTTATCCTTGAATCCCTTGTGATTTTTCCTGTCTCGGTGCTATATACTAATATAGAAAAATTAGAATAAGTGTTCACTAGTTTGTAGTATAAACAGAAAAATTGTTATTGTAATTATATCTGCCATGTAGTTATCATATAGTAACAAAACAGCCACTACAAACCTAATCAGAGCTACCCAGGAACAACTTGTCAAGCACAAAAAGCCATCAAGTAACTTTCTATTTTCTCAGGCCTCAAGCAACCTTACAATAATTATCATCAAAATGGAAAGTTATGGTTTAGGCCCCAAGTAAGGCAAACGTTTATGCATGTGCTTAACTTTAAGAACTTAAATATGCTAAGTACTTGCTAAGTAGGTTGGCAAGCACTGAACTGCCTTGTTAAATAAAGCAAGACCTAAATCTTACACACAGAGGCACACACAGAGAGCAGTTAGTGCCTGCCAAGAGGAGTTTCACACATAGGGTTTAACTACAGCATTTCCATTACTGACACTAATAATCCTCAGGAGAAAAGGAAGATGAGGAGCTGAGCAGCTCTTAGATCAATGTGAGAATGCCCACCTGGAATCCCAAGCCTTTTCACTTTCCTTCTTTGCCTTCCTCCTGTAATACATACATATAGTTTCCAGTTTCACTCTAGATTTCCCTGGTTGTAAATAAGGAATTGCAGTTTTTTTAGTCTTGATCCCTAAATGTACTGATTCTCACCCTTCAGCACCACAATGTGCTGGATTTACCCACGAATATATCTATCTGAACATCACAGACACTCTAAGACAACAGAAACTACTGTTGGGCTGATGGTTAGGAACCTCTATCTATCTGTTGGCTATCCTGAATTATTCTGCAATCCTGAACGAGCCAGTTCCCATTGCTCCGTGCCTGCAGCACTCACTCAAAATAGAAAAACTGGGTTCAAACCCCACATCTCCCAAGCAGTGTACCCTGAATTACTGCAAACTCCAGTGGGTAAGTATATTTCATCCCACCCAAGGTAGCTGGCTTATTCTACTCTAGCCTTGCTCCAATATTTTGTTAAATATCTGGGGACTGAACCTAGACCTCCCTCTTCCTCTGCAGTGACTACAGCTCCCCTGGGTTAAAAAGTCAGCATTAATTTTGTTCAAACTTCCTCCAGGATGATCAGCTTTTAATTATTGCATAGTCTTCACTGGAATCTTTTCAACAAGGAGTACTAAGCGTTTTCTTCCTGAATTTTACAACACAAGCAAAGAAAATAAACACTCTTTAGAAGTGGCAGAGCTACCAGCAGTACACAGCACACACAGCTTCATTGTTTACTTCACTCTACCTTAAACATACAGAGCTGAGTTTTAATTGCCCATGGATCTCTGCATAGGAACAAGGATTTCTCCAGGGATCTTTGCAGTTAGGTCATTTAAGAAATTTCTCTAATTAACAACTTTTTCAACAATTTAAAAATGCTTCCCTTGCAGCCAAGGAGTCTGGAGCTGCAGAAAAAGAGAGCAGGTCTGCAAAATAAATACTGTTGAATATCTGACAAAGACACACAAACACACTGAATTTTCTTTTTTTTTTTCTTTCCCTTTTAAAGTTAGGCTTTGACCTAATAATTCCACTAATAGCTAAATCACTGTGGGATTGTTTGCAAAGATACATGCTACATTTGGTCACGTTAATATTTGAGTGGAAGGTAAAATATGCTGAAAAGTAGCCATTTGTTTGACAGTACCTTAGGCTATTTAAGTTAAAAACTGCAATGCCAAAGGTTCATTTCAATCAGTACACTGAGAGAGTGAATAATAAAACTTCCACACTTTCTACAAGTTTTCTAACATAAGTTAAAGTTCCAAGCTCCTTTGAAAATGAAAGTCACTAAATAAATAGTCTAAGGGCTAACTTTTGATCTGACTATACTCACCCCTGCCCAATCCCAGAGAAAAAAATATTAACAGGTGTCAGGAGTTTCTATTTTTGAGAGCTTCAGGGGAGTCTGCTGTAAATTACAGGGTATGTCTTCAGCAGTTCTGCTTGTTTCCCACTTTTAGCCCTATGTAAAGTTGTTCTTCATCCATGCACCTTTTCCCGAGAAGCATCTCCCTTTTCTGGTGATGCAGCAGAAGACCAGCAGAGAACATGCCTCTCCTTTGAATACTGCCGTTAAGAGCACATTTCTCCAGAATCTGTTCATACAAAAAACCCAAAAGATAGTCCCAAACTCATCCTCTACAGTGGCAAGACTATTTAAAGATAAGGCAATGTACACTCCTATAGCCCGTGACCTTCTCCGCAGTGTTTTGGACAAAATGCCTTCAATTTTCATTGCTAAACTTGGCTAGAACTATTTTCCTGGGTTCTTATTATAATAATCATAAAAACAGAGTTGGAAGAGAAGATATAACACAAAGTCTCACAGAAAGGTTGCACACAACGTTGAGTATCTCAAAGTTCACAGCAGAATGAGCTGTTGTGAGCAAACCCCTCTAATGATTTATTAAAACCTAACTTTTGCGAGAGCACCTGCTAAAGGGAGAAAAAAAATGGGCTTCTTATAGGTACAGTACACCTGAGCCAACATCTGGCATTGCTTGGTTCAGCTACTCTCCAGCTATCTTGACACTTCCAAGAACTAGGAGTTAGAATTTGTATTCAAAATATAAACAGAGCTCAACAAAATATGTACTCACGCACATATTTTTTAATATACATATCTTCTCCAAGTATGTAATATACAAGAATCAATTTTCCTTCTATTTAAGTTTTACTGTGATGCCCAATAACACTGTTACAGAGGTTTAGTTTTAGTACTCTCAAAGCTATTTCATTATTATGCTTGATAGTCATTTAGTAATCTGAGTTCATGTATCCTCAAGGATGTACTAAAATCAGCCATGGTAATAATGCCTGCTTCATCAACAAGATTTTTTGAATGGAATTATTTTAATATGAAAGAAAGTGAGGTATATCTTACAACTGTAACCTAGGTACTTTACTTCTCAGTTGCAATATTTTATACCTACATTTTAATTAGCGTGCCATTTACTATTGAGAATATACCTTTTTACCAGAATCTAGGAGCTTTTGAGCAATTATCCATGATTTTACCCCTAAAGACTATAATCAAACTTGAAAAACAGAATTTTGCCAAAAATAACACTGTGAAAGAAACAATGAGTACAAAGGTACCTTGAAATGGAAGATAAGAATTCACTGTCACAATCAATTAAGTCTTCATCTCTAATCTCAAAATTATTCATGGATCTTCTGTACAAAATACTAGAAATTAGTAGGGGCATATCTTTTGGGTTTTGACTGTGTTTTGTCTCTCATTCTAAGGCCACAAGAGATAAGACTAGCTTTTCTAGAGTTACAATAGGATACCAATACTCTGCAGCCTGAGTTTATCTCAGGTGATAATAGTTTAATGGCATATTGTTATATTTAATTAGGTGAATGGTTGGTGAAAACACACATGCCAAGATTTTAAAACATTCATTTAACAGAAACAGTCATTTTCAACTTTGTTGGTAAAAACCAGGTATCATCCACTGCATTAACAAGCAACTCTGAAAGCTTATTAACTGTAAATTTAGCATTTCTCTACACTGATGCTTAACTCCTAAAAAATGCTTTATAATTGCCCTGATTAAATAGGCATATAATATTTTTTTTTCCATTTTTTTCTTGTTCTGTCAGATGCACATTAAAACCTCAGTTCTCTGACCTGGTTTCTTCCTTCCCTGATCAAACTCAGACCTGCAACATGAAACACTGCAACAGGGTTATGTTCAGAAAGCATCTTTCGAGGGTTTACTTTCCCCAATAAGATTCATTGATTGTATCATCCTAGCACCTCTAGCTCTCCATAGACTCATAAAGAGAAGATTTGAAATGCTTGCTGCACAATAGCTTTCTAATAAATATCCAACAGGGAGGAAGTGTTTGTCCTGTTCTGTTACTGCTCAAGCTGGCGTGAAAGTCAGCTCGCTCCCTACCTCAAATTTCAGCTGACACATCTCCTTACAGGGCACAATTGTTTTGGCACACTGCATGCAAGACAGAAATATTTTAAAGACACAGGACTTCTAACACTTCCCCTTTTAGCCTCTTTTCAAAAGTCCTTGCTCATATCTCACCTATAAGCTTCAGAATTGATTTGTCTCATTGTGCTCCTTAGCACAGTGTAAATGACTTTTTAGGGGCAAGGAGCAGAAAGAGGATCTACTTCATTACTAGTTTGGTCCCACAAACGTGGGGCTGATTTGTTAGGTCTTCTTAACACCGTAAGCCAAACTCTAATTTGGAAAGCCTGTAACTCAATGAAATATTAAGCCTGTAAGCAATAATCTAGTGCAGCCTAGCTTGGGAAAGAGACATAGAAATGCTCTGGAAACAAATTTAACTGCTCCAAAAACAAAAACTGGAAAAAAAAAAAAAATCACAGTATTTAAGAGTGGACATCGCATACATAAAAGAGTCCGGGACAGGAGATTTTGCACAGATTTTGCAAGGCATTGAAATATCTGTCAACTTTTCTACCTTTGAGAAACTCTTAAACTACTTGTGGAAAAAATCCAAGAAAAGTCCTCTCTGCTCTCCTTCACATGTCACAGATTAGTACCAAAACTCCACAAGTCTTATCAGTGCTCTCCATGCAGGTAGAAAATGCTATCAAAGTTCCTTCTATACAGGAAAGCAGTTTTAACCTGCTGGGCACTGCTACATTTACATCTCCCTCCCCACCCCCCCTATTTCCTTACATTATTTCCATGGTCAAACATCAAACCCCACAGAGCTCAGGCAATTTGGCAGCTGTTCTGAGTACACTGCCAGGCCAGCAGCTTACAGAGCAAGATGTCTCAGCAGATAGATAATCAACAGGAATACGGATACTTCCCAGCACACTGGACGAGCATTGGTGGTGACAAACAGGAGCAGAAAGGGAGTATGGCTAAAGTCAACTCCCAAAAAACACATCACTTCAAATCTTCCAGTTACTCTTATAGAATCAGCAATAAAGAGTGAGAGAGGCTATTTCTTTTCTTGCAAAAATCAAAGATTACAGCCTTCTGCATAACACCCTCTTGGAACACACACAGATCAGCAGAGAAGAGAAAATTAGAACTACATTCACAGCTGTTTATTACTATTTAAGTTAAATAACAGAGAGGGCAGAAGAGAGTCAGTCCCAGATGGTGCCATGGGGGGAAAACCATGCTGCTACATTAAAGATGTGCTTTTAATTAACTCCTATCTGAATGATTATAATTAAAGATTTTACCACAGGTGTTCTTAGAACAATTATCTTCTATTTCCTTGTGCAGTGCACATTCCTAGGAAATGGGAATCGAGATCATTTCTTAAGTTAAATATTTTCTCAACTTTTTTAAAATTTACTGCTTTTTAATTGGTTTATTATTGACATTTTCTTTGTGCTTTTTTGTCCCTTTTGAGTTTCCAATAGGCTTTTCTAAGAACTCAGAAACATCTTTCAGATGGCCAGATGCAATTGTGAGCAGTTAACAAAATACGGGTTGCATTTTATTATGTTTGGACCTGGGGAGAACCAGTTCATATACAGAGTTACAAATTTAATTTTGGACTTGTGACTAAATGGCTCATTTTTATCACTGGTGCAGCACAGTATTAATTTTCTTCAGTTGTGTTCTGGTGATTAATATCCCTTTTACTGTTGCATTTATATATAGGTCTTCACAAATGACCTTGTTGCACATAAACTTGCAGTGTGTACTGAATACAAAAGATTGAGTAGCTCTCCTGATTTATTTGAAGACTAATTGTGCAGCTCAACGCCTTAAGTAGTGATTCCTTGGTTTCCTATTAACATTTCCACTGATAATCTAAAAATATATTGTGAACTGGCAATTAGAAAATAGAGGCTGAGAGAAACAGGCTGCTGCTTCATCTGCACTGTGAAGATACATGGGGTAACATTTTTTTCCCTGTGAGTTTGAAATTGATAGTTCATTTCATTAAAACAGAAAGACAGAGAGGGCTTATGGTAGGATATCATGAGGGAAGAAGAATAATGCACAAAGGAGAATGATTTAAGGCAGAGGCCTACTCTCTCTTGCATTAGTTCCTGCCAGATCTGTAGCAGTTTTCTAGCATGCAAGATTACATTCTGAAATTCTTAACTCTATTTTCCAATCTAGGGAAAACAAACAAAAATAACCTAAGAATAAACAGGATCATTCATCTTTTCCTTATGCTTATCTCTGAAGATGTTATCTTTGCACTGAAATGAATTCAGCCAGAGGCAGTCTTAAGAAAATGAAGAGACCTTTGAAGTAACCTCTCCTGAGACAAAACAACAGCATCCAGTAGCATAGATGCTGGTTTCAGTTTAATACACAGAAACTAAAGTGCTAATATCACATTCACAGAGCTAACAGTGTTCAGTCCAGCCAAGAAGCCTCTGGGGAAGAGAACTCCTCATTTTCCTCCATCCGTGTACATAGCTAGATGGATGCAGGAGGGTGTGGGCTTACCACAGCATTGGAGATACTGACCTTCCAGCCACAAGTTCTCAGTTAATGCACTCACTCAATGTAAGTGTGCAAGAAAAGTATTAAAGGGCTTTATAACAATTATGACATTGTAAATCTAATGCCATTTATTGCCTCCATTACAGCTTTCTCCAACAGCCCCTCAAAAAGGTAGTCTATATATGACCACATATACAACAATTCTGCTGCTCTGATGGCTATTTTAATACAAATTTGATAGCAATCTAAGCCAGATATCCTTTTATTGCTGAATGAGTCACCTCAGTCACCTTATGTGTTCTGGCTTTGTGTTTTTATTTTAAGGAAATTGACAGACAAATAGCTGAGAAAAAGTATTTCCTTTCTGTCAGTATTTAGAAGTAAGTAAAGAAAAGAGTTTTCCCTAAGTCCCCATTTGGGGCTACAACTCCTCTTTTCTTTCATTAGACCTTCTCCCCAAAACTGGTTGTAACTAGATAAAAAAGAAGCCTACTTTGAAATAAACTTTGGGATTTCTGTGTGTCAGCTTTCAAAGTCAGGCAGAAACATTCAATGTCTATTTAACCTCCTGTCCAGAGTAAGACCTTGTTACTGTTGGCTCTCTCCAAGCAAGCCTAGAGCATAAAGCAGCTTTTGCCAAGAAACACTGAGATTCTTCCTTGTAGAGTAATTCCCAAGTTTCTGACAGTCTTGTTCCCACAGTGCTTCATTAGCTGAAATTCTGAATAAAATTAGTTCTGTTTACATAAGAACAGATATTATTAGAGTCCATGCTCATTTCCATTGCAAGGACATACCAAAAGACAAATTTAGTTAACACAGGTGAAACCTTTCTGCTAAGTGCCCACTGAAGTTAGTAAGCTTATGACAGAAAACAGAAATTTCACTGGGGATCAATTCTGGAGGCACAAGTTGGGGGTAAAGAGATGGAAATCATCTTAAAAGGAATCACTAGGTCTGTATTTCAAGAATTGTATAAGTTTAGCCCTACAGAGCCTACATTCCACCTGCATTTCCTCAGGGTTACCTTCCATCTTGCTCAGTGTGTGCTAGAGATAAGTTGAGTTTAGTGCACTGAACAAAATAAGTAATACAGAACTCAAAAGCAGATGAATGGCCTCTCCCTACCTGTGCACCCCATTCTCAGTGCTTCTCCTTATTTCTGTGGGGGTATTGCCCTCAGATATGTACAAACTGTTTCAGCAGTACCCCTGCCTATTCAAAACTATCTTTATGGACAAGTTTTTCTCCATCTTTACTTTGCTTATACTGAAGAACGAGGGAAGAAGAAACCAAAGCTTAAAATCAGTTATAAGGTTGAATCTTTCCATTTTCCACTAAGCAACCTGGCTCAAATCTCTCTCCCTGACTTCTGCCAGCACCCTGCATGATCTGTTTTCCCTGTTCCCAGATCAGCAAGGCTTCCAACACAAACGTCCCAGAGCAGCATTACATCTGGTCCGACAAACAAGAGGGAGAGCACAAAGTCTGTAAAGGAGAAACATCTCTACTCCTTGCTTAACTCTGAACAGTACACAAGAGCTGGTTGTGAGTCAATTATTACATAGCATGGGATGCTGTATAAAAATGGGGAAGGAAGGATGAACAATAGGTACCTGAAGACAGGTTTTAGTAAGGCATGAGAAGCAAAGTACAGTGGGAATTGCCTCTCAGCACTCCCTAATCAAAAATGCATGAGTACATGCCTGGCTCCAGAGATACCCTAAACATCCAGCCACCTACATACTAAAGATGCCATGTGCCTATAGAACAGCCTACCATCAACTATAGGAACACCTTAAAAATACTGTAAACTTAGAAAAATCAAAAGAAATTATGCCCTGTGGAAAAAATATTTCACAATATATTCTACAGTAGAGTAAAACAACCTGCTACTGGCACATCTCAGACTTCTAATGAGTTTTTCTCTTTACTGAGATTGCTAGGAGCTGTATGTAACCAGTGCCAAGTCCTCACAAACTCATACATTGGGCTGTCCAGTTGATAGGCAAGGGCTTTGTTCTGAATGCCTATGGAGGCACTGCAAGCAGTGCTTTCTGTATGTGAAGTGTTACCACAGCTCATGCAGACTTGGAGACACAGCAACTATCTGTCTTCTCAAGAATGATAAGGAGCCAATACACAATGATATTTTCTATTCAGATACAAATCAGAGAATATCTTGTGTTGGAAGAGACCCACAAGAATCATCAAGTCCAATTCTTATCTATGCACAGGAATGAATCCCATCCCAAAGTAATTGTTTTTAGAATGTTTGAGGAAGGTCTCCAGCACACACAGACTTCTAGAATATCTGTTGACATTCTATAGGGCAATCCAGAAAATGCAACTTGAGCCAGAGCTGGCAGAGAAATCCAGCTGTCTAAGATACAAGCTCACAGAGTAGCTAAAAAGGAAAGCTGAGAAGTTGTGGAAGAGATTTAAGTTTTGAGAGGGGAAGTGCACTGTGTTGTGGCAAGAAGTGTAAAATGGGTAGCTAATGAAAAAGGATCTGAGGAAAAAAGTGAGAAAAAAAAGTGTTGCAAAACTGTCTACACTCTTTCAGATTAATCCTGACAATATTGTCATAATTTCTTGCTTTCCTAATTATCATTTTGTTAAAAGACATAAAAAAGAATGAATATTTCCACACAAATTCAGAGAGATACCAGCAGTAAAGCAGAAAAGCTACCTTGGCTTATTTAATTACAAAGATTTTTATAAAAAGCCATCAATACCTAATTCAAACAACACAGTACAAACAGAGAATGACAAAGAGAAAAATAAAACAGTGAATCACATGAAAAATACTATCACAAAGGGTCAAATTTAAAAGGATATTTGAACAGTTTAAAAGTTGTAATGGCTGTATTTAAGCTGTCTTCAGATTTTCAGTATCTAAAAGCCTGAAGAAGAGTGTATTTGCACTTTAGCATCATCATGCTAGAGCTGAGTGGGAAAGCAAATCCTTGAGAGTTGGTTGTACTAGTTGAATGAGACACATTCTCAGTCCAGTTTTGATGAACAATTCTATTAAGGACACAATAAAAAGTCTTATTGAACCTTGTAGGCAGCCATACTCAATTTCTACTCTGATGAATTGATGTTTCCCACCTAAAACCAGGTCCAGCTGCAATACTGCCTATCTCTGACCCACCCTGATTAAGCAAAAATCATGGAGTAAATAATACTGAGTCAGCACAAGTTTATCACAGCTATTGAGATAGCACTTCCATATCTGCCTTCACAGAGAGATGAAGGCAAAGTCTCAGAAAACTTCAGCAGAGCTAAGGTAGTCCAGGAATAATTTGAGTTCTCTAAGGAAAAGAGCAGTCCCTAAGACTCCTGACTCTTGTAGCTACCCTGATGGCATCAATGATTGGAAAATGTCCAGTATAGTGGACAGTAAACAGAAAGAATCCATTCCTGTAGTATCACATGTTACAGAAGAGTTTAACTAGATGTTAAAGGAAAATATGAAAAGGGATATGGAAACATAATATTAAAAAATGCACAGATCATACTGAACCTTTAATTCAAGTCATTCTGAAACATGCTTGTGCCTGTCAGTGCTGCAGTTAATAGAGAGCATATGAAACCCAGAATGCAATTAAGTCTTGGAGGAAGCACAGTTGGAGGCTGTGGCAGTTTCTATAGCAACCTGAAAGGCTCAAGACTAGTAACAGGAGATTAACTTATAGGCAAGATAAGTACATAAATATAGCTCTCATTTACCATTTTATCTTCTTCCAAATAGGCAATGTATTTTCGATTTAAACAACATAGAAATGCAGTCAGATGTCCTATTTGCTACTAACTAGGGCAAAAATAACCTTTCAAAACCATTCTGTTAAGAAAAACTTTAGACAATTTCAGAATTGGGGAATCATCCAAACTTCACTAATTAATTCCATCAAAATGGAAAGCACTGAAGTTGAATGCTGCCAGAAGATTAGAATGAGGCTTCAAGATAGGGAACATGACAGTCATAATAAGAGTCTGCTGATGTCAATTCACTGTATGCTTCTGAACAAATCCTCTTGACGTATTTGTCTGGATTATGTTTCAGATCAGGTTTTAAGTCTTCAAAACAGTGAGGGTAAGATAAAGAAGAATTTCTCTAAACACTACAGACCTTTTTACTTTCCACACAACCCCCCCACCCCAAATATTCTCTTAAGTAAGAAAGACAATACTGAAGAAACCTCATCCAATATTTTTCCTGGCACTTCTATTCAAAGGTTCAGTTGAGACTGCAATCATCCTTTTGAACTCTTGTCCACCTTACACACAAATTATACAAAGTGCTTCTAAGAGCTTCCCTGGCCACATCTGTAGTGCAGCCCTTTGCTCTGAAATGGTTTTACTTCATCATTTAAAAACAACTGATACATCAGACATTCAAAAACCTGTACCTATCCAGGAAATAAGCATTTAGTGACAGCACTGCCACAGGCACTGAAAGTAGTTACATTAGCTAAATAGCTAGTCCAAATTAATTTACCCTATCCAGCCTGCCAAGTCATGCAGAGCTAGCACTAGCACCTCTGCACAGCATGAAGTTGTCCTGCACAGTATCTGTTAGCATCAGACTAATGAAAGAAAAATAGCACTGTCACTACTTCACTACTGATTAGTGAATTACCCAAGTGCATGGTTAATTCACAGTGTATTCCAGAGATTATCACTGAATGCCTGCCTCAGATAACACAAACCTTTTGGGCTGACCCAGTCTTGCTTTCAAACCCTTGTGTGATTTTACCTGTATGCTAAGCATTTTTGGTTGGAAGTTTTTGGCTTGTTGCCTATCTGAAGGGAGAAAAAATGCAGATACACTGCAAAAACTTTAAGAAGTCACTGTTATGTCATTCAAAATGTTTGTTCCACTTCTCTGAAAATATTCAAACCTGCCCATGATAATATCTAAGCACCACCTACAGTAATGAGACTGGCATAGCATTATTCAAAATGGAACATATTTTCTGCTTCTGTTGGGGAGGGAGGTTGCATGTTGTATATGCAACACACAAGAAACCAATAAACTGATCTTTTTTGTCAAGAATGTACTACATCCTCTGCCGTAAGTAAAATATTTCACCCTGTAGAATGCCCTGAAAGTGTTCTGGTTCAAGAATACTACTCTCTTCTCCACCCGATCATTCCAGAGTCACAAGTGGCTTTACCCAGGGACCTCCACCACGTCAGCCAAATAAATCAGAGTAGAGGTGGTACAGGAATAATCTCTTCAGTGGCATATCTGGGCACCGATTCATTGATGGCTTCTAACCAAGACCTTCAAACTCTCCAAACCAACTGACAGCCAATGAAGAGCATGAAATGCACTAGGATTTTCTCCATCATTTTCATTTCCTATGAAAAAAAATATCTCTGCAACAAGAGCTGCAGAACCAGGCTGAGATGCTTTGAGCTAGGGAAGAAACCTTGCCATTCTTTTTTACGAGGAACAACTTACACCACCTCCATCTGTGTAATATCTAATTTATAGATAGGTGACTTCTTGCTCTAGTGTCATATTAGACAGGGAGCCAATAGTTTTAACTGGTGGGAAGTGGGTCAGAGTAGTGAAAACTTCCTCCTATCGGTTTTAGTTTAACAAGGAATGGGAAATTAAAATAAAGAATCTCTCTCATGCCAAGTGTTTGTTCTACTTTACAAGAGCAACAGTTTCAGAGAAGTATATAACACCTTTTCATTTTGAAGGAAAAAAGTTGGTAGAGAGGGGGGAAAAAAGATTACCTAACGAACTTTAGCAGTTTCCAGAATTAATATTTTTTCTGAGTGAAAGAGTTGCAACAGGGTGAGATGAGGACACCACTCTCAACTTCTTTGTTGTATTGATTTGTAAGTTGGTACCAACGAATTAATTTATTCTTCTATTTTCCACTACTTATTTTCCCTTTCAACTAATTGAAAAGCCACAGCTGAAGACTATGCAGGAACAGCAACAGCCCTTCAACACTGAAGTTAATTCCAATTAAAAATAGAAATCCCATGATATATAAAAATTTCAAAGAAGGGAACATTACATATTGTAGAATCTATTAAGTGGGAAGGAGTTCAAGAGATCCATCAGTCCCCTCAGTACTCTTAGGAGCTGACCTGTCCTTTAACTAAAGTTACCATATCCACTTTGAAGAGTTTCTTTTCTTTATCTAGAGTGGCTGTGGCAGTGACAAGCTTCTCAAGAGAGACAGTTTAATAAGAAAACAGAAAATGTTGTCCCCCTCTTCTGCACATAAAGGCTTTTATATTTTTTCTTTGATTTTGACTCGATATGAACTTCTCTCCTTTAAAGAAATAAAGTAGGCTTCACTAGAAGAAAATGCAGCAAACATATTTAGAAATATATACCTGAGTTATTAGTAAAGGGTTTAAAAACAGAAAGCAAAGCAAAGCTTTGCAAAGTTGTTTTTGGTTTGGGTGGGGTGTTTGTTTGTGATTTGTTGTGGAGGTTTTCTTTTGTTCTTTTCTTTTAAATCATAGTTTAGGAGATCCCTAAGTACACTTTTCAGAAACAGGGTCTGGGAATTTTAGGCATACAAATGAATTAATCTCCTCCCTGGTTTTGCTATAGACTATAGAAACAAACAGTCTTCATAAAGAATGGCAATTCCATGGATCTGGATTTGGAGTAGACATTAAAAACAAGCAGATTTTGTAAGGAATGCCATTTACATGCATCTGGTTACAGACTTCATCTCCTTACTCTCTCTGGTCAGAATGTCCAGTGACTTTGTTACCATGTGAATACAGGGGATAAGTACTGGAAAAGAAGTTGACACTTTTTACTGCTGCTAATAAGTAACTCATGTTCCAGGCAGATCCAGAAGGAGATTGTTTTAACTGACAGGTTTGCCTACAACTACAAAGCTGTTAGAAGCATCTTTAATCTACAAGTTGCAGGAAGAAAAGACTATTTTCTTCTTAACACACAAATTACTAAGGGCTGGTGAAAAGAAAGGCATGCACAGTTCACTGACTGTCTAGAATACAGCAGCTTGCTGGTCTGTCAACAGCAGCCCTCACAAGTTGCTTAAGCTTCTAACATGAGTTGTGCTTAGTGACTGCAAAGGGTAATTAAATAGACATAGCTCTTTACTGTTCCACAGCCCATTTAATACTAATTTTGAACATAGCTTATCTTCCTCTTTTCCCATCTCCCACCACAACAACCAGTATTTTGGTTAAGCATGGAAAGCATTAAGGAACATAAATGATTAGCAGAACAGTTAGGTATTTGGTTAGACTAAATATTAATGACATGAAAGCAAGAGTGGGAAGCAAAGTAAAGCAGCAAATCAGATATTTAATCAAGGAAATAATCTGTTCATTCATCATTCCTTGCAATTAAGCAGTAGATTGCTCACTGAACTTTCCTAGTGAAAATGTGCAAGGGACAAACATATTTTTGGAAGTACTGTATGGTTTTTGAGTTACAGCATATCCAAATTCAGCTCAATGTTTATTATTGCTGCATGGCCCTCTTGTATTGACCAGTGAAAAAGATTATGAAGCTCAAAGCTATCCATGTAATTCCCAGAGAGTCTAGATCTCCACCACAACTCTATGAAAATACTGAAGTCATAGTGAAGACTTTGTAGTAGACAAAGAAGTATTTTTCCTTTTTTTTTTTTCTTTTTTAAGTAATATAATATCCCCTCCAACGTAGTCCCATTCAGCATAATGTCTTGGGTGTGGGTAAAATAATAGAAATGAAACACAAAAATCCTAAATCTACAGAACTTAGGATCAATGAAGCACTCTCTATGTTATCTCTTGTCTCCCTCCACTTACATACTTATATTGTGTAGTTTTACCATTCCCTTGTCTGCAGGGTTTGCACAAGCCTTTCCCTGATCCAGCACCCAGGCTTCTTTCCTGCCTATGCCAGGCAGAGATCCCAGCAGCCCTCATCTTGGCAAACCTCTTCATCTTTCTGCCACCCCATAGGCAAGCTACAAGGGAGGTCAGTTTTAACCTGTGGATTTGTCTCCCCTCCTCTGCCCAGCACCCTGTGTATGGATCCTGGCATGAGTAGTCTCCCAAAGCAATTGAAAGCTAAGCTCCTAAAGCAGCAACTCCCAAGCAAAACTCCAGGTGCATGCTGGAAGCAATGCTGGATCAAACAGCAGCTGCCCCTCAAGTATTTCCTTGTCATAACAGCTTAGAGAAAAACAATCAGTCCTGATCAGCATCCTTTAAGATGATCATCTCCAGGCACAGCTGACTGCCACATCACTTGGCAGAACAGCCTAAGGCCCACACGATTATTTCTTTCCCAGCCAGAATCCTTGTATGTGCATCTGCAGTCCTCTGGGAATAGGGCAACATCTAATCAAAGGAAATAAGTGAAAACTCAAAAGGTCAGAATTAAGCTTGTTGACAGAACCTCAGCTTCAAGCATCCATCTGAACTACCAGCTACAAAAGCCAACCCATGTGTGCAAAGCCAAACTAGAGGAGCATTTGTTTCAATTAAAAATGGTCTTTGAGCTGACTAGAAATACAGTTGGCAAAAAGCACATATGGAGGTGCTGTGTTTATTTGCTCTTATTAAAATTTGCTGCAGTATCATGTTAGTTTTTCCATAATACTGGTATAGGCTTTTTCCACTTACTCCTACTATTTTTTTCCATAAATCTGTTTGGGGTTTTTTTTCTGAAAAAATAAAATATATATCAATCAGTAAAACTTGGACTAAACTTTCGTAACCATGAACCCTGAGGAACAGGTGGAACACAACTTCACTATACATTTCCTTTTGTTTCTCATAACTTTGGGCTCAATTGCATTTATATTTTATTAGGGGCATATTTCAGTGTTTTCCTTTTTCATAGTAAAATAAAAAGGTACCTAGTGTTTAGTTTGATAGTTCTGGACACTTTATCAGGAATGCTGACTCATGAACATGCATTTCCTTTTTCACTTGGAGCAAAGAAATGAACCACTGCAGATTCTGCTCTACCAAACCAGGAGACTGAAACTGCATTAAGCTCTAACATGCTAATATGCTTTCAAGATTCAGCCAAGCCTTTGTGCATTCAACTATGATAAGTGCTAGCCCTATTCTTCTCTTAATTTGTGTTGTGCTAATTAAATATGTTTACATATTTGCTAGAATAGGTGAAACCAACTAATTCAAGAGGAACAATGCAGTCTAGGAATTGCTGGGGGAATGGGGTAAGGAGGTAGCTTGAGCGGAATCTGTGCATTCAAAATATGCCTATTGAATTCAAGGTTGCACAGCTCTAAAAATAACTGTAATTAAATGAACTACAATTAATTACAGTTAAATGAAAAGTGGGATTTTCTTATTTTGATTTTTTTTTCTTAGAGCAATTTTTTTCTCCAATGTTTGTATTTTCTTCTACGTTTCTTGCCTGATTTTCTGAAAACATTTCCCACTCCTATCCCTAGCCTTGCAGGAAATGAAAAGCCACTAAGAGTTTCAAACAATGTCTTTTCTCCCATTGCTATTACAGCCAATGACAAGTAAAAAGGCTGAAATATTTTGATCCTTACATATCACAAGCCTTTCAGTAAAAACACTTTTAATTTCCTGAGGAATTGTTTTCCTATCAAAGCCTTCACTTATGCTGGGTTTTTTCAAAAAGCCCTGAGCACCACCAAACAAGTCAAATTACTCCTGTACACTAAAGAAAATGAATGCAAAAGCGATAAGAGATTTTATTGATAGTCCTGCTGAGGTAAGGAAGGTGACTTTAGCATAAAAATAAAAAAAGGCTTGCTTTTGATACTGGTTTGGAGGTGAATTCATACCCTTCCTTCATGCCTCTCTGATATCAGTTAATTATCTGAGGAAGGAACAGGCTGATGTTCCGATACATTACAAAAATAGAAATGTAATACCTAATTTTAAGGTAGAAAAATATTAAAGGGTTCTGTTCAAAGCAACTAAGAGCCTTGGAGTGAGAGAGAACAATGCTGACACCAAGTGGGAGAAAACACTGCTGGCTCCATCATGGCTTCACAGAATTTTAGGGTTTGGAAGGGACCTAGAAAGATCATCTAGNATGCCATTGGCCCTCTTGGCTGCAAGGGCACATTGCTGGCTCATGGGCATCTTCCTATCCACCAGGACTCCTAGATCTTTTTCCCCCAGGGCTGTTTTCCAACAGATCAGTTCCCAGTCTGTACTTATACATGGGGTTGTATCCATCCTCAACTGCAACGTTGAGACACCTCAAAACTGAGCCATAAGTCTTAGGTTGAATATGAGAGGAAGACCACACAGATCCTCTGAAAGCAGAAATCTGTTCTCTCCTAATGTCTACATAAGCCAGTTATAAACCTCTTCCTGCAGTGTAGCCGATATTAGTGAGCAAAGCAGTCAGCTGCTCCTCTGAACACATCAGGTATTGCTCTCCTTCACAAGTTGCAGGTAAAACTCCTTAATCTGTAACCTACATACATTCTGTGAGCCTGACTGTGGTTGGAGCTTTTGATATGCTCTGTTCACAGCAAAACTGAAAATGGGCATTCATGGACTAAGAAGTAACAAAGAGGAATCTCCACTGGGTAGGTTTCTGTACAGTATACTGCCTTCACGGAATCATTAAGGTTGGAAAAGACCTCTAAGATCAAGTCCAACTGTCAACCTGTCACCACCATGCCACTAAACCATGTCCCCATGTCTGCTGCAGATCACAGGCATAACACTGACAAAGCATCTCGTTCTCTCCATGCCCTATCCCCTCTACCCACAGGCAGAAAGGCTCCAGCACTGAAGACCTAGGAGGAGTAATGAATACTCCAGCCACAGCAACTTTGGTGGGTTTAAGTCACATTTGCCTAGGCTACAGAATTTATCAACTCCTTATGTCTAGAGTCAGTAAAATATTCTGCACTGTTTATCTAGAAGAAAAGAAAAAATATATCCTTACAATCTGTTGGACACAATTTAAGTGGAGATCTAGGTCCTACTTTGATCCTAAACATACAGCACTTTTTTATCCAGTCTTCTGGTTTGGGCAGTACTCAAAATTTAAAACTTCACATTAACTGAATCCATGTTTTGATACATTTACAAAGGTTAGGGAAAAGTTTTTCTGTGGAATGGGAAATAAGTATTTCTATAATGTAACAGCAATCCCTACAAAACATTGACAAGTCTCCTGGCACAGCAAATCACACAGGATGTGCTAGGTTCAAATCTAAGCCCAACTAAAGATTATCATTCCTAAGCAAAAAAAAATTAAATGAAAGAAAGTAATCAAGACCACAAAAGCCTTCCCAACAAAACCATCATTTGAGCAGATAAAGTTTCCATGACTTACTTAGTTGCACTGTTCCAACCAACTCCAAACCACAGTTTGAAATTCACTTTGAGGTGTCTGTGGTCAACCTGTAGGTCCAGGATACTGTCCAGCTCTACTTCTCCAGTCCCCTGAATGTCTGCAATTCCTTTATAATGGGGTTCACAATTGTAGAGAGCAGCTACATGGGATCCAATCAATAGGCAGCCCTTTCAGCCTCACTGATATATAGTGAGGCATGGATAAATGCAGAAAGGAAAACAAGAAATGAGACTCATTTCCTCAGGGTGTAGGTTTTTCTTCCAATGAATCCCATGCTTTAATGGAGATGCATGCAGTGGCTTATATACACTCACAAAGTCATGCTTCTCGTTGTTTGCAAGACAAAGACAGTGTGCACAATTCATGAAGGATTTATCTATGACTGCTGCACAATAAAGAAAGATGAAAAAACACTCTTGGACTAGATAAATTCATAGTCAACTTTCCTCTAGAACATAAGATTCAGAAATGATGAGGGCAAAGAGTATGACAAACTGCTCCTAGCAAGGTGTGGTTCACAATTTAATGACACTAAAGAAGTTAAGCTAATCTTGTACACCTTCAACACAGCTAGTAATATGCTTCAGGTTAAACACAGTTGTCAAGAGAGGCCTCAGGTCAAAACAAACACCACAGTGCCTAAACTCACTTTAAAGAATGTTTTGAGCCAAACAGGAAAAATCAGTTTAGTACCAATGCAGTTTGCAAGTTAGGACAGAAGGTTATAGGAGAGCTTTAAATGCTAGTCGACTCTCAAGTGGGAAAACTAAAAAGGAAAAAGTAAAAATACATTAATTCAGGCAAAAAAATTAAAAATCCAAATAGAAAACCAAAACTCAAACCTGGCAGGATTTTACAGCATTCCAACTCTCTCTTAAGAAAATATATATATACACACACACAACATACAATGATCAGGAACAGAGACAAGCTTGGATACATCTTTTAAACCACTATCTTTAGATGGGAGAAGTGACTGCAAGTAGTCTACTGTCCAGTCCAGGGTAATAATTCTGAACTATGAGACTGGTGCCTTTCAAAATCTTGCAAATTCTTCTCCCAGACTGTAAGTCTGAATCAGCCTGCAGAGGTAAAGTAAGTAGGATGACTCCTGGCACTTCTTGATACTAAGAGCTCTGCTCAGGAACCATCAACCTTGTCCATCTCAGCCTACAACCAACATAACTAACTGAAGGTTAAGCCTATGTCAGCTGGCGACATGTCTGCCAGATTGGTGTGGCTTTATTTGTTACGGAGGGGGGCGCGGGGGGGGGAAGAAGGCACCCCAACAACAAAAAAATCAGAGCAATTAAGTAGTCCAAATGCAAGTATCTGTGCAAATGCTTTAAGTTATTTCATGAGAAACAGCCAATAAAATCAAGTTTCATTTCCAGGAAGCAACAAAGGATCCAAGCCAGGTTTGCCATTTCACTTTTTGCTTGCTTTGCTGGAACTGGAATATGCACTTTTAATATGTTTAGTTTGTAAACCTAACTTTGATGTTTCCAGTTTAGTGGACTTTGTGCAACTGTGATGTTATGAAAGATGAAGGGTACCTATCCAGTGTGCTGAGTTTCCTGCCAGAAACTACAAAAACAAGATCAACCACAGAATACTGAATTCCCATCTCACCCACAGATGGGATTTCTTTCATAAGCTTACCTCAGAGCAGGAGAGTGCCTCATGGCTATGCCTTGTCTGTGGTTTTATTAAAGAACTTGAAAGGATCTTTTCAGCAGAATTCTTTCTCCCCCATCACCACAATCCCATACAGACTGTGACAATTTACAGAATTACAGGGAGTGAAGTTGCTTCTCAAACAAAAGCACTGCAGCAGAAAGCCAGGTTTCCTGGCTTCTCTAATACTTTTCCAACTTCCTTTACTTGCTGACACTCCTTCTAGTTTTGCAAGCAGAAGCAGAGATAATAGGATAACTAATATTTTGATCTTGCATGCTTATTTGAGTACAGGTTGCAGGAATTCTCAAAGGTGGTAGTGACATGGGACAATTCCAGAGAGCAAGAGTTGTTGGAGGCATAGGGTTCAAGAATGCCTTTGTGTGAAAATCCTAGTTTCAGATTTGGGACCATATCCTGTGACACAACAGCATATTTCAGAAACATCCTTGTACCAATGGATTCTGTTCTCTGTAGAGGATTTAAGAGAGGTTCCAAGGAGTGTTACACTCTCAGTGTTCATATTGACATTCAGTACTCATTTGGGGACATATTATACGCTGTAAACCCTGAATTTGACTTTGTGATACAAGTCTGCTAGTATTCCTTAAGAAAGGCACATGGAGAAAGATGTCCGGAAATGAAGGAGTCACAGACATGAGCAGCAGGATCTACAATTACATGCAATGCAAATGTGTTTCATAATCCTTCACCTGACCCGACACACTGCTATCAATCTAGTCATGAACCACAAGGATGTGTGCTAACTGCTTGCTGCAGAGTTTGCTGCAACATTTCCTTCATGCCTTTGTCTAAAAACCAATTTCAAGTTAAGTAGCAATGATACCTTATGTTATAAACTGAAAACAAGAATTATATTGACCCTCTCCCTAAACCAGCATTTGTCTATCGCCTTTTCTCCACCAGGAGGTTTTTGACAAAAAATGAATCAAAGTACTACGGATGTTTTAGAAAAGAATATCCCCAAGGAGAGTCTGAAACACATAGAGTAAGTTCTAGAGAGATAAGAGGTTTCACTCTTCTGGTTTGTTTTCCTCAAACACCAATGTACACCTAAACACACACAGAAAATAAAAAGTAGTTCACTCAAGGAAAAACCTGGTGGCTTTGATCTAACAATGCTTGGCTTTAAGATATTTAAAATGGAACAACTTGAGATTTTATTCTTGACCTTTTACTCTTGCACTTGCATTTTTTTTTTTTCAAAATCAGAATTTTAAACTTATGTTTCCCCTCAAGCTTAGGCACATAATGAATATTTACATTGCTGGCAACAAGCTATAGCCATTAATTACACTATGTATAAGCAAATATATTTTCTTTCCATTTGTAGATTCCAGCCTAATGAAGGTTTTCAATTATTTGCTGAATCAATGTAACTTTCTTACCTGAAGGCCTTCTGCTTGTCTCTGTGAGATACAAGGGTTCAGGTCAACAAAAATCTTCTCATGGTGTTGAAGCAAATACAGCAGGAGGCCATTGTAAAGCCTTTGTTCTTCACAAGCCAAGGGACTGACTGGGATCCTAGCAATGAGGAGATGGATTAAGTTTAGGAGCTCTCAGACCAGAGGCTAATAATAACTCACAGAGGGAGCACCCCAGTACCCAAATGTCCTGGTTTGGGTTACCCTAACTCTTGACACCAAGATAATTTAGTAAAGCAGCCAGCTGGGCAACTAGATAAAAGAGGGTTCCAGCCTCATTTCCAACAAGTAGTTGTTGGGCCAGGGACTGACCTAATTTGGTGGGTTCACAACACTGGGAACTTCCCAAGGACAGAGCCTCAGCTTGCTACAACAGTTCATACCACAATGAGTCTTTTAGGGAGCACAGCAAAATAGCTAGAAGCTAGAAGGTGACAATAACTCAGACATGATGTTCATAAAATCAAGGTTGAAGAGGGGAAAAGTAAAAAAGCCCCCCAAATCTGCCATAATTCATTGGCATTGGGGCTACGAGAGGGTAGCTTTGTTCTAGCTTCGTTTATGAAGGTAAATTTTGATGCTGATAGGATGTCTTATTAGCAGAATTGCCTGGAGAAAATGAAAACATAGGGAAGAAACTGTTTCAGTGTAACAATTTATAGAGTCACAGACATCAAGAACATCATGCCGTGGAACTTCTGGATACTTCCATGAACAGATTAAGTTTTGGTTGTTTCTTTTCCTCTCTATTGCTTTTTTTTTTTAATAAATAGTGGTTGAACTTGTACTATCCGTACAAGTAGACAAAGTTGGAACAATTTTATTAAAGTCAAGGGACTCTTTATATGGGATTCTAATCTCATTCCCTGAAGGAACTGTGTATTCTCCCTCATAAACTTTCCCTCTTGAAAGCTTGGATGACATTTACATAAATGCTGCCACCTTAATCCAGCTTCTCCAGCTATGCTGCACCAGCTCAGTTCCACCCAGCACAATATTAATATTTAAACAAGAAATTCTTAAACTCTGGAGACTCACGTGGAGACATACACATATCAGTCTTCTGCCTGCCAAATCCGTACATTCATTATTCATTTTTAAAGCACAAATATACATGCTGGACCTTGTCCAATTGCTTTTATTCACATCTTTCTTTTGTAAATTTACTGTTGTTTCTGTAAGACCTCGCGTTTGTCCTCATGTTGAAAGAAGATGCTTTAAGCAGAATTGTAGTCAGGTGCAACACAGACAGATTTACAGGACAAACTACTGTGTCATCTCTTCTGCCTCCAGGGTTGTCTAACATTTCTGCTTCTTGAATTCCTATTCTCCTCAGGACAGACTCAGTTTCTCCACAAAAAGCAAGCCTGTGTGTAAAACCTTGTTAACCAAGCAACAGCCTTTCCTGCATACAACAATTCTAAGAGATTATTCATCACTTACTCAAACATTAACATCCACAACTCACAAGCCGTATAAAAAAAAAATTATCTTT
Organism: Bucco capensis; assembly: GCA_013396975.1. Classification (NCBI taxonomy): domain Eukaryota; kingdom Metazoa; phylum Chordata; class Aves; order Piciformes; family Bucconidae; genus Bucco; species Bucco capensis. The sequence goes on along the minus strand of VWZO01007569.1, from coordinate 274,854 downwards.
TTAGTACCTTGCCCTCTTTTTCAGCTTCTTTCTTTAATTTAGACATATGATCCCAAATCCATTCTTACCAGCTGTTAACTCCTTACTAGCAAGGAGCACTCCAGAAGTTGTTCCTGAAGATGAACAGCACTCACTCTACTTATTAGGTCTCACTTGCCCTTACTATTAGCCTGTGTTTCAGGTGCCCAGTTCTCATTTAATCTTAAACCAAATCTAAGCTATACTCCAAGTTGCCACCCTACAGCTGACTCCAAACATCAATGCCTGCTCCTCCACAGATATTCACAGGTGGCAACAGCTGTGTATTCCAAATATAGAAAGTATAGTCTCAGTTTTTTCTGCAGCCACCTTCCACAGTGACTTTCAATTAATTTTGTGAAATAGTCACTTCCTGCCTCTCCAGATAGGTCTGCTGCTGGCAGAACTGACAATAAGGGAACCATCTTTACACACTGCTAAATCCAGGAACACGTTGTTCCCAGGAAGAGCACAGCTACTGAAGTATATTCTACGCTTCACCATAAAAGCCCTGGCATCAGCTGCAGTGCAAATCAAACATAGGAGGAGCAATTAAATCTTGTTTATCAGGAATCAGCTACTGGTTTTCTGGAGTCTAAACCTTTCAAAGTTGCTTTGCCACAAATCGCAAGCTAGAAAATCCATACAGTCCCTTGCCTTGGCTTTGTTCACAAGATCTGCCAAAGTTCCCTGCTGGCAGAGGCTTGCTGAAAATTTACAGAAAGAATGAGTCAAAGTGTGTAGAAGCAAACAACTGCTGGCCAGCATCCTCACACCCTCATGCAAGAATTGTTAACTGGGGCTAGTAGCAGAAATCTCTTTAGCAATTTGAGGCACAACGAAGTACTCATAGAAATTGAGTTACATCAGCTGTATCTCTGATTAAGAGTAAAGCAACACATCCCCCTCAGCATTTGCAAAGACCAGCAGGACATGAAACAGCTCACAAGAAGGATGATTGTCAATGAAACAATTCAGAGGATAAGAAGAAAGAAATCAAAAGTAGGAGCTGATAGAAGAGTGAAGCTTAACAAAGAAAATCTGGAGACTAGCCAGCCTGATACTTGACCTGTGAGTGATATTTTTGGTTCCTTTACCTAAAAGGAGGTGAGGACATGAAAGCTGCATCATGCAGATGTTAAGACTGACATCTCAAAAGATAAGAAACAGATGTCAAAGGACAAAAATCTAAAAGAACAGCAATACGTAAGGTGCTGGCAGAGCAACTGCAACAGCTTAAAGCTTGCTTAACTCAGACTCATGGGCAAAAGGCAGCAGGAGGGAGGAAGGCCAATAGAAGAAATCAGAAGTAGCTGGTTTGCAAAGATGACAAAGAAAAACTGAAGCATTTTACTCAGTTATGCTTTTTCTAAAGCATACTTTCTTTTCTTATTCCCACTTTGGGTCCCATCACCCTGAAGAGGGACAGGAAGCAAATATACTATCAATATAACAGAATTCTTCCAGTATGAAGATGATTTTAGTCAAATATTCAATATAAGAAGCATTAAAGTAAGGGGCTGCAATAGATTAAAAATGGAGAAGAGACAGCTTATTTAACATTGTTTTCACACAAACAGTGATATTAGTTTCCTTTAAAATTCATAATAGGAGTTTTCTGTGACCCTGTAACTAGACTTCCAATATAATATCTGTGCTAAGGCTTATCCTTTTTGTGTTGCAATTACCACAGTTACTAATTGTAAAGTATATGTAGTTAGAGTTTGCAAGGTATAATGAGCAGCAAGATTTCTATTCTAATTTTGTGTCCCCAAGGCCCATTTGCATGCTGTTTCAACTTCTAAACATTCCAACTCAGACACTGCAGTGAAACTATAAGCATGACAGGTCTCTACAAATAAAAGTGTCAACAGATTGAGGCAGGTGACAATCAGACAGACTTTAGACAGCCATAAGCGGAGCTGAGATTCCATCCAGAAGGTTATTACCAGCAATTGCACAAGATATAAATTTCTGTAGATTAGATCTAGAATTGTTTTTCCTATCACTATCAGGTTCCAGCTGAACAACTCTAGCACATACTACCCAACACGTCTCACTTTCCAGTGACTCTACACTCTGGCTGCCAAATGTTTCATAATGTGGCAGCTAATTGCAGTAATTCTTGCTCTGAAAAACATAAAAGATATTTATGACTTTATTCCCTGTGTCAGCAGATAAGCTTTGCCACATTAGACTCCCTTGAATTTTGCTGCTGTACATGACAGTACAAGTGGTTTATTCTGAATCACTCAAGGCCTCAGGTCACTCAGCAGGAAGTGGGTACAGCAATCTCACTGAGAGAAAATGCCAGATGCAAGATTCTCCTCTCTGCCCAACTACCAAAAAAGTGATTTTTCATAATCCTAGGAGGTAACCCTCCAAGGACAGCACTAGTTTACAAAACTTCCCAAGAAATGAGCTCCAGACTTACTGATTTCTCTTCCAGAATGACTGTAAGAAGGTGGAGCTGATGTTCATAGGGCACATATACTTCTATTTATGGTAGCTGTGTTGTTTTGACAAGTGACTGGCAGGGAAACTCCCTGCTGATTGTTTTCAAGTCTTCTCAGATAGGTCATTGCCACAAGCATTTAGTTTAGCACTAAGTGTACTTTCAAAATCAGAGGGGCATGCTCAGAAGTAGCTGGACCATTTCCCAAAACAAAGTAGGATGCTTAAAAACTGAAACAGCTCATCAATCAATAAAGAGGCCTACTGGATTCTTATGTGTAGATACAGAAACCAGTGGGCACACGTTCAGGCAATTGGGGAACAGAGATAAAAGAATGAAATAAAGTGTTTGTGCATGTGCGTGCATGCAGAGAAGCCCCATGGGATGGTGAAAGGGGCCTGATGGGAGAAGAATGATAGTCAGTGCAGTCCTTGTTGAGTTAGTGGGGGGGGACAAGAGACAGATTTCGCGTGAAGGCCTTTTGGCATCAGCCTTTTCCCAGCTTATGTTGTAAGCATTACCACACAACTAATCCAGACACTGGGAAGTAAACCTCATCTGCCTACACTTATTTACTGATTTTAGCATGCAGTCATTAAAGAACTTGGGGTTTGGTTGCAGAACTTTGTTCCAGCAGTGAGTATCATCCATGGTGAAGCCTATTCTCTCAACTATGCGTTGCTAGACTCTTCTCCCTAGCTATACTTCTGCTAAAGAGTCCTTTCACTTATATCACCTGCAAAGAGAGATCTGGTGATAAGCTCACAGAGCAGACACAGAGATCTATGGAAACAGCAACAAGGTCAGTCCAGTTCCTCAAAATAAAGCCTGTCACTGATTTCCAATATGCTTGGTACCAATTTTAGTCAATATATCTTTGTAATAAGTTACTTGGCTTGCTATAACAAAAAAGTGAAAAATAACAAGACCTTTATTACTGCATAGAAAATATTGTTAACATATGTAGTTTGCAAAGTGGCATTGATTTATAGTTCACATTAAGCTGGAATGACCATGATCCACTAAACAAAGGTTACAAATTGTAAGACAAGTATAAACACCCTCTAGTGTCAACATGAAGGATAGGATAAAGAACTAAATTGTTCCAGCTTCACTGGAAAATCCTCCATTATCAGATCACTCTAGGCTATTCCTTCTCATCACCTTGATTTGCATGGCATATGCCTGCCCACCTTTCTTTTATAGCATTCACTTATGTATCTGCTTACCATCATCCCAAACATACCTTCTCTAGCTTCAGCCAGTAACTCACTGCTTGCGAGCTCAGCTGGCCTCTGCTTGGATAGCAACTTGCGTTTTAGTGGCAAGGGTAGATTGCTTCTCTTTTGTGATACAGGAGATTCCTTTCTCTGATATCAAATGTTATTATAATGTCAAAGACAGCCTTAGCTTTTCAGAATCAAGGCTAACTACTAAGTAGCCTCCACAGCCAGCACTTAACCTGGCTAAGAAAGGAGTGGTAGTCCTCATTAAACAGCTCTCCAGATGGTTTCTTACTTGAGGCTGGACCTGTACAAGCAGTGGATGACAAGATGGTGTTCAGCCAGCTCAGATATAACATACTATATAAACCTTGAACTTTCAAGATGCTCCACCTACTATTAGACACACAGTTACAACAGAAAGACTCATTATGAAATGTGATCTAGCAGTACTGTTTAGAGTACTCACTTGAACAGAGCAGGTCCAAAAACAATGGCTAGGTTTTCCAAAGTCATGAAATTCACTGCACTGTATGTTGCTACCTTTAACAGGAAAGCAGAGAGGAACTGAAGGAGGTTTTGATGGGCCCTGGGCAGGCTGCTGAGCAACTGTCTCAGGTTCTCTATGCATTCTGTTGTGTGGATTTTGTACTCTGGAGGGGGGGAAAAAAGTGGTTACAACATAAATAATACTAATAATAACATCATAATTTCATCACAGACATTATTATATCCTGAGAAAGAGGGAAGTTTTTAAAATAAATTAAATAATAAATGTCCTAAACAAAGAAATTGTACACTAAATTTTGACACCAATTTTCACATCTTAATATTTAAGTACCATGGATTTTTCAGATACTGAGCTTCATAGACACCATTTCTGTTCTTCTTCCTGTTGTGACAGAATCATCTAGCACTGGCTGCTTTTTTAATGGAATTGCAGTCACTAGTCTTGTCCCTGAATCCTTAAAGCTGCCTTTAAAGATGATACAAGACTGTCAGCCTGTCTCTCCCCAGAGATTTTACACATGCTGTATGATTCTCATTAAGAGGAATAAGAAACTGTACCCTTTCAGCCCCACAACATCTTCATTTCCTGACTAACCAGTAGCTCTCAGTCTCAAAGCATTTTTGCTCTATAAATATGCAACTGTAGTTACACAAGAGATACTTAAAAATCTAAATTGGGGATACTTAGCATTTTCTTGGCTCTCATTCTTCAAGGCAAGAAAATGAGTTCATAAACAACTCTGTTTGATCAGCAGTTCAGATTTAGGGTGATAAAGTCTCCTGGTTATTAGAACTGAGGTGGCAGCACTGCTCAATAACTGGCAGCTGATGCTCAAATTTGCCATAGATCACCAGGACACATCTGTGTAGCTTTGACATTGTGAATAGCAAATCATGCCCTAAAGGACAATTTTAGTCCTAAAAAACACATTTCATAAAGACCAAGCCCCATGGTGCTCAATTAATTAATGAGAGAGATGGAAAAGGGGATGGAGAGAGGAAAAAACTACTAGTAAATAAATAAAAAACACAAACCAGCAAGACTGTTCAGGGTAGTCAAAATAAAGTGCTTGCAAAAAACTGTATCTCTTTCAGTAGGGACTTTTATAGTTCATTTATGAAAGTGGATTCTTTGTCTCTCTCGTTTTTTTTTCTTTTCATAAACACACACATCAATTGGCATTTAGCAGATGAAGTGTGAACAAAAGCAACCTGCAATCTAACCTACAAACCCCACTCATTTGTATGCAAACACTTGAATTAGTTATCACTCAAAACCACTGGGCAGAATCTTCTGAATCCATTAGCTCAGCCATTAGAAACATGAATAGGGAACTAGACAGTGTATTGCTGTAAGTACTCATCTTGGATTTGCATCTTGAATGCTTCATGCTGCTCCACATACTGCTATCCAAGACTGTAAGAAAACTAGTAAAAAAAACTGGTAAGAAGTACTAGATAGGAACAGGGATGTACAAAAAGGTTCCTGTACAAGGGAAGGTTAAATAGAGAAAGAGGCTTCGCCTTGGAAAAAGAAGTGAGGTAGTGGCTATAGAAAGGCACAATCAGCATTATGATGGTGATTAGATCAAAAATAAAAATGTTATCTCAGCAATGGTTAAGGTATCCAATTTAAAGAGAAGTAGTACTTTCTCAAAGAACAGAGGACTGGATTGCACAATGTCTTGCCACTTGATGTTGGGGGGTCCAAAAGCCTTAAAAAATTAAAAAAAAAAAAAAGACTATAGACAAGTTGATAGAAGACTGGTCCATCAAAAGCAATTAAACATCAGTCCTGGGTTAAGGAAACTTAAATCCTTGTGTCCTAGTTTCACCTAGAGCAGAATTTATTTTGCTAAGGCGGTATTGCTTCCAGCCAAGGTTCCTTTAAAAAGTGAGTGCTTTTATCTGAAAGCTGGCAGTATGTTTTCAAAACATTAGCAACTTCTAATAGCTTAACCCTAAAATGTTTGGATTACAGCTAAGAATTGGAATGCAAACTTTCTGTGATTTCACGGAGAAGTTGGGAGAGGTGCAGGGTGAAAGCCTGCACCTATGGGAAGGGACAGGCAAGACAGGTGACACTGACCAACGGAGTATTCCATTTCATACACATCATGCTCCATATAAATTCAGGAGGCAGATCCCTCTACTTCCTCTTTCACTTTCCCTTGCAGTCGTGCTGTGGTAACATAGCGATCGGGAGGGAGAGTGGGAAGGTTACATCTTGCTGCTGGCTCTTTATCTATATTTATATATATTTTGTCTGTTACTGCTTTCTATTAGAATTAATTAAAACTACTCTGTCTTTTCCAATCCACAAGTCTCATTGTTTCACTCAAACCATAACACCTTGCTTATAGAAAAGTGCACTGAACACCTTATCTAGCACATTCTCTATCAGAAGAGAGACAGATCCTTGGAAGGTGCCCATTCTGTACCTTGGAAAGTTTTCAGCAAGCCAGAACAAATGTTGTCTGGAAAAACAGCCACTGGCAGTTCTTTCAGGAAAAGCTTCAGGAGACTGGCCACAGAATCAACATCTCCATCATGGAAAAGGTCTACTTTTTCTCCTTGATTGTATTTCTGCTTCAGTTCTCTGATTTTATTTACTGAGCCACTGATTCGAAATATACCAACATGCTCCAGACCTGTTTGAGGAGAAACACAAAACAGTAAGAAATGGCTGCAATACCATGCCTGAGGAACTGCACCTCAAAAAAGCAAGAGCTCCTCCAAGAAAGCAGCTATAGCTGAAAAGTACAGCTTAAAAACATCACAGTTTTCAGAGACTAGAGAAAACATGAACTTACCACATACTTCTAGGTACTCCACCATCTGTGTCACAGGAAAAGGAACTCCACGTTGTGTTGCATCCTCTGTGAGAGTTTCCAGAGGAACACCAAATATGCTTCTTTCTCTGCTGAACTGCAAATCTGGTGAGACTTTACTTGTTGTGTGCTTGACTTGAATAGAAGATAACGATTTCTGGGGAATAAAAGCAGGCAAATGATAAGCAGAAAATATTCTTTTATTATTTTAAGGTCCAAGGTTCTACATCAGAGGTAAAATTATTCTCCTCATTACGCAATCTTAGCACAGATTTTACTTCTTCATCCTCTTAAAATACCAATATTCTTCTGCAGAGCCTAGACAGGACCTGAGATGAGGTAAATCCTAATTAGTCCCATTCACACGTGCATTCAAAGAAAAAAGGGGCTCCAGCCTGTTTAGGACAGGTAGGAGTCACTCCTCAAATGGAGCCCCAACAGTCAGGAAAGAGACTGAACAAGTGCTGGTGTATAGCCTTCCAACCCCATGAAATCTGTGAATTTCTACCCAGTTCACAAAGGTAAAAAATGCAAGATTCATAGAGGAGCCAGAAGAGGAGGAATTTAAGCAGCAAGCCATGGCATGAGACTGCTTACCTGGTTATTCTGAATTTCCTTCCCAAATAACCAATGCAAAAAATAAACCAACCAAAAAACAAACAAAAAAAAACCTATGTAAGAAATCACAAATGGCCTGCACTCAGAAGCTGCTCTTTTACCTGGTCAGGATGGAGAGGCTTTCCAGTATGTGGGCTGGAAAGTACATGGGATGTTGCACTGGGGGACTGAGGAAAGGTGGAGACTGCCCTGTGCTGGGCACAGTTGGTTCCAGCAGCCCCTCAGTAGGCAGTCCAGAGCTGAGCAAGAGACAAACTCCCTAAGAACATGACCCCTGTGATGCCTCAGCTTTATGTCAGGTATGACGTATATGGGATGAAATATCTAGCTGGTCAGTTTAGGGTCACCTCTCCTGTACACTCTTCCCCACAGGTGCAGCCTTTTACTCTGCATCCCCAAAGTGGTACACAAGATTTAGCAGTGACCTTGGTCTGTATACTAGTCCTGGGTACTAACTCTAAACACTGAGAGTTATCACTACTAGAAGCAAACACTGTCTGTGAAAACATCCTGCCAAGTGCAGTTACTTAGAATAGACTTTAGGTAAAAGTAAAAATCACTTAACAGAATTACTTCTGTTCTAACTCAAACCAGGACAGCAGATGATGTTACCAACCATGCTACACTTTGTCCTCATTTTCCTACCAGGCAGGCTATGCTCACAGTCATGAAGTAAAAGATCCCTTTCCATCATGCAATGAAAGCAGAAGTTCAAACTGGAAACAACCAAAGTGACCAGTTCTGCATCAGGAATATTTAAACTGTGTCCACATTTCATTTTAAAGGGGGATTTTATTTTTTTTTTGTAGCATTATCCCAACACTTTCTAAGCCCAGACTCTTCTTCAATGTTTTTACTACTGTGTTTACAGAAGGAGAAAGGAAAAACTTTCCTATAGATTTTTAGCTGAATTACTACAGAAAAGATGGCTTTCAGCTCTTAAAGCACAGGCCTTCAGTAAAGCTGCAAGCCAGAGCTCAAGAAGTCACATCCAGCCACTGTGCCATGGTGAACACACAAACATGCACTGAAACACCTACACCCCATTTCACTTCCAGTATATAAGCAAGCTTAGAACTTCATGTTAATGCCAAAGCATTAACAATTACCTAAAAGCAACCAAGATCAGCATGTAGCAAAACTATTTTACAGCATTTTTATATATAAGCTGCAAAGTGTTAAAAGAAAAAGTCTCTAAAGAGTCTATATTACTCTAATCATCTCTCTTCCTCTTCAGGTGCAGCAGGTGGGTTGGGGGAAGGAGGATAGACTTCTCAGGAAGTAGCACAGACTTCTCAGGAAGAAGAAAGGATGCAAGAAAGAACTCAAGAAGCCAGATTTGAGCTCACTTACGCAGATTGAAAGGGAGGCACTTGCTCCCATATTAGACTGCAGGAGAGTCAGTATTTCAGCTTTGCTGCTCAAAGGACACCATCACCTTTCTTCCCCTCACAAATCCATGCAGTCCAGCCAAAGCTAATTGGGCTGTTCCTCTGTAATTAACTTATGGTAGCATAATTGCTAGACATCATCTTAATCAGTAGTTTCACTCCAGATTTTGTTGAAGGTAGAAATTAACTGATAGGAGAAGAAGATTTCTTGTAGCCAACACTTGCCTCCGGAGGCACATTGCACAAGCTGGCGGATGTGTTACCATCAGGAGAGGTTTCCATGGCACCTCACACACAATGGCACAGCTTCCTGAAGCAAGCTGATCGTGTGCTTGATATTTACTTTTGAGTGGGCTTTTTCAATGCAAGTTTACAGATATTGGTACTTCCTGCTGCCTGCTAGCAGCAGTATATAAGATATTTTAAGCTGGCCTACAGCGTATGCATATTATAGATAAACATTTACATCAACACCTGAACAATCATTTTGGGAAACACACAAGCAAGGATCCATCCAGCCTGTGAAATGTGGAAGATAGAGGCACTGTTAAGCCTAACATCTTCTATTACAATTCTTTCAGATACAAAGCCTCTCCTAGGAAACAAGCCACAATGCAACAACTAATGTAGCAGTTAAATCTAATTGGGGCAGAGCCTTAATACAAAATTGGTAGGCACGTACAAAACAAAATGCACAAGACAAAAACAATAAAAAAAATCCAAAACCAAACAGGCATTGATTCAGATCCCCTTGGTAGAGTACTATAGAAAAGCAGAAATTACTCTGTCAATGCACTGAACTTTTGGTTCAACATAGGTGGCAGAGATAATGCCTTCTTAACGGAGGGAATTCCACTTAAAAAAAATAGTAAAAAAAAAAGTGAAAATAGTGCAGATTTTTACCCTACTTACCTCTCCACCAGATCCCATTTTGAAGCCTGGAAGTACTATGGTTTAAGACTTTCTTGTCCTACAATTTGAGGATTTCCTGCCCACTTGGCACAAGAAGAGACCTCACAAGGTCTCTTTCACATTAGGGAATGCCAACGCCCACCATCCAGGTGCAGTCAGGGCATGGCTTAATCCCTAGTGAGCAGGGTTCATGTCTGGACAAAGATTCCTCACTGCCACCTCTGCTGGCTCCAGGTCTGTGCTTTCCAGCCCTCAGAAAATTATGCATTTATCCTGCTGTGCACCAGGAGTAGCTGGCTGACTTAGCTGGCCCAGCAGCATCTCTTTCTCCATGGTGCATGGGTCATTCCCACAGCACAGCTGGCTTTCCCCCAGCCCATTTTGACCAGCGGCATGCAAAGCTCAGCCCTCTCCTTAACATCACCACTCCCCATGATCCCCTCACCTGCTCTGCGTATAGGCTGAACTGGAAGCAGATGTCACCTTGTTCAGGCTCCCTGAAGACAGCAAGAGAGGAGACTCCCGCCACACCACAGCTACCTGCCTAGCAGCCTCCTCACCGCCCGGGCAGGGGCAGCTGGGTCTCCTTACTGCAATCATGCTCCCCCTAGGCCCATCACCACAGCTGCGGCTGCTTGAGAGGCCCTGACCCGGCCCTGACCCCTCCAGTACTGCTCCCACTACCACATTAGTCACTTCACAGCTAAGCCTGTTCAAAGCTATTGGTTCCACAGGCAGTGCTGAGGCCAAGGGTGTTGTCTCCCCAACACTGCTTTCTAAAAAAGAGAAGAAACTGTGTTGGTCCTCCCATACCCCATGGTGTGACTGCCCTCTGTCACAGCAGATGGTCTCCAGTGCTCATATCTGAGAGGATAGTGGGGGTATTTTGGTATCTGACATCCCCTCCCTGATACATTCAGATCCTCTGCCTTTATACTGCCCTCCAGCCACCACAAGCAGTGCTTTCTTATCCTCCATGTCCTGACATACTTGATCACTGTGTTTGCACCACAGCTGGAGCAGGAGCAGCTCCCCCACCTTTTCTGTTCCCTTTGGAATAGCTAAAAGTACAAGGCTCTCAGAGCTACCAGTACCCCAGCTAACCTCACCTGGGGGCTGACACCAATTTGCTCTCTGCAGGTAAATAGCTCAGAAAAAGGCCCATGCAAAAAAAATCCACAAATAAGGAAATTTAAAAAAAAAAATAACAAAGAAAATCAACAACTCTCTTTTGCTTCTCTCCCCACAGAACATTTCCACCCTTCGTCTTGCTAGATGTGGTAGGAATCATCCTGCTGACATGTTACTCTGCCTTGCTTCAGCTGAACATGTAAACTCTAGGCAAATACCTTTTAAAGCAGCAAATTCACTGCCTGAGCAGCAAGCACAGGATTTTTTGTATTGGATCATCACTAGGCACTCAGGGCAGCAGTGACTGTAGTCAGCCTCTTGGTCACTACTGCTCCGCTAACTGCAATTACTGAAGAATTTGTTTTCAAGACCAGCCTGCAAAACTCAGCAAGGCTTATAGGTAGTGAAGACATTTTAGCTCCCCAGAAAGCCTGCGGCAGCTAGAGGGCACACGAGGCTTGCTGGAGAGGTGGTCCTGCAAAACTCCCTTCAAACACTGCAAGGAGCCCCAAGCTCTGCACAGGGTTTTCCTTTGGTACAAAGTAATACAGTTCAGAGGGATGATTTTTGCCTCACATTGCTTTGTTGTCATGAAGAGCAGAAGGCTTCAGGCAGCACAAATTAAAGATATAACTGCTCACACTGTGTAGCTGCATTTCAAACCCTTGCTTCATAACGCCTGGATCAAAGTCAGCCCCTGCGGGACTTCAGCTATATGAAGAGGATGTGCAGCATGAGCAACCACCCTGACTTCAAGGGCTATGTCTAAATTAAAGCCAAAAACTTTGTTTCCCAACACCCTGCTGCCGAGGGGAAGGCTTGTGAGGAAAGGCAGTGCCTTGGCCTGGGCCATCAGAGGGGCTGGGGGAAGATCACAGGGTGACTTTTGTACTCTCTTCACTGAGGGCATGGCCTCCAGCTACTGAAAGAGCTGCTTTTGAGGGTTGATGATGTCTCAGAAAGTTAAAGAATAAACATGAAAGGAAACCAGAAAAGTTTCGTTTTCCTCCTTAGAAAACAAAGGGTTTTTTTACAGAAGCATTAGGAACAACAGGATCTCTGCAAGAGAGGGCAGAGGTAAATCCACTGTCAGCAGTAGTTAAACACAAAGCAGCAAGAAAAAATAATTAACTGAAGCTTCATGGTTCATTTCAGTTTTCCTTCTAAGCTGCAAGCAGCCTGCTCTGCTAACCTAGTGATCTGTGCCTCAGCTGCAGGAGTCTCTGAGCACTCAGCCAAATAGGAAAGCAAACCCTTCATGGTGGGCAAGAGCAGAGCAGCCAGAGCATGTGCCCTGTGGGGAGGCCACAGTGGGGACGTGCTGTGATGCTGCTTTCCCTGCCATGGCCCAGATCCAGCTGGAGAGGCTATGGTGACTCTGGATTAGAAATGAACACTGGGGAAAGCAGCCCTGCTGATCCCAGCTGTGCCCTTGAAGAATCAGAATCAGAGTAGAACCATGGGGTTCTGAAATAAACACATGAAGCTTGACCTGAAGCAAAGAAATTCAATCTAAGTGCAACTGCTAGCCAGTCCCTCCATGACAACATCCTTATCAGCCAGTGACAACTTCAAAAGCAAAAAGCAATGCTGATTAAAAAAAATCAAATCAATACTAGAAGCTTTTCATTTAAAGTATTGTCCACAATAAATGATGTGTTTCAGTCACACTGCTTGTATTCTGGTATCTAATGTTATCCTAAACCAGAGTTTGTGATATCTTGATTTTAATTTTTTTGATGCCTTCATGTGTTTAGAGTGCTTAGGTCTTTTTTCTAGTTGTTTGGTTTTTTTCTTCAAGAGGATAACTACAGTGAAGAAAAACCCTTCCAGTGTGTCAGAAGGTCAGAGAACATCATAAATGCAAAGTAATTAGCTGATAAAAACATCACTACATTTGTCTTATCTATAGTAAACACTCCAGACCCTCTGTGATTGCTCTGCTGGAGTTGCTAAATTATGCTTTTGATACAGGAAGATTATGAACTGACTGTCTTCCATCCAGAACACTGGACACTACAAGGTCACATAATCAAGGCCTAGGTCATTTCTGCTACTTTAAAAACCTTTTATTCCCACAGATCAAAATAAATGACAGCCTGGTGGAGGAGAAGGCCAAGGGGTAGCGTCCCACAGGACCTCACAGCTAATGGTGTTGGCTTTTTACAGCTCTCCAACAGGCAAATGAGCACATGGGGCCTGGCAACAGTGTGGGGTAAAAATGGCCAGACAGGCCCTGTGGGAGCTGAGGGAGGAGGAGAAGGCCCTGTGAGATGAGAGAAAGCATAAGAAGCTGGTGTAGCAGGGGATATAGGGCTCCAACACACTGTTCAGAACTGTTTTGATAAGCACCGTTTGCTTTGGGTGGGGAGCTCAGAGGAGAGTCACTGGCATAAGGAGGAATGCTAATGCTCTGACACTGAAACATATATGACTTTTAAAAAATGGGATGAAGCACCATAACAAGCTCACAAACCCATGCCAAATGAGTGTGTGCTGACCTCTTATACTTTAGAGCTGACAGCTTCAGAAATAGGACTGGAAACACCCTTTGTCTGAACAGAAGGAAAACAGAAAAACTATGTTGTCTACTCCTTGGCTCAAAAATGTCCCATTCAGGAATGTATTTTTTCCTTTCTGTATGTAATCTTTGGGGATTTTTTTTTTTTTTTGCTAAATGCACTATGATGGATCAGTTGCATCTTCTCAGCCTTGACAACCCTTGTGTGCTTACCCCATAAAAGCATCCTTGAACTGTCACAAAAAAAACTGTCAGGGCCAGATACACACAGATGAATTTCCATCAGACAAACCTGCTCTATTAGCTTTCAAAGCAGGTTTTCATTGCCACCCCCAACACACAGTATTTTGGTATTTTATTCGAACTCACTGTGAGCCACTTTAAATTGAAATAGGAGTAAGTTCTGAAAAAATGCTCATTTCAAAGTATTTGGAGCTTGTAGAGCAACAAAAGGAAAAAATGGAAATATGAGCTACAACCAAGACAGAAGTAGATATGGGGAAACAATGCATCTCTTATTAGGTTTTGGCAAGAAATGAGGCATGAAAAAATTGTATTTCTATTTGAATTGCTACTGTATCAATATACATTTTCCTACATCTTAGCTGCTAAAAGCCGTAATACAGACTTAAAAGGATGGTTGCCACATATCCCTCATCACAACATTGGGATTGCCAACTATGTCTGCTCAATGAGCTAGATTATCAGAAAGGAAGAGTTGCTGTCCTGACACGAAAGCAGCTTTCCTTTGCTGCTACATATATTGCTTTTCACTGTACTTGTGGAGAGAGTGCACAGGCCACAATCCTTCCTGCTAGCCAAGCTCCTCTCACCTTCCAGCAGCATCCCCTCTAACTTTGTTCCACTTCTGCTTACAGCTGATTACGGTGGTCTCCTTGGGATGCAGATGCCCAGGGCAAAGACAAGTGTGTCTCCCCAGTCAGTGCTAGGCAGGCACAAGGGAACTGCCCTCTTCTCCATCAGTCAGGCAGACATTATTCCAGTGTTGTGCCTGAGCAAATATCTCCTGAGTCAAGGCAAGGCTCTTTATTACTGTAGGCATAGCAGACATTAACCCACCTCACAAGCTTGGAGTTGCTTCCCTCTATCTGCACCCATCTCTGGCAAGAGATGTGTTGCTGTCCTGCTGTGGCTCAGCAGAGCCTATTTCCAGGCAGATGAATTACAGGCATGTGGAGAACTGCCCAATGAAACAAACAGCGGGAAACACATGTTCAGACTGCTTGCTTGCCTTTTTCCCCTACAACCTCCCCCCCCCTCCACCCCCACACACACACCCCTCCCCCAGCCTGTTAAACTCTCTAGCCTAATCATTTTTCTTTTAAAGACTTTGGAAAACTATGCAGAAAGCTGCATGCTTCCTTGGCACTCTTGCAGAACTGAAAGTAACTGGCAAGTGACAGGTCAGTAATTGTCAATACTCTTCTCCTCTTGCAGTGAAATGTCATGAAGGTTGAAACGGAGACTGCCTCTCTTTGCTTCCTGTTTTGAATTTAATTTTCTTCCTCTAATCTCCACCTGGCACCTAAACCTCTTAATCATCCTGATGCTGTTCCAGGGAAAACAAGTCAGCATTCAAAATCCAGTATTGCTTCCTTATCTAAAGGCATTATCTTGCTGCTGCTGCTGCTAAAGAGAAGAACATCAGCAAAAATAGCTGTGGGCTGAAAACTATTGTAATGAAGCAAGAAGAACTCCTTTTCAGGCCTTACAAATTATTTAAAACCCATTTCGGTTTATAGCATTAATTTCAAACCACACATGAATAAGGCTGATAACTGAATTCTCTATGCAGGGAACTGAGTGAAAGCAAATCCCAAACTTTGTCTCACAGGGTAAATTTGAGAGGTATACTTGTACCCAATAAAGGCTCTGTCTGGTAAAAAATAAGCACAGGCATAAAGGCTATTCTGCAATTAGACAGTCTGGCCACTGTTCCTTATTTGAGTTCATATGCCAGTGTATACAGCATTGCTTATAGGAAAAACCACAGAAAGGAATGTATCATGGGAAGAAAAACTGTCCTACTTCACCAGAGGCTTATCAACCCTGCCAGAAAGGCAAATACTCAATCTGCTTCTTGGCACAGCTTGCACAAAAAAACCCACCAAAAACATAGGAATGGGAATAGCAGTTTGCTCTGAAAAGTTGCATTTGTAAGAGAAGATAATTAATTCTTTCCATGCAGATTGCCTTGCCATTTGCTGGTGGTTCCTTCATCTTACGTTATTCACTCTGAAGAATAAAAATCCTTTGTTTGTCTCTCTTACACAGCATCTTCTCCCCTTCAAATTGGTTTACAGCACTAGAACTTGGTATTGCTAACATTGCAATTGCATTAGAGTGCAGAGTGACTCAAAACATCTTTGGCCTCTGCTGCAGGTATTTCCATATGTGGTTGAGGATACCTGGATTTTCTGCTAAGGTATTACAGCAATAGTTAAGCAACAGGACTCAGTTGATTGGTAATTACTGAACACACATTCAAATGTAATCAGGAAATAACTAAGGAGAATTTTCTTTCAGTTTGGCTGCTCTTAGGTTTATTTCTCCAAGAAACAGGAACCTGAAAAGCAAAACACAAAGTAACACAATTTCTGTAATCATAGTTTGTTCCCTATCTGCTCATTTTCACAGGGAATTTGAATTATTGGACTAGTTGTGACAAAATCTTTAAATATCAGGCTGGTTTCTGCAGCCCAAATCATCCTCCCAGGAAGACAGATCTCTCACGAGGCTCCATCCACAAGATGGTCACTGGCTTCTGACAGATTCCCATGGCTGACAGGAAGCTTAGCTTCCAGTTTCAGGTCTAGACAGCTCATGGCCTATAAACCTCTAGCCGAAGCAATTATCTCTGGCACCACACACTGCTATTCTGCATAAATAATACAGTTCTAACACTATACTACCTCTTTGAAAAAATCTTTGAAGAGCTGTAAAGTAGTAAAATATGGTTATTCCTTGCCTCCTCTCTGCCTCTAGCTTGCACAGCACCTGAGATGGGGATAAAAATGAGAAAAAGGAGGAATATGGTAAGTGGAGGCTTCAGAATCCTCTTATACCATGGACACTGGCCTAGCCCACTTAAAAGTCAGGCAGAGGCATGTTTTCATTTGTATTTCTCCAGTGGCATAGAATTTCACTACCTTTGGTCCTGACTGATCCAACATTGATTCAAATGAGTTGCTCCCTGTCTATTACGTTCAATTAACTCTGCCTTCTGAAGTCTGGTATTACTACTACTTGAGAAAAATCAGAGAAAACTCCAAAAAAGTAGAAGACCCTCAAAAGGGATATCTTCCCTTTAGAGAAACTTAGATGGCAGCAGCAACTCCATCAAGCTTTCCAGTTCCAGGAAAAGTGACAAAATCTTGTTTTCAGTAATTTGGTCTGTTGTGTGCAAATTCAAATCTCCTATTTCTGAAGCAACAAGGTAAATGTGGGAATTCCCTCTTCCCCATCTCCCTGCCCCAGGAATCTTTTTGGTAGTCAAAAATGATCATCCACACACCCAAAACAGTGACTAGTTAACTGTTACCTATAATTGATACCTGGGGAGATACCAGATTGTCAAGCCCAGTCTCATAAATATAATTTTTGTCTCTTCCTCCCCGACAGCACCTCCACATAACCCTGTTTAATTTGAAGCAAATATTAATTGAAGCATTTTTATGAACACTTACATAACCTCATACACAGGATTTGTTGTAATTCAAGACATGCCAGATGATTTCAGCTATCCTGATTTGCAAAGATGGTCCCCTAAGTAATGTAAAGAAGGGAGACAGCCACTCTAACCCAGGGACATTTTAATTAAATAGCAAAGTATTTTGATTCCAGCAGAAGACAGCATGACTTAATACAACTTGATATGCATGTCATATATCAAATTTTAAAGTTATAACCACCAATAATGTAATTTAGATATGATTTGTAAATATAGAGTTGGTCAGAGAACAGGCCATTTAAAAAACAGGAGGGTAGGTGTTCATCTTGTTACTCAGCAACATCTCCTAGTCATTGCTATTAATTACTGAAAACATGTTTACTTTTGAACATAAGCTGGGACACCAGGAAAAGAGAGTTTAGCCTGATGATTTTCAGCCTGCAATGAGAGAAATAGGGGTGGGAGAAAATCCAACATTCATTTGAACTAAAAGAAAATGTTTTCGCAAGTTTAACTACGACCAAGTAAGATAAAGCTTGGAGCCAAAGGCAGCTGGCAACGTTTGCTGCAGCCTCACTGTACAGGGGCATAACCTCGAGGACAGCTTACAAAGGAACTGCTCCAAGCTCCTTCCCATCCAGGTACTAGCAGTTACATCTGAGCCTGCACTGTAAAAACAATGTGCTGATCTCAGCTACAAAAAACCCAAAGCATTTCCAAGGGTTCCCTGAGCTTCTACAACACAGCACCCACAACAATACACTATCAGATACCTTAAGCAAGCACTTCCACTGGCAGAGAACACAACTTTAAACTATGGCCTGGAAAACTACCGTATCTAATCCCTCTGCAGCAGCACCAGGGCTCAGGGAGGAATGGGTGCTGAGGATGCGTATTCAATGACTAAACATTGCATATTACTCCTTGTAGTCTTGTGAGGAGACTGGAGGTATCCGAAAGTTAAATCTCATGTTCCAGATTCTCCTACCCCTCACCTTATGCTAGCTCACAAAACTGTAGTGCACACAGCACAAAGCTGCACCTGACACAAGAGATCAACAGCAAAGGAAGCATAGCAGTGAGATTACAGAGCCAAAAGACTTGTCCTGTCTTCACTCTTCCTTATTACATAGGCACAAGAGTCCCATTCCTCATCAAATGAAATCTTGAGCATCTGCAGACAAAGAAGTTGAGAAGTCTGCATTTATCTCAGTCATATTTTATTCTCTTTCTGTAGCTCTGGCCAAGAATTTCAGCAAGTTGCTCATTTCAGACATCTTGGGCTTTAGGTTCTGGCAACAAAATATGATTTTAGGGCTAATAAAATCAATTGGGACGGATGTTATTATTTAATACTAACGAGAAAAACCCAAGCAAACAAACAAAGACAGCTAAAGCCGACTGACAATGTTGTTGAAAAAAACTATGGACACAATAAAGAAAAATAACATAAGAAGCTACTGCAGAAGATGTGAGGCTTTACAGTGAGGACATAAAAGAGAGGAGTTGAACCTTCCCCACAGAGCCATGAAAGATTTAGGAACATGGTTTAGTGGCATGACAGTGATAGGTGTGGTGGGACTTGATCTTGGAGGTCTCTTCCAACCTCATTCTGTGATTCCGTGAAAGCAACAAACTAGAAACAGATCAACTGTTTGGTATGGTATGGTATGGCCAGGCTTCGAGAAGGAAGATCCAGGGAGGGCTCCACCCACACTCCTCATCAG
>VWZO01007569.1:228123-255610 GCA_013396975.1 Bucco capensis | reverse complement strand
TCCTTGAGATCTGCTTGTGACTGGCTTAATCCTCCCCCAAAAGGCTAAGTTAAAGCAATGATTTCAGCTACAAAGCCATAGAACAGAAATTTGCTATTCAATTCTCTGCTAGAACCTGGGATATAATCACCACTATCTTTAATGAATTTCTTTTCTTGCCAGGAAAGACATTTTGAAGCCTACCAATGCAAGCAGTTAAGAGACATTGCAAGACAACCTATATACAAAGAATTATATACAGAATATACATACAGAATTTTGTATCATTTCTCTTGCTGACACAGACTAACAGACCAAAGCTCCAAAGAGATTGTTTAGCCTTATCAGTACACAACACTCATTGTTAAACACTAGGGACAATTTAACCTCAGGTATTGGAAACTGAGGCAGCCATTCTTCCTGCATTACCTTACAAAGTGATTTACCTTATGGTTTTGCCAATTTAACTACATCTCAAGACAAGTCTGAGAGCCTGACATAAAACTGAAGCTCTAACCTGCAATACAAATACAGAAAACAGCCTTGCAAGATTTCATCGCACAGACTGTTTTCCTAGAAGCATCAACAATCCTTCCTACACTGGACCTCTACATTGAAAAACTGGCAACTACAAACTGAATAGCTCAAGAGATCATGAAAATAACGAAACTGGCAGAAAATACTTCAAGATCTTGTGACTGTGAACGCCATAAAAAGTAGCATATAGCTTTTGCCTGTAGGACTTCATGACACAGCAGTTACAGAACATTGCCTAGCCAGAATAAAATCAGCCATAAAGAAGTGCTAAGAGATGGTAACATGGAACTGCAAGTGGTTTAAAGAACAATTCTCAAAAAATTGCATACAGTATTCAAAGAATTAATGAATGTCAAAAAACAAAAACACCAAAAAAACACATAACAAAAAAACCTCCATGCAATTACTATCTTAACATTGCAAGCAGTGTGTTTGAAATGTCTAACAAAAAATACTTTTGATTTCTTCTCACTGTATTTACACTCTTCTGTTACAAGGGGCAGAGAGGGTTCACACCATTGATTCACAGACACAAAAACCTCAAGAATAAATACTGCACTTCCCTGTAGCACCAGCTGCAACACACATGCTTCAAGTACACAGGATACTTACAAACGACTGTACTGCACAAGGAACTGCACGGCGCAGGCCTGCTGCTCTGGGCGCCATCGAAACACAAACAGGAAAATAAAGCGTGGCCCTGTCATGGGCAAGGCTGCCCGAGGTCCTGGGGCTGCGCCAGCGCGCTGAAGCGAACTCGCAAAAGCGGGAACGGAGGCGGTTCCCCACTCGCCCTTCCTCACCCCTAGACAGCTGGAGACGGCGCCTCCTCCACTCTGCCTCGAAGCTCGCCGTCCCTGAGAAGAGGGAGAGCCTTGGCCTCGGAGCCCTCCCTGAGGAGGGGAAGAGTCTTGGGCCCAGAGCAGTCCTGCACCGCCAGCCCCTAAAGGGGGGTCGGACAAGCCCCTACCCTCAAGAGAGATCCTGACACTCAGCAGCACCAACCACCGCCCCTGCTGCGGGACCGACTTTCCCGCCGAGCCCTCGCTGCCTCCCCGCAGGAGCCTGGTAGAGCGCGGCGGCTCGAGGCCGGCACAAACTGAAGCTACCGCCGCCGATCAACTGTTTAGAGAAACTTGAAATCATTAAGTCATTGCAGCAGGGTTAAGCTAAATGATCTTCAAAGGTCTCTTCTAACTCAAATCAGTCTATGATTTAGTTCCTGCTACAAAATCATTAAATGTCATAGCATTGTATAAGATGAGCATGTGTGTATCCACTTCTGAGAACTATTTCAATTGTTTCAAAGCCACCATTCAAAAGCACAAATATCTATCTTTCAAAATAAAATAAATACAAAAAGCAAAGTGGATTTTGGTAAACTGAGAGCATACTGACATGTCATTAAAGACTATCTCTTGCGAGCTCTTTGGGTTGGCTCTTCAGCAGAATTTGCCTACAGCAAAACATCACTGAGATAAGTCCTTTGAATTGATAAACTCTGTTTCATAGTAGAAAGCAGCTTTTGCTACTTCTTGTGACATACCTGTCCAATTTCTGTATCATTTATTGTTTTGCCATTTTTAATCCAACTAGTATCATGCTTAGCCCAGCATATTTACCATATATATGTGTGAAAGACCTTTAAGTGAAGTGTCTTTCCAATAAAAGAATACCTCAGTGTCAGTTTAATTCTATGCAAACATGTCAATCAATTTTTATAGCACATCATCTGTCGTCCTTACTCAGCACATTGCTCAATGTCAGTATGTGATGCAGAAATCCCATATCAGCATGATATAGACAACTTAACAGGTACCAAAGGAATGTAATCCATTTTTGCAGATAACCATAAAGACCATCAACTGAGCAAGGCAAGGAAGAGACTTTAAATCTAATAAAACTTAGCAGTTTCATTTGTCTTGTGTTTTGGTAACTACAATAAATTTTCTTCACAGCCACAAAAAAGAAGATAAATATTCTGTTCATGACTCACTCCACAGTAACCAATTCATTTGGGCAATAAACAATCACTCTTTCTTCTACAATGAAGAGTAGTTATTTAAGCATCTCTTTCCTTCTGTTATAGATCTGTTTGTCAGGGAGTAGAAAACTTAAGAGCATGCAGAATTTAATTCTACATGGCAGAACTGTGTACCTATCTACCCCTACCACCCTGTCAGTGCTGAGGACCTACATTTCAGCAAATGAGGCACAGATAATTATGTCGTACCTCTCCTGCCACCTTCCAAGCAACATTTGAACCTACGGGCTAATTTGAGTGAAGTGTGCCAGACAGAAGGAGGAAAGGCTCTCAGATAATACTCCAGTGGCACAATCTCTAGAAATCTCTTCTTGGAAAGGAATCCTGCAAACCAGAGAAGTAAAAAGCAGGAAAAAAATGAAATATTACATCTTAGGTCTTGTTTTTCAGTTAAAGTCAAGATCAGTAGACAGTGCTCAACCAACTGGCTAGGGCTAGGAGTCCTAAAACATCTTACCTGCAGTGGCAATACAAAATTCTGCAATAGCCAGGGCTCTTTCCTCACTGATGGGTAGGGTTACACCAGGAAACTGTCACAGACCACTAGT
Source organism: Bucco capensis (assembly GCA_013396975.1). Lineage (NCBI taxonomy): Eukaryota > Metazoa > Chordata > Aves > Piciformes > Bucconidae > Bucco > Bucco capensis. The sequence goes on along the minus strand of VWZO01007569.1, from coordinate 252,502 downwards.
CATATTCCCAAACATATCAAGCTGCCTAATAATAGACTCTTATTTCCATTGCATGTTGCTGCATACTGCCCAATCATTAACATTAATTCCAGAAGAAGTTTTTCAAGTAGACTGATAATTAAACATCAGTTTCATATTTAAAATACTCAGAAAATATTGTTGAAAGGAAGTGAGAGACTTTAAAAGGTATTAATCTGAAAGTACACATACCCTGATTATACCCAGTATATCACTGTAGTTTCTTTAAGAGGTGTAAGACATGGTACTACTTTTATATGAAATCTGTCTACAGCTGCCATACAGCACTTAAAATAGGTGCAAATCCACCTCAGATACTCAGGGCTCCAATTTGGAACTCTTGTATTTATGCCTGTATTGAGCACTCGGTATTGCTATCACAGACATTGAATAAGCAATCCAGGAAAAACATACGCACAGTTGTTACATCCAGCTGAAAAATGGAGGAAAAATATAGGACAAACTAACTGCTGCTTGATTTTTGTCAGGCTTTAATACAAACATAAGTGAATCCCAAAGTCAGTGAAAACTGTCTGAAGCAGTGCTGAATTGTCTTACCCTGAACCAGAAAAGAGAACATTACTTGCAGTGCTTCTGCCTCACTTAGAGGTTTTATCACTCTTGCTTAATGAGGTGTGCAAACACAGCAAACTGTGCATAACACTTTGACACTAAAGGTTGCTCATTACATGCTTGTTTTTTTTATTTTTCAGGATTGTTTATGAACCAGAATCACAGCAGACATTGGGGAGATAGAGCAACTGCTGACAACTACTTGGGCGTTTGCAGGCAACAATACAGAATGTAACACAGGACTTAGACCTTCTACTTCACCCAATGCTTCTCAACATGCTCCACTAAACTTTAAACCTCCAGCAAGAAGCCAAAGCACAGAGCAAATGCCACAGGTGGATAGAGTTCTGTGACTGCTATGCAAGAGCAACCAGACACATCTTTGGCATGGAAGCAGCTACAGAAGCAAGAGCTCTTGCACAGGACACACAGGACAGTGGAGAGCTAGCCAAGTCATCCTGCCTGGCTCAGGAAAGACTTTAACCTCACACACTGTTCCCCTCCAGTCACGTCAGCCTTGGGCCTCAGGTTAAAAGCAAGAAGTCAACATATGCACAGACCGGGTCCGCAGCTAGAAAGTATCTGAGCAGTGGGTTTTGGAGGCTCTCTCTTCACTGGTCCATTTGGTGTTCAAGTGTTGCAATTCTTTCTACCTCAGCTTCACCCATACCTCCTTCTGTAATCCCCCTCCCATGCTTTTTCTTGCCTCCTGTTACTTTCTCCTTGATATGTCCATTTGAAAAATGACAGAGCAAAGATGACATTGCTGTGACTTTTTCCCTTTTTTCACCAGGTGTACCTTGTTGAAAGCTCCACTACTGAGCTCTCTGCAGCATGTTCAACCTACTGAACTGCAGTCGTGCAACAAGAGATGTCCCTGTTACTGCCAGACTGCAGGTGACTTGTTAGAAACACTCACCTGTGGGCTTCTGAGAGCACATCTCCAGCTTCAACCCAAAGACCAGGAACTTGCACAACCAAGTCAGCATTTCTTTTCATGGTTTAAACAATCGTGTTTATTCCTTGGTTCAAAAGGTTTTGGTTCAACGGTTTTAAAACAGACTTCACAAAATGTGCAGTATTTATGAACACAGTCCTTAGTTGCAGTGGTAGTAAGAATCTTTACTGTCATCATAAAGTTCACTTCAGTTGTGCAACATAAGGTTGGTTTTGTTCCCCCTCTTCTCCCTCCCTTAGTTGGCACTTCATTGTAAATTGGAGAAAATTTAAAAAGACAAAAAGTTAATCTAAGTAGGATGTTATAAGCACCTTACCACAGTATTACATTCTAATAAGGCATTTTTTTGTTTTGCAAAGTCTGATTGTGCAACTTGGAGACCTATAGAAGGTGACTCAAATGCCATCCTTCTCCTATGAGGAACAGGCCTTTATTTTTGCTTCAGAGTTTTCATCCCTCCACATAATCCCCCTTAAAAAAAAAAGTACAGCTGATAATACAGCAGAATATATCCCTTATAGGGTAAAAGGAAATTACAGTAGACAAAGGCTGAAATACAGTGCATAGTAGACAAAATAAGACTTCTTAAAAAATAAAATAAAAAAGAAATAAAAGAAGAAAAAGAAACCAAACAACAAGCAATGATGGAATTGTTCTAGTGGAAGAGGATTTTTGGGCTTCATAAATAAGTGGAAAATTACTAAAATACTTTGCAATGTCATATAAAAATCAGAAAGTGTTTTCCAGTTGTCACCTAAGCAGTAGATGCAACTTTGTACGAGTAAGCATTTGGAGGCAGCTTTGAGCTCTGATTGGCACAGGCATTCCAGCAGGGCAACGCTGCCAACAGCAGAAGAAATCCACCCAGTAAGACACAGAAGCCACTGAAATAGAATGCAGTGTCATACTCCTGCGTCCAGTCGTAAAACCAACCTGAGGGGGAAAACATGAGAGAAGTGCATCAGCAAGGAGTTCAGTCTAACATTGCCCTATAAGTTAAACACCATTAAACAACCCCCCCCACTCCCCCCAAAAAAGCCAAATCTAAAATCCAGTTCCACCACTTAGATATGAAATGTGCTTCTCATCAAAGCCCAAACCAGAACGTAATCAGCTTGGTCAGCTCAGGTGAAACAGGTTTTAATTTTGGATGATTTTGATTTCATTTTTCTATTGCTATTAGGATCAACCAGAACTACTTGAATGCAAATGAGTTCTGGTCCTGACAAGCTCATGTTAATTATATAGGATCTACCTTTACCTTACCTACAATTGGCGGTCCAAGACTATTTCCAAGTCCAGCAAAGAACATCAATATCCCATAGGCGTGAGTCAGTTTCTCAATTCCCACGGTCTTTGTTGTGACATATGGAAAAATGGACCAGTTCCCAGTCAAAAAACCCAAAATCCCAGAAAGCATCGCTAATGTAAGGTAACTTTTGGCAAATGGAATTGCAAACAAGGCCATTCCTGTCATTAGTAAGGTAGTTACATATAGATACAAAGTGTTAACCCACTTAAAATCTGCCAATATGCCTAAAGTAAGTTTGCCAACAGTAGTCATAATGCCTATAATGGAAATAAGGGGCATATGATAATCATCTTCGTTGATGTTTGCACTTCTTGCTACATCTTCCATGAGCAGAGAAGGAGGAAATCCACCAATATCAAAGAGTAAGATGGCAACAAAGAGAGCTGAAAAGACTTTGTTCTTGAAAAGAACCAGGGTTTCCTCACAGTAGTTCAAATAGAGCTGCCACTTCCTTTTGGCAAGTTGCTTGCAGAAGTTTGTCTGTTCTACAACTTTCTTTTTGTAACTGTCTTTCTCATTTACATTTATTGAGCTTAATACATTCTTATTTAAAATGCTATCCTGTTTGCAATCAGGCACATTGTCTGCACATTTTTCATCAGCGTAGCCCTTTTCAAGGATGCTTATATTTTCTTCAACAGTCTTTTCTTTTTCATGGTAAACAAAATATTGATCTGGGACTTTGTCTACACTTGTTTTTTCAGGTGGAGGGGAATCAGATGACTCCAGTGGTCTCATTAGGCTGCCACATGCTAATATATTTAGAGACAATGCACCAACTATTAGCAGACAACCATCCAGTCCATACAGATCAATAAGCTCTCTTTGCAGTGCTGCATATATAAAGAGTCCAACACTTGAACCTATAAAAGACAAATAAGATCAGTTTATACTAAAGAACTGAAAACATTCTTCAGCACTAAGCAATGTTTACATTTCAGCTGCTACAAATGTACTGTCACAGAAATGGTAAGTCATTTGTGCTCCTACTTCCCCATTCTAAAGAACTGCTAAGATATCATCCCTCTAGAAGTTACAGTTTCTTCATTGAGTATCCACAAAATAAAAACACTTTCAAAATATCAGAATAATTTATGTCAATTAACACGTAGCCAAAGCATGTAGGATCAATAATACAGCTGATAAAAAACATAAAAGAACTATTAAGTTCTGCCATGCACTCACTGTATGTCTTCAAGTACTATTTCAAGTTAGCATGGTTAGAATTTCACACACCAACATTTTGCCTTTTCTCCTCCTCGCTGCCACCTTCCTCCTCTAAGGTAGGAACAGTCCAGGGGTTCACTAAGAACCCTCCTAGAAACAGTCCTTGACTGCCTGGTGTTTAAGAAGGGGGAGTGAGCTTACTCCAAAGGCATTTCTGAAGCTCTGCAGGGCCAAACATGGATTTGAGAAATTTGGCTATTCAGAAGACTGTAGACTAAGCAGTTACCCTGAACACAAACATTTGAAGCAATCCTGCCAATTTAAAGGAAAAGCTCTTGGTTGAAGTGAGCATAGATCCATTGCAATCAATGGATATCCACTCACCAACACAGAGTATTGGTTTTCCAGGTCAATTTAAAGATGAACTTTAAATAAGAATGGTTTGCTGAAGACTCTCTAGGTTATATTAAAGCCATTTATATACTTCAGTGCTAAACACAAGAAAAATAATGACAGAATTCAGACTTGTTTTGTCTTCTGGGTAATAAAATTAACCAAGACTCACTAAGATCAGGCCTTAGGGCAAACTACCTGGAATCCCAACAAAAGCTACTGGCAATGATCCAAGAAACATTTCTGCAGAAGTTCCCCTTAATTCCACTGATGTGGTTCTAGCATCAATATCCCACAACACTGCCTGTACTGAGCAGGCCTCTCCTCACTAACTACTTGAGAAAACAGACCAGAGGAGAGACTCCATACAACACAGAAAACAATACATGGGACAACAGCCTTCTTCAACAGTTCCTACTTGGTACATTAATTTAGCAGTTCCTCTTGGTGTAAAGGACAACATCACACAACCTAAAGACTCAGAGAAAGGATGAGAAAGACTGCTCAGCATCCTTCAAAGAGTTTTCCTTGTATTCTCAGAGGTTCCTTGTTCTAGGATCCCTTTAACATACACAGACAAAAAGCTGGGATGAGCTTTTGGAAGATGGCAGAATTTACTCTCCTTTTAGCTTGGAAAGTAAAAAAATATTTCAGAAGTAAGCTCACACTTCAACTACTCCTTTAAAGGTACAGATAAAGTGAGGTTCTGGTGATGCAGAATTTATATGCCACATCTCCAATCTCTTTCTCACTTCTGATCTTGTGTAACAAAGAAAAGAGAGAAGAAAGCTCTATGGAAAGTTATATTATTACCTTTTATTACCCACGGCATACATCCCAAGCTACTCATGAGTATGCTTTCATCTTAGTGAATATCCTTTTCTCATCTATATGGGCAACCTGTACAATACACCTGCAAGTGTAGTTACCATTCTGTTTGAAGCCTGATCTTATCTGTTCATTGCTATTGATGCTTTGACTTAAGTAGTACTTCAGGAAGTATCTGAGAAAAACATTATCTTCTGGAGTTCATTGCCACAGAAATAGTAGCTGTATCAGAGTTGATAAGTTAGAGAGAATGACAATTAAAAGCCATACCTGTCGAAATGAGACCAAGGGCAAGGCCTCTGCGTTTGTCAAAATAGTGGCACGTGATGGTAACTGTTGCAGTATACAAGAGGCCACATCCAAGCCCTTGACAAAAGGGAAAGAAATAAAGCATGTAACATACTCTGGGAAATGCATGCCCCTTTTTATTCCCCAACAGCGTACCCTGGGTACAAAGGTAGCTTTTAGCTCTGGCTCAGTACCAGCCATACTATTGGGTTGCCTGCACTGTTGCACCTCCCTGTCCCCTGACTGTCCCTGGCTGAAGAACCTGTGTGGCTGGGTTTGAGGAGTTCACCAGCTCAGGCTCCATGCTATGTGGAAAGGGTTAACATGGCTTTCAGTCCAGGGGCTGGCCCAAGAAAGCAACAAAGTTCCATCCTAGTGGCATGGTGCCCAACCCAGCTGCTGGGTCCCTGCTGGACAGTGAGGTGCCTGGATTCCTGACACAGTTAATTTGATAAACCACCCACAGTAGCCCTCTGCAGCACCAGGAAGCAGGTCACTACCTGCTAGGAGAACAGCACTTTTATGCCTCCAGTACAACATTTTAGGCTCCCTAATGATCTCTAATTTATCAAATTAGAATGAGTACATGACAAAATTCCAGAAGAGATGTTATTTCTTTAAGATTGGTACTTCATACCTCCCAAAGACCTGCTTGATTGCACCCCTTAAGTAAAACCTCAGCTTCTCCATCTCTAACAATTGTGTCAACACAGGACAAACTGTTTTCAAACCTTAATGAACATAAGCATTGCTTTTATCATTCACTACACAGTAACAGTCCGCCTGTGTGACATCCATCCTAGCCCAAAAGCAAAGTATTGCCTCTGTGAACCAGTTTCCCATTTCGGATCCCATTTCAAGACTCAATAAATATTAAGTCTCTATACAAAGGGAAGGTGTTTCTTACCAACAACCATCCCATATGAAACATAAAGGAAGTATATGTTAGGTGCAAAACTGCTTATCATGAGGCCCCCAGCCACCATAAAGCCACTGAAGATTGCTACTGGTCTTGCTCCAAAAGATGATACACATATACTGCAGACTGGACCTAGAGGAAAAAAGAGGAAAAACATTCCTAGTAAATACCAGCATGAGGAAAAACTTCTAAAAATATGAGTCTATGAAAATATTTCTTACAACTATTATTTAAATATATAATTTTATTAAACAATTCAGAGTACTCATTTTTACAGGATCCTTTAAAAGAGGTGCTTACAAAAACTTAGAAGATCAGGCTTGCAAGATTTTTGCTCAAAGAGAAACTGACATTAAGACCATGAAATGGTACCAGGGCTGGGAGGGAGAGAGGGAGCAAAACATTCTTTAAAGATAGAATGATACATAATACTAAATTATAACACTGTCTCTATACACATATGGACTTGTACAAAGGTTCTGAAAATAATCTTTTTCTTTAGGTAGCAAAACAAGTTAAGACCATCAGCCAGGCTTTAATCGAGTCAGTATTTTTTGACAGAGCCCAAAAAACTGTGTTTCAGAAAGACAGTATCTCTAGTTGTCTTGATATAAGATGAGATTCATAAAACTGAAATGAAAAATAGTAACTGCTGATCACAATCACAGTAAGAATGCCCCCTGGTGCTTGCATAGAGGAAATATCTGCTAGTATACCAGATAAACATACTCTTCCCTGATTTTCTAGGGAATTAAACACCTGCTAGCCAGTATTTTACCAAACAACTGTTTCCTATCTGCCTTGGTTTCTCTGTAAAATTACAGAAAACAAAAGGCATGCATTGAGAATGTCCAGAGCAATGTTAATGAAGTTCAGAAGAGGTCTCTCTCTCTCTTTATCCCCCAATATTTCTTGGTTGGTTATTCTTCAAAACAAGAACAAAATGCAGGCACCACTCATACTCAGCCTCTACTCACCCAGTTTTCCCCCCCACAGAAGCTGTAGAACAAGCACTTATTTTCAGTTGTGTGACCTGGTATACACCTTTTGGTCTGAAGTAGCATGCAAGCTCCTGCCCTACATCAATAAGCAACCAGCAAGAGACTTGGCTTGCAAAAGACAATCTCTCATCTGAAACCCTGTAGTTCCAAACACACATACACAGACTTACTTATATATTGGCCTCAAATCCTAAACTCAGCAACTCTGAGATGAAAAGTTTGATACACAGATGAATGACACTATTTAAAAACGACCAAAAAATCCAACCCTCATCACCTTCATATCCCATTCGCAGCGATACAAACATATTCCATGGTTGATACAATCTGCAAAAGCAGTGACGTTGGAGCCTGCCATTTGTTAAGGTTGGTCCTCTCTGACTCACAGAGCACTGAGACTCCCAGCAGATGGGAGGTGAGCCCAGAAAGGTGATATGAGGTGAACAACAGTTGGAGCTGAGGATGGTGTTTGCCTAGGTTTGCAGACAGAAGCTAGCAGCTGGGAATGTAGGCAAGGTTTTCGAGTGGTTACCAGCCACAGGACAAGCAGTTCTGGCAGGCAGGAGCACAGATTCATTAGCAGGTGAAACGATCCTCAAAGGCAAGGCAGGTCAGAACTTTTGCCCTAAGTCAGAGTTATCTGCTTAGGGAACACAAAGGGAAGTGAGTCTGAATTGAGGCAAAGAGTCAGAGTTAAAGAACTGAGATAAAAACTTCTGTGGAAGTAGGGTTTATCTGGATCTTGGAAACGATCAAAAAGGCAGATAGTGCTTGCTGCTTCTCAAGAGTCAGCACGCTGCGGGAATGAAAGCCAGCCAGAATAACTTGGGCAGAGTAACTTGCAGAGAACAAAAACTGAGAGTGTTAGATTGTTGATGATTCTGAGAATTAATGACTAGAACTGGCAAATTAAGATTGGTATGTTTCCTAAAACCACAGGATTTAAAAATAAACAAAGGATTGACTCTGTATTACATAAAAAATTCTTCTACACTAAAAGAACATTAGGCAGTGAGAACATAATTCAATTAAGCAGAGGAATTTGCACACTTTCTATTCTTTATTCCTGAGCCACTACCTTGCTAAAATAAACAGTATCTCCCTTCCACCTGCTCTCTTGATTTTGACACAGCTACTTTCAGAAGGTCTCTGTTCAGCTTAGGGTGGTGGTACTGGTACAGAGTGCACTGATCACTACTAGAGGATCCGAGGTCAAGCTGGACCCTCTGACCCCAAGTCAGAACAAGGGAGATAGAGCTGAAAAACATCTTGATAATCTGACAAGGACACCCTCCTCTGGAACATCATCAAAAGCATCTTTGACAGGGTCCAAGGAAATGCTCTTCAGGTTTCTCCCACTTACATAAAATAATCCCAAAGGAGAACAGAAAGTACAAAGAGATCTTTTTCCTCTGACATGCAAAACAACCTGTACAAAACTGACAAACCTGCTCCAATAAGCTCAGTATTAATGTGTCATCTCACAGCAAGAGATCTGGCAGCTCAGCAATGGCCCTGTTCACAAGAAGGAGCACCAGGGTAAGTATAAAAAGGTGTTATTATAGGTCTCTGGGATGAGAAGAAAAACAGCTTCATCTTCCCCTTCACACTAGGCCCTGTTTTCATACTCCCCTCCACACTAGGCCCTGTTTTCATACTCCCCTCATTGTACTGCTAAAAAACAAAAGTCAGAAAGGAAAATCTCCGTGACAGCCAGCATCTTTGTTCTTTTCCCTGCCTCCTGGCATTTCTTCTCTTTCTCTGTTTCCCAAAGAGCTGGCACTTCATTTCCACTAGGCACAGTACCTTTGGTTATTACCATGGTCTTTGCACAGGAGTTCACTGTACACAAACATGTTATTCTCTACAAGTAATTCAAGCACAATGGGTTCAAGGCAGTTAATTCTAGTCAAACATCCAACTTTCCCAGAGTGGGACTGAGACTTACTCTGTGAACTCCTGTCCTGTGGATTTTGTTCAAAGTAGACATTCTGAAGAATGTAGGAGTCTACATAAAACTGCAGAGGAAAACAGCTCTTCAGGAAGCATAAGGGTTTTCATTAGCTGAACTTCCTTCAGAAAGATCCTTCCACTGCTAATGTATTTCTCACCATAGCGTGAACAACATAAAAATAAAATCACAGTGGCAATCTTCAGTAGTACACATAGAAGAAGGCTTTTAAGCCAGTATTTTGTTCAGTTTGCCATGCAAATCTGTGGGTTAGCACTGGTATTAGAATATTTAAAGACACTGATAAATATTTACCTCTTTTACAAATAAAATCTCTGGGGCTTTTTTCCTTTCGAATGATGTACCTTAAAACCAGGCCAAACTCTATCAAAAAAAGATACCAGCCCAGTTTATAAGAATGACATCTAACTCTAGGAAGAAAGACAGAAGCCAGCTCAGGAAAAGCCACTGGTCTCCTGCAAACCACCTGTCAGGGCTTGGCAGCCTGTGATACAATGATCAGGCTGATCAGGCTCTTCAGGGGAGCAGCCAAGAAGATCCCTAGACAAAATGGGAAGAATAAGCAGAAAGATGAGGCTCTCACAGTAGATATTCATGCAGAGACCAAAGAGGAAGAACTACTAGAAGGAATAATTCGTTCATTGGTATTTTCATGATGATTCAGTGAGACTCAGATGTCACAGAGTCTTTTCTGAGACGTGCAAACAAGCCATCTGCTGCTCACACAGGAACCTTGTAACTACCATGATCTTCTGACCTTCTGACAAGTACAAAGTTGTTTTGTTTAACAGAAATCAAGAACCAATGCTCTTCTTCTGTCTTCTCACAGGAACTCAAAAATTATGCAAACTAATACTTCCTTCCTTCACTCACTCATCTCAAGGGTCCTTACTCCTTCACCTCATACATACACAAAACCTTTTGCTAAATAAATAACACTGGGCAATTGATTTTTTATTGTTTGCATTAAATCTGACTCACTCTAGTTGTTGGCATCTGTCTAAGCCTGTTGAAACCGTAGTGTAGAAGCAATGCCCATGGACTGTATGTAAAATGCACTGGAACCCACACAAGAATATTTTTCACATGTTAAATGCATTGTTAAAACCAGGACATAATAAATATAATAGTCTCCAAATGTTTGTACTTTGGATAAGAATATAGATCAGAAAAAGCTTTTCTGCACTGGACACTAAGCCACTCCCAATTGATTGAAAAGACTGCTCCTTCCTAATGAAGTTAGTAAATTAGCTGTGTTCCTCTTCAGAAGAATCTTTGGACACTCTCTCCCCTCCCTACAAACTACCTGTATCTTCCATAGTTTATAGTGGGGGGCATCATTGTGCAAGGTTTTTGCCCCAAAATATGTAGATACTGCAAAGGTTTTTAGAGAGTTGTAAAATCATTGCTAGAAAACACAAAACTAAACTTTTTAAACATTTAACACTGAATGCCTTAGACCAGCAGAAACACCCCAATAATTTATCAGGACATGCTTTTCAAGGGAGACTCTTTCCTTTGTTCTTTCTCCACTAATAAAGAGAAGCGGGAATGGGAGACACATTGCTAGTGTCTCCAGCTCTCTCTTACTATAAAACAGCTGTGGTGCCAATTGCAGGCGCCAAGGTCTTTTGTCTGTTTTGCTTTTAACAAGTGTAACATGGATCAAATTTAATTTTAGGCTTCAAATGGGTGTAAGATTAACAACACTTGGTGCAGGAGAAACATATAATAAACATCCTCCTCTGGCCTGTGTTAGTAGGGGAAACATGCTAAGCTCTTTCAGTTTTTTCCTATGTCATCCATGCAGTTATGTGCTGCATCTACTATAGGCTGATCGGCATTAAGACACCCAGTATTGTAGAGGAGGTCTCATCATCACCCTGTATTATAACACTGATGTTTTTCTTTCACTGTTTTAGGCACATTTCTTCCAATGCACTGGAAGGTCCCATCGCAGAAAATTGTAACTCAAGTCATCCTGCAAGGCAGAGATCAACCTGTCCCCATTCCCTTTTCCAGTTGATGAGCTGAACATGGGCCTTACAACACTGTCTGTCCTGCAAGCAAGAGGACAGAAATTGAACACCAGGTGGCTAGGAAACTCATCTCCATAAACAAGGTGCTCTTACTGGGTTTCTGTGTCTCAAGTCTAAGATTAGCTCTCACGCAAGTTTGAAGTAAACATTGCAGAAGGATACTAATATAGCAAATGTGAAAGGACTCGCCAGCATCAGCTACTGCAAAAAAATGTTTAAGACTACTTGTACAGAGGGAAGCAGAGAAGACACACAGAACCTTTTTCTGTGCCAGTTGGCATTCATGTAAGGACAAGCTCTTCCTTTTGCTGAAATTATGGCAGTAAACAGCAAAGTCACTAGACCTTCCTTCCACTATTACAGAAGCTAGCTAATGTGATTCCAGTGCTATCAATGAAAAAAGTCTTCCCTAAGAAAATAGACACTAACCTTCTTCCTGTATGTAGCTGCCAATCTCTACTAGAACTGCCATTCTTTTTCCAGTCTGGTATCTACATCTTCAGGAGGGTGATGTTAATTTGCAGAGGACTCACAGAAGAGTCTTAAGGGCTCACCAGAAGAGCCTCAATTAAATAGTGCAAGTCTCTTTTTATCAGTGACAAAAAGACTGTACCAAGGTACAGGCTTAAAAGAAAATTTAGAAGTAGTCTGATTGCAGTCTCTAAACATACACCACACTAATTCAGCAGCACTTCAAAATACACCACTTAAAGGTAATATTATTCATCAGCTGAAAACTAAACCAAAGCAACTTGCATCATAAGATTACATACTTTTAAAGGAGGGAATTAATTAACTACCGAGAAAAATAGAGAATGCTCTAAAAAAACATTTTAAATCAAATCTGCATGTAACTAGATTAGAGACTGGAAACCAAAATAAAGGAGGAGAAAGGAAAGCACAACAAATACTGGAAGAGTCAAGTTAGTAAGAGTAAAACACAGGGGGATTACTGAAAGGCTTTGGGGTAATGGTGTCCTGTTATTAACATTCACACAGGCAATATTGCTGCTGAAATCAGCTTGCTTGGAGTTATTGAGTTACAGATAGTATCTTTTCACATACATGAAAATACATTAATCTAGAAAAACTCAATTTGCCTTATCATCTACGTAACATAGGCTACAACACACAATGCTCCCACCTGGCCTGTAACAGGGAACCTGTAAGAGCAGAAATAAGAACAGAAGTAAGTTCTCTTTTCTATACTCATGAAAAGAGCTTAACTTTGCAATGTGTTATTTCAAGTTTTGCACTGAAAACACAGATGTTCTTTACACTAGTGACTTGGTCTGAAAAAGGCCTGCTATGAAAACTGCATGAAAAATGTAATTTATCAAGAGCATTCTAGTTTTAGGTAGAGATTACGAAACTTACAGTCTCCCCTCAACAAGTTTACTCTAAGTAGAGTTATCATTAAGGTCAGATCCCAGCTAGATAAGACAGTGGGACCTTCTATTTCAGTTAAAGAAGGGAACATATATTTTTTTTCAGTCAACTCTGATAACATCAATGCAGTTACGAGGCCCTCAATGTACTTTCTTTAAAGGCATTAAAACCAGGAATTATTAAGCTTCCAAATCCCAAACTGAAAGAAGTGCACAGACAGATAACATTCCTCCTAACCTGTCAAAATTTCAAGTAATTTAATCACTCCATACCAAAATCAATTACAGTAGCAGTTTTGTTTGTATTATTCAGTCATAGAAACTTTTATTTGCTACAAAGCAGACTACTGACAATTGCTCACAGTGGCATGACAAGGGGCACTAAGAAATCTGGTAACCACATGATGCTGATGTACAAAAACAGAGGCAGAAGCTCTGGTCAGTGGAGTGAGCCGGAGACTTCTAGTCTCCACGGAGAGGGTTTTTCTTCATCCTTTCTCTCGCAGTCCCCTTCTGCCTAGTTTTCTTTCAGTAACTATCTTGTTTGTTCTTATTTTCCCCTCACTTCATTCTCTCACTCAAGTTTATTTTAGTCTTGATCCATTAGTAATAGCAGTTAATGCCCTTAAAACAGGAAAATAAACCAGTATGGTTGAAAAGCAGTCTACAGACCTTTGCCCACATACACCCTGAGACTGAGTATAGTCGTCTTGTGGTTAATGATCCACCTGCCTTTGCCCATTTCTGTTCTGCCTAGAGATATAAAAACCTAACACAAGTGTGAGTCACTATTTAGTCTTTATTGCTATTTGAATATCAACTTTCCTTTTAAGGAGAGATCTCCTCAGAATCCTGAGCTGCATTTTGTCCATTAAGTTACATAACTGCATGTGCCCATACCAATCACTCTGCTGACAGGCAATTTTTTCCAGATTCAGTTAAAAGACAACAGTTCCCATGGTGAATCTCTGAAAAGCAGAAGTTAGTGATATTACTCAGTATAATACTCATGCTTGATATTAAAATAACAAAATGGACCTATAAGACAAACACAAAAAAATGCCATAGGTCATCTAGCTGAATCTATTACATAAATCAGTACTGGGATTTTTCCTCCAGCTTGTCCCTTTTTGACCAGCATCCTTTTTTTTTTGGAGATACTGTGAAATGTTTTGCCCTGAAATCTAGAAGTACCTCAGTTCATCCTCTATAAAATACAGGAAACAGATAAAGCCAATTTCAGAGATGGCATTTCAGAACTTGAAGTTACCATTGGAAATATATGCAAGAATCATCACTGAATCTATTAGAAATGTTTCAATTTAAGACAGATACAACTTCTACACTTACTGGCAAGCAATCCAATTCCATTTGCTAGGGATCCAACCCAAGCAGTCTTGCCTTTGCCTTCTCCAAACACATCCAGCCACTCTAGATACAAGACTCCCACCGCCAGCGGTGATCCGTAACACAAGAACTGAGTAAAGAAGGAAACGACAACAATCACCCAGCCCCAGCCACCATCTGGTGGGTTCCGAAATACCATCTTGTCAGGTGAGTGCAGATGAACAGGCAGAACCTGTGTACACAAAAAATAAACAAACAGAACAAAACAGAGCATTAGAAATGTGACTGACCTCGGTTTGCTAATACAAGTGAGCCATATGAGGCAATACACATTCAATGAGAGGCTTATTTCAACCATCCAAGGAGTACATGCAACACAGCAATGAAAATCAGTTACCACTTGGTACTTTTACACCTAGTGCATAATACAGGAACAGTATACAAAGCATTAAGAAATCACACAGACATCAGGACTGTATTACAGAAAGGGAGAACATCTCATTTTGTGAGTGTTAAACAGGCTTTGTGAAGAATTCAGGCATTAATACCATACTTCAACAAGAGAACCACATAGCCACCTGCTGCTAAGACCTCAGATTTGCTTAGTGAAGCGTATAGGCTTGAAGGGCAAGCAAAGCAACAAGTATAAAACAATCCCAAGAAATAGTTTAGGTTTTAGAAAAAAATCACAAGTGAGAAAACACTAGTTCAATGTTCTCCCCCTCCCCCCCCAAAATAAATCTCTTCTTTATTTAGTTGTAATCTCAGCACAGTGTCTTGCAGTTTAGCAAAGTATGTTCCACCACATAGTGTACTCTGGGAGAAGCAGGACACAAGAAAAATGACATTCTGGAATTACTAACAGTTGAGTTCTCTTCTGTGCAGAGGAGCGATGCATCCAAAAATCCCTTTGCAGATATTAGTAAGTAAAACAAGTTCTAAAACTGTGTACAGGTGTGGCTTCTAGGCCAAGACATGACAGCATTAAACATGCACTCAAAAATCACCTAGAACCTGTTACAGTGTCTCCTGTTTGCACAGTTATCACACATCACCCTTCCACAAGCTGGCAATCACTTCTTCAACTCAGAAAGTATCACTTCACTCCTTTGCATGGGAAGATCCACCACCTATGCATCTGTGCTTTTACATAGCTTACTGTTCTCACACCTTCTCAAGACTAGTTTGTGAATGTAGGGACTGATAGCTCTAAAATCTAGCAACGAATTTAGAGGTTTTTCCAGATAAATAGCTTTGGAGTTTGGATGATTCCAATGATCTTGAGAGTCCCTGTGCACACAACTAACCTGCCCTCCCCCTCTCTACAGGAAGTAGTCTCTGCTGGAATGATGATCACAAAACTCATGCTCTGTTCCTGGCTCTGTCACTAATCAGACATGTGATTCTCAACAATTTTATTTCCTTTACCCTGTAAGATAGAAACAGATACAATCTTACCCTCTTTTCTTCACGAAATACTCTCTAGGACCATCTTCACACTGCAGCTTACCCATAAAGACTGCTACAGTAACAGTTCTGCTCTGAGGGACTCCCAAGAGGCAAAGCAGAAAAATAACAGCCTCACACTGTCTTTTGATTTAAAAACCCAGAGGAGATGGAAAAAAATTACTACTGTATGAAAGCAATTGTGCAAAAAAGTAAACAATAAGCTCCTCGTACTCTTTGTTGGGAACTTTTTAAGAATTTGCATGGAAAACTTACAAAAAGCTAGAGAAATTTGAGGAATAATTACTATAGAGACATGAAAAATGCCAGTTCTATCTTAAAGGCATGCTAAAATGTTACTTTGAGAGTTGATACTTACAGATGACGTCAAAAAAGTCCTTCAGCCTCCAACAATTACAACTTCATGTGGTGATTCTACCTGCAGAAAGAGAGCAACAAAGCAAGTTTTCAGACAAATTTTTCACTGCAACAGTGAATACAACTCTGAAAAACTGGTGTCTTTACATTAACGTTCTTCTTTCTAGTGTCTTTTCAGAGGAACTTCAGAAGCAATCAAGTTACCTCAGTGGAGAAACACTGATCCCCTCTCACAGTTAACAGCTGACAGCAGCCCTGAGCCCCAAAATAACAAAAAGATTGTCTCCTAACATAAAATCAGCTTTGACATTCTAGGTCCTTTAGGAGTGATTTACAGTTTTAACATACTGACAGTCCTTCAAGATACAGTGTTTACAGCAACAAATGGTACAAAGTTGTATGTTCCAGTTTAAATGTAAGCTCTGATTTATTTCCTCAAATGTCTGGTAAGTGTCCCCTGATTACATGAGCTGCAAGGGTGACAGCTGGGCTAGAATAAGGTATCAACACATTAGAAAGCTCCTTTATAGGTACTTTTCTACAACATACAAAAGGGGATCCCCATATTTCTGCACAAAATATTTAAACTATTTGTATGCAGTCAACAAAACAGCTGAAACATGCATCTCTCTGTGCATTAAATAAGCACCACTTGGCTTGTTCTTGTCCCTAACTGGAGTAAAAACAGTGGAAATAAGCAACAGCTTCAAGAAAAGACAATTCCACTGAGACAAAGAAAGGAAGTTTTCAGAAAACCAGTAAAATAATGGAAATAGACAGTGAATAATCCCAATCCATATTTGTTTTAAAAGTAATCTTTAGAAAACAAACGTATTTTCGCTGTTATATTGACTTCCACTATATCAATGCCCTAAAATTTGGTGCAGAGACAACTCTTGAGTTCTGCTGTTATTCTAAACATTTAATGGAGAGGAAGGGAGGGCAGGGCAAGAGAGGAAAGCTTTCATAGCCTCAGGTCACATAGATTTTCCTAACAGAAACTCTAAAAAACCTCTGCATCAGTTCTCCATCTGCTGCAAGTCTGCAAAGCTTTATTGACTTTAAGCAAGTGCTCCCTATTTATGGCAGCAAACGTGCTACCTTCTATACCCTGACATCTATTTTGCAGCACAGATCTCTCTTGCATGTGTTACCTAAATAACAGAATTTTAGGTAACAACAACAACAAAAAAATCTCTATTTTCTGAACACTTTAAGCCATGTACAGTCTGCAATTGTCAAGCAAAAAGTGAAAACCACCGTTATTTTTCCCCCTGGAAATCATCCTCCAAGAGAAAACAGATCTACAAAGTCCCAAAGTTTAAGAGTCAACATGACATGGCTTTTCCTCTCATTTCTTGCAGGTTGCTTCTTCACCTCACATCACTGTGTGCCTATTATCTAAAATAAGGAGTATTTTCTTACTTCCTTGGAGACACAAAGTCCTCCTGAAGAGAACAAGTGAGCTAAGAGCCCTGTACAAGGAGCCTGTTCCCCAGAGCCCTCTGCTACAATACATACTTCAAGATGTCCCAGTCAACCAAGCTGCTGCTGGGACTGTGGACAGCAATAAACCTTATATTGGTGCATTATTTAGTACTTCCCTGAAAAAGACAAGTTGCAATATAAAAGCTTAGTAGCATGAGTAGGAACTAAACCTTTGCTACTCCCAATGCTGCCTGCACAGGCATCAAATGTGTGCGTGGACCTGGGAGGGATCTCAAGTGCCTTTTACTATTTTCTGTCTGTGCAGAAGGAGGACACAGAGTGTACAGATAAATATCACCATCAAAAATAAAGAAACAGAAGCCCACACAGAAGAGAGTTCTCAATAGTTCTGTTTTCTCTTGGAACCAGCCAGGAAGACTTGTGCGATCCTGGAAACAAGACAAACAGCCACAGTTTTAAGAATCAGGTGGGAACCATTCCACAAACCTTACTGTTCACAAAACCTAAGGAGGTTGGTTTAGACTTCAGGAAACCTAGTTACATCAAAAATACTGCAATGTAGAAACGAAGCATAAAGAATTAAACAGCAACTTGAAGTTTGGTCAGAAAAAGCTTTTCAGCCAGTTGTACTCGCTGCGAATAAGAATCAGAGGAAGAGAGCTGTTTGATGAAAGCCTTTACCAACAACACCAACAAAAAGAAACCCTAGAGAATGAACTGAGCAACAACAGGTTTAATGTGGAAAGAGGGAGGTGTTTGGCTGCAACTATTTTCTTTTATCTAAGCAGCTCTATCACAATATTGACCTCTTTTTTTCTATAAAGCTTAAAATTTGGCTCAAACATGACAGAGAAGTACAAAAAACAAAAAAAGAGATGGTCTAAAGAGCACTGGTATGACTGAAACATTAGCCCTCAGCACAGAAAATTGTATTCATCTGTGGCAAAGGGAATCTTGAGAAAGACAGTAGCAATACGGTTGTTTCCAGTTTATTTGTGCAACTGGAGTCTGGTTAAGTATGCATCTTTCTGCAAGCAGCACATGGCTGCAAAGAAAGCCAGTGTCAGCAGAATCACTGTGTGATTAACACTTGGCTATTCCAGTTTTGCAAGGCACTGGTACAAATTAAGATGGTAACAGAGTGGTAATATCCCTCATTTTAAGCTGAATTAGATTCAGGGGCATTTCTATTTATTTTACAGGCAACATTCTTGCAATTACCACCTGAAGTTTCTGCTACCATTAGCTTGCAATTAACATCTACAGCATCAGAGGAGAATGGATGCATTGCAGTTGTTTTTAATGTCCTCATCGTACCCAAATACCTGCATAGGTACTGACATTGCAGTAAAAACACTGAATTAAAAGCACTGACAAAGATGCATCTGTACTGAAATGACTTCAGTCTTCGACTGATGTTGCAACTACAGTAGCTCCCCATGTTTAAATATTTAAGTTCTTTCACACTGAATGTATACACTTCCCTCTCATTTCTCAGCATTCAGGTCTACCTCTTGCTCATGCTCCTCCACTTTCCCTTTTGCAAGTTATGCAAGAGGCTCATCAACATAAATATTTCCTTCTATCTCTGCCTGATGAGGGAAGAAGCCTGGCGTTTGAAACAAAACAAACTACCGGAACAAAACTTGACGACGACAAAACACTGTTTTCCCACAGCACAAAGTAAGTTCACATAAAGCATCATCAAGCTGGGCAACACACAAACCAGCCAGCTCTGTACAAAGCTGCCAGCTCAGCAGAACCAGTCCTACCTGTTCCCAGAGGGGATGGAAACCTCCCCCCCGCAGGTGTAATCGCCTGTCAGACACTAGCACGCATCCACACAGGCAGATGCAAGCTGGTGCTACTAGAAACCACCAAACCAACTCGATTTACCCGAGGAGAGCTCTGCAGAACCACAGTGGGGTTTGTGCCACCTCACGCATCCCGACATGCCAGGGCTCCCCGTCCCATCCGCTCTCTTTCGACCGGTCCGTGCCCCGTGGCCAGGTCCTTCCTCAAGAGGGATGAGCTTTTATAGGCTTACTTCACCGCTCCCCACGCCCTCGGGGGCCAGCCCACAGCCATACTCCAGAAGTCTGTGGTTACACATTGATACCTACCCCCTCCTGATCTGCTCCAGTGGGATGTGCTCACCCCCACACAGAGCAGTGACCGAAGTTTGCCCTCGCCAGCACGACGCCGTGCACATGGCAACACAGGGTCATGTCCTGCCGCCCCTCTCCCACAGCACCAGCCTCCGAGGTACCGATGGGCATGCAGGACCGAATGCCATGATGCCATTTGGTGCCCACTGGGTGCAAACAGGCACGCACAAGGGACATTCGGAGGTACCTACGGCCATCACCGAGAGGTGCTCACAGCGGGCACTGAGGGGTGGACGTCGATGGGCACCGCAAGGGATACAGCCGCCCCAGCAGGCACCCAAGGGCAACGGCAGGTCCTGAGCCAGCTCCTTTCCCTACCGGCCGCTGGGAAGGCCACTGCAGAGTGTCCTCAAGGCTACCGGCGTGACCTGAGCGCACCCCGTATCGATGCCTGGGGGCAGGACAGACCCAGGAAGCCTCCCGCCTCAGAGCCACGTCAGGCCGGCAGGCAGCCCCGATAGGGGACTCGCCTGGCCACCCCCGCGGCTCCCGCTGGCCCGGTCCCTCACCCGCAGTCCCCATGCGGGCAGACCCCCGCGGCTCCCGACGGGCTGAAATCCGGGTCCCCTCCCGAGGCGGCGACCTCCCCGTTACCTGCGCCCCGCAACGGCAGCAGCGCACGGCCCATGGGGCGGGGGGCAGAAGCCACCCCCGAAGAGCCGGGGCAGCCCCGCATCCCTGGCACGGCGGGGCGGGGCGCGGCCGCGGCCGGTGCCGGCACGAACCGGGTGTAACTCGGGCGGGGGGGAGGAGCTGCCGGGGGCCGCCACCGCCTCCGCCCGCAGCCCCGAGGCGGGGGGGCGCAGGAGGTTGTCCCGCCGCCAGCCCGGCTCCCGCCCCTCTGGGCAGGCGCGGAGCGGGCGATCCCCTCTCGGGCTCACCTCCATCGCAGACCCCTACCCTCCTGCTCCTGCTCCGCGGGCAGTCCACGGCCTCGCCGCCTTCCTCCGCCCCGCTCTCGCCGGCGAGAGACGGACAGCCTGGGGCCGGGCGGCTGCAGCGGAGCCGGGCAGGAGCCACCTCCCGTTCCTTGCTCAGCGGCGGGGCCGCGGCGCTCACTGTGGTTCACCGTCCCGTCCCCAGCGGCAGCCCTACCGCCCTTGGTGTGGGCCTGGCTCCAAGGCACCAAACCACCACCCCCTCCCCGCCACCATCCCCTGAGCCCGGCAGGCAGGCGCAGGAGCGCGGCTCCCGCAGGCACTCCGCAGCGCCTTTGAAGCTGCTGCTCGGGTACCAAACAGCCTAACCGCTACAGGACTGCGATGGGCGCTGGCTCCTCGCCAGCATCGGTTGCACAAAGGCTGCGAACTGCATTGCGAACAAGCGGTGCAGGCAGACTATACACAGCACTGCTACCCCAGCCTGCTAGTGCAGATAGGAGAC
This sequence comes from Bucco capensis, assembly GCA_013396975.1. Classification (NCBI taxonomy): domain Eukaryota; kingdom Metazoa; phylum Chordata; class Aves; order Piciformes; family Bucconidae; genus Bucco; species Bucco capensis. The sequence continues at coordinate 231,475 of VWZO01007569.1, read as the reverse complement.
AACTCACTTCTGGATCAGCATAGCCGCTTGCCTTTAGAGGCAATCCCCTGAGAGCCTCAGCCCACATCCGTGTGCATGGCACGGACCTGCGACAAGGCAGCTGACAACTTCAGCGAGTTCAGCCACCTGCAACTTTCACCCTCCAGACTGCAAAAGCTGTTGCAGAAGCTGACTGAGGACTCAGCAAGTGTCGGGCTCTACGCACGGCTGTGGGCTCAGCATGACAGCTCTGCTGCTATCTCTATCCAATTAGGTCAGCTCAGGTATCCACACCAACCATCAGTGAAAATAAAAACATTTCCCCAGAGCTGAGTGAAATCCTGAGAGCTGAAATTTTCCTAGAGCTGAAATTCTGAAGCAATCTCAGATGTTTAGAGTCTATGCAGTTCCTACAGGTATGGCATAACTCCTCTTTCAGACCTGCAGTCCAGATTTACTCTGCCATGCAATATTTACAAAGTTCATGAACTTCAAGTACCATTTAAAATGCCTAGATCTACCTCACAATGCTCAGGTAAATAATTAATAAACTAATAATGAATACTTGTTACTGGAAGGACTGACAGAAGAATGATACGAACTCAAGAGTCACTTCTAAGACATGAGAAGGCCTCACCTGGCACATGATTCAGTTCTGGGGTTTCTGATGTCAAAAAAAGCAGCCAACTGAAGGGGGGGTAGGGCAGGGAAAGAGAGAACGGGAACTATCAGAGCTCTAGAATATTGGTCCAAGAAGGAGAACTGAAACAAATGGCATTTAACCTGGAGAGAAGGCAGAGGGGAAAACAGCACAATTCTTCAGGAACTGTAAGAAGTTACTGCAAACAGAAAGGGATGAATTGTTCTGCATACACATTAAACAACCAAGAGAGGTGAGTGGACTTAAACTCCAGCAAGAGATTCTGCTTCACCTACTAGGAAAAGCAAGGCTGGCTTAATACTGGCAGAGATTCCTTTGGGAGAGCAGAGGCTTTTGGGAACACACGTGCACTGGATTGCCGAAACAAATGACTGAAGACAGCTGCTCAGATATGTTGTAAACAGCCTCTGTTGACTATGATCATTTCTTGGGCTCCAGTGCACGCTGAAATCGACAGGCTAACTGAAGTCTTTCCATAGCCGCAGATGAGATGGCTGAAAAACAACAATTCCAAAACAAGGGTTCAAGATGTGCTGTTTCCTACGCTTCAATACAAAACTAACAAATACCCTCAACCCTTTTAGCATACAAGTGCATATAAAAGCTCCAGTTCTCATTACAGTGCTTGATGTGTTTTGCTTTTTGAATGCTACATAAGCTTAAAAAGCTAAAATTAAGCACAGGACACTTCACTCTAGCAAAATTGGTTATGAGTATATAAAAAGTGGTGAAGAGTATTCATGTATTCACAAGTAGGCATTAGACTGCTGCATACAAAAAACTTGGAGTTCATAATGGGTTATCTGTACAAGAACATTTGGAAAAGCTAAGGCACATCAGTTACAGTGTACACTGAAACACACTGGATCTTTAGGCAGAGGAAGTCGTCCTAGTCAGATGCTAACCAACTTTAGATCACAGGCAGCTTCAGAGCTGAATGAGAAAACCCACTTGAGAATAAAAATGCAGTTTAAATGAATACATATTGATCCTAAATGCTTTGCTTTACCTTCTCTAGGTGCCCTCCTGATGACAAGTCCTCTGCTTTTAATTAATTCGGCTTTCCATACGAACTGAACACACCAGCCAAGTGCATACTATAATTTTGAGAGGTTAACCTTGCTGGCAAGAGAGAGACATGTGAAAACAAGCCACAGAAACAAAAGGCTAGAGGAAAGAGTCCCTCCTCCATGTCTCCTTTGTCCTTGGTTTCGTAACAAGCACCACAGATCCCTCCAACTCTAGGTTTCTGTTTAATTGGCCTACAGTATTTTGGCAACTCCCATTTGGTTTAGATCTAAAATCACTGATTAATCTTTTCATTTCTTCACTCAGAAACTTTTCCTACAGGGCCTTCAAAGGCAAGTCTCTTATAATTGTGCCAGAGCTGCACCTTTCACACCCATGTTCTTGTCCTACCCCATCTCCAAAATAATTCTTAAATCTTCACTTTAAAATAGAAGATGAAGTAAAACATTGAATAATGCCTGTAAAGTCCTCCCTCCCACAGCTTCTGGGGTTTAAGAATCCAAAGGATAAAGGTACTCATACTCCTGTAGCGTGGCCAAGGATGAAAGCAGCATCTAGTTAAAAAGTTACCTTATTTTGGGTAAGCCACAGTTCTAGGTCACTAGAAGCTCTCTCAGCATATAGATGATCTAGAAATACTGTATGCTTTTGCAGAGAGTGCAGCAGCTCCTGTGGGGACAGAGGAAATTTAGAGGGTATTCATACAGCCATCCTGGCAGGGGTCCTTCCCAACAAGGAACACAGCTGGTATGCTGAACATCCCAAAACTGACCAAAAAGGAATTATCACTATGGGTAAAAGGGGCAGGAATTACACAGAAGGGGAGGGGTTGGAAAGGACCTCTGGACATGATGTAGTACAACCCCCCTGCTAAGTTGCACACGATCATGTTGAGGTAGGTTTTTAATATCTCCGGAGAAGAGAACTCCAATGTTTGGGTTTTGGTTTTGCTGTTTGAAGAAGGTACATAATCTGGAATGAAGAAAGAGCTCAGAATTCAAAACAATTCTAAATACTTGATCAACTACTGTCCTGTAACCCGTGGTCCAGATTGGGAAGTATCCTTTTGTACATTTGCAGTCTTTATACAATCTGCATAGGAGGAGACAATGTAGAAGCTAATATGTCCAAAGTGCATTGTCTTCTTCAGTGTTTTGTTAACTTGCTTGGTGAAAAAGTCTATTAATGATTGAAGGGGATAAAAGGTGAGGAACGCAATCGGTAGTTTGACTAGAGTTTAATTTAAGCAGATGTATTAAATATCTGTGCACTTACAGAGTCTAAAGGACACTCATCTGACAGCCCCAAAAGCTGTATTTCAGTAGATATAATTTAACCCTTCAATATGAGGCAGGAAGAGTGAGGCTTGTCAAGTGCTGCTTGACTACATTATGCCTTGTCTCACTGCCAACATGCAACGCAATGCGATCATGCCACTGCCTTCTGAAGAGGTCCCATAACATGGGCAAGACCTGTTCAGATGAACTGCATCACCAGTCTCACTACCATTTGACTAACTGTCTGGCTGAGTACTTCCAAATGCTGACTTATGATCAGTTTTCTGTGTTAAGTCTTCAAATCCATATATATGTGCAAAAAACATAACATGGAAATGTTCTGCAAAACCTGTATCACAGTATGTCAGGGGTTGGAAGGGACCTAGAAAGATCATCTAGTCCAACC
>VWZO01007569.1:208818-228008 GCA_013396975.1 Bucco capensis | reverse complement strand
TTGTTCCTTCCCAGATGCAGTACTTTACGTTTACCCTTGTTAAATTTCATCAAGTTTCTCCCTGCCCATCTCTCTAGCCTGTCCAGGTCACGCTGGATGGCAGCACAGCCTTCTAGGGTGCCAGCCACTCCTCCAAGCTTGGGATCAAAAGCAATGTAGCAGTCATTTAGGTTGAAAAATTATAATTCTTTTTCTACTTTTATATGACTCAAAAAGGTTTTTTTTATTCTTACACTACCCATATAGGTGATGAGGATATGGAAAAAGTTATCTAAGGAACATGTTTTTTTCTTGTTTCTCACTTAAATATTCTTGCTGTGCAACACAACCTATTAGTGTAGTTGCAAGGGAAGTTTTTTGAAGATTTCAGAAGTAAACTTGCTTAGCAAAAGATTGCTGTAACAAACTAGGGAACTATGAAAATTTTTACATATTTTAATCTTCTGAATCTGGCACATATATTTCCATTGTCTAAACTGATAAAGGAACTATTTTGGTTTGTTAATTAGTGAACATTAAGGAAAAACAATAATTTAAGGCTATTTTAAAAATCTCATATACTTCAAGTAAAATACAATAGTGCACATGAAAATGACAAGTGCTGGCAGCATGAAACTCATCTGCTATGAGTGTGAAATGGAAATAAAATCCATGCTGCACCTCCAAGCAAAGAAATTTTTATCACTTCCATTTTTCTAGAGCATCCACTTCCAGGGACTATAAAGCAGTACATTATTTACCATGACACAGGTCTCTCATGACCTCTAGGTTTGCCATAAATTCACCAAGGTCAATGCCAGTACAGGCCACAAGTGCTATTTTTACTTACAGAAATTTTCTGTTGTTCAACCTCCTCTTCCCACATAGCATTAATCTTTTTAAGTGTTCCTCACAGTAAAGCTAAGCCACAGTTAAGATGGTGCATATTACACTAGGATAGCTCAGAATGTACTCACTGTTTTAGGGAAAAAGATTCAATTTTCTTTACAAATGGGAAGAAGATTCCTTATAGAAGAAAGGCAAGGGTCAGAGCCATCTCATATAGGAGTGACTCTTGTATACACAAAAATGTATGGTGCCTCACCACTCTTTCTGTAAAGAATTTCTTCCTAATATCCAATCTAATCCCACCCAACTTCAANTCTGCTGGGGAGCTTTCCAGCCACTCATCCCCAAGCCTGTAGTGTTGCCTGGGGTTTTTGTGCCGAAAGTGCAGGACAAGGCACTTGGCATTATTGAACCTCATGCAATTGGCCTCAGCCCATTGATCCAACCTGTCCAAGTCCCTCTGCAGAGCCTCCCTGCCCTCCACACTCCCACACAATTTGGTGTCATCTGCAAACTTACTGAGGGTGCTCTCGATCTCCATGTCCAGGTCATCAATAATGACAAATCTCAGCGTACCAAAGGCAAGTATTTTTGTTGAGCTAGCCACCAAGTGGAACATGAACACTGGAGACAGCTCCTCAGAAGTGGAGTTTGCTTATTCCCCACTGATAATCCACCTACTTCCAACAATTTATCTGCTTCTTGCCAGTAAAGAAAACTCAGGTTTAATGGCACACATTTATCGGGGCAGGAGGTAGCATAATGCATTCCCTGTGAGTCTCTGCAGCATACAGGCATACACTTCTCAACTTGCTTGAGTATTTAGTTCATTTAATAGAGCTGAGTTCACTTTCCCCTCGCTTATTTAACTACAGTAAAATACTAAAAGGCATTTATTTTCTGTCAGTGAAATGGAGAGGCTAATAGCAGCAGTATCAAACAGCCAGCAACCTCATTCCAATGCAAATATCAGATTTTTTCTGTATATAATGCAGTTCTGGCAATTAAGACATAGCCTTATTTCCAGTAACACCCTTAGCCTAGCCTTGGATCATCACAGGCTGAGAATGCAACTCCAAATTACACTGCATTTTTGTAGTTATGCTTATGCATCCATCTGTTGGTGATACAGCACATGCTAAAGCCATTCACAACTTATCTCCAAATGTCTGTAAAGTGTCCCCAAAAGCCTAAGTATTTTAATTTTGTACTGCCAAAACAAACTCAGATAGTGGCAGGAGAAAAGCGAAAGGAAGATTTCACAAAGGAGGAGGTTTATTTTAAGCCTATGTTAAGCTGCCACCAGGGCTTATCTAAATATAGATTTGTCCACTGCAAACACCCTTAGTCTGCATTTAGTGCAGACACACACACAGTTACTCAGCAATGCTCTACATTCAAACCCAGGCCCACAATAGCTCTCAATCATAACTGATTCCTGAAGAACTAGTTTGTAAGCAGGTTTTTGCATCCAAAAAGAAACACTAACCAAGAAAAGCATCATGCCTTTGTCATCTCCAGATGACAAGCTTCCCAAGGGGCTGTGGCTTTCAGTCTCAGCTGTTCAACTCACCATGCTTTGCAAAGGACAGGCAAGGAGGGGCTGCACAGAGAAGTTCATTGAGCTTCTTGTCCTGGGCAGGTGTGGGTCATTGCTCTGCCACTCAGAAATCCTGACATCTGTACCAGGGCTTCCTGCTAACTCCTTCCTCCACTTGTTAATGCTTGCTCTGCTTCCAAATCCTTGTAGTCTGCAGCATAAATACTGTGCTATACTGGAACCATCTATCTCAAGTACTGGCAATTCTCACCTCATCTGCAAAGAGCTTGGACAGTTTACTATCAATAAATCAGCTTAAAATGTACTTGCTCTGACAACTGCAATATAAAATTATCCGCTGTGTTCTATCACTGCAGTGTGATACTCTCCCCAAGTTTATGTGAATCATCCCCTCTGTAACTTCCCTGTAAACCAGGCATAAATGTATAACTGTACCTGTGTTAAACTTAATTTGGATTTTGGGCTTTGCTACTTTGGCAAAGACTGCCAGATGAAAGGATCAGTATGCTGTGTTTCAGCAGGTTAGCAGCCCAAGGTCTGCCAGTGCTGTGCTCTTGTGCTGACCCAGAATCAGAGTTGTGCAGGGTCAGCATATGGGATGGTTCCAGACCTCAGTGTAAAAGCTGAACCTGGAGAGGTTTTCATCTCTGATGTACATCATCTACCAACTAAATTATGTAATAAGATCTCTCTCTGAAACATTTGCAATATACCTTGGAGTATTCCAGCTTGTCTAGTAATTATTACAGTGGAGCAGGTAGAAAAGTTAGAAAACCAAAGGGTCAGTAGAATATATGCATGTTACACACTCATCCTTATCCTGAAAACAGGTCATGGAAGGTTTCTTCTCAGCACTGCAGATGCAGTTCCAATGCAGCATACCCACATATCAAATCCTATGCAAAGCCCTGCAATACTTCATCATTTTGTGAGCATCAGGATTTTGTTTACATTCCATTGCCATCGTCTTTGGCTTTTTCCCAGTCAAGGAAGAATCCAGACACCTGTCCAAATGCTTACACCACAGTCTTATGGAACACCTGCTGTCCAGTACAAATCAGGCATCAGCTGCTTGCTATTTGCAGCAGCTAGAATCACAAGGGAGTGCCATAATCATTCAGATGATCAGCTCTCCATAACTCCTGTCAACGTTCAGAAACCTTCATTCACTTTTGAACACAAAAGAAAAAGTTTCTTCATAGCACTTGAATTTTAGACAGTTGGCATTTACCTAATTTCACAAGGGATCTCTTAAGACAACAGGCCAAAAAGATACATAGGAATGAGGCACGAGGACACTCCCCTCTGAAGCAGAGAGTGCATCTCTTGTGCATTGGTTTCCTTTAACTTACAGAATTTCTGGGCTCAGCAGCAGTTTGTGCATCATGCATATGAGCAAGACATCAAACAGCAAATTGTCTGTCAGTGTGTTCCAGCCTAGGCAGTCTCACCTTGACACCAAGATCAGGAGAGAGAGGATAAACCACTAGCTTGCTGACCTCAGTCTTAGAAAACCCAGTGCTATTACATACACAAAGAGCTCCATGGGATTGATTTAGAAGGCATTCAGATAATGTCACTAGGGCAACACTAAAATACATTCCACTAGGCACAAATGGATATACCTTGGAAATCTTGTAGCATGTCACATCCAGTCTGAATTCACTTAGAGAGTTTCTGGCTAGAGATTGCTTTGATCCTCTTGGCCCTGACAATAGCTATTATTAAAACCTGAAAAGCTTTTTTCTGAACAGTTAGAAATTAGACCATGTCTTGCATCTAAAGCACAGAGTGAAGCCTCTACCTTGAATTCACAAAGGTTTGGTGACTGTTCTTTTTCTCCCCATAGCAAAGTCATGTATTAAAGACAAAGAACAGCCACTTTTAGCAGGAATCCAGAATGCTTCCTGAAAGAAGGAAGCAGTCCTACCTTGAACTGTGGGATTGCAGAAGTCAGACCCATGACTAGGACACGAGACCAAGGACCAAGCCAAGCTTGGGTGCACTTTAGGTAGGTGGATCGGGCTTGAAGTGAGTTCTTTGGATTCTTCTCTGCTGTTAGGGATGAGTCTTGCCTCAGAGAAAGGTTATTTCTCCATTGATTCACGTGGCTTACTTTTAGGTAATTAGAAGCCCTTCAGGAAAGGCATAAAATCTGTAAGGGTATTAAAAGGATTTGAGAGTCAGACAAAGAAAAAAAGTGTTCATCTGACACATACACAAAAAAGTATTTGGCTATACTTATTGTTGTATTTTAGAAATAGTTGAGACATCAGAGAAAATTTGTTTGAAATATCTCTACACAGGCTGGGAATTTATTTTTAACATACAAAACATTCCTATACAGTTAATAAGTGTGCACACTGACAGATGAATTGCCCTTTCCATTTTCCTCCTCATTGCTGTTTCCCCTACACATACAATCATTAAAAGAAGTCTCTACAATTTGCCCACAAGGCCAGTTGTGTACAACTAAGACAATATCTTAAAAACAGGGCCAGGCTCTTTACAGAAAGTGCCATCATGTCAAGTTGCAGAAATGATTTTTTTGGAAGTATTATTTTACTTATCCACCACTAAGGAGAATAATCCTAGAGCTGATTTACCCTAGTTAAAACAGTTGAAGTAAAACAGGTTAAAAAAAAAAAAAAGATTAATAAAAAGATTAATTTAAATTTGAGTAGTTCAACGGTGAATTAAAGCTGCCTTTGCAGAAAACAGTTATTTTCCTTAGAGGGAAGTTCTCTGTTTCAGGGTAGGCTGACAAACCACCTTAAGTTTCTCCAGTCCAGAGATGGAAAACATCCTTAATGGCTTCCGTTACCCTATCTTTGAAGTCCTGCAGTAACTATGCAACTGCTCTGGAAACAGAAGAGGCACAGCCAGGAACCCTCCCTCTCAGCACAGCACTTGGGAGGGGAACACAAACAAAAAAGGCTTTGCTGAATCCTTGCTCTTTCCTGAGCCTTCCCCCCACCTCAGCCTTAATGCCAACTTGGATAGGAAAGCTGCAGCAAGTGTCAGGCTTTCATTGTCTGCTCTATTTGTTGGGATTTATTGTGGAGGAAAAAAGCGAAGCCTGAGCATCATGTGGGCAACTTCATATCAGGGCATAAACGTTGAGGGAACGGTGCCCTGGCTCCTCTTGCCCCTCTGGGAATAAAGTTTCTGAGCCTTTCACTGAACTCTGAGATCTGAGGCTTGAGGAAGTGTTCAGTTCAGAAACCACTGTAAAATTTTCAGGCAGGTACAGAAGACATCAAAGCTCATTTCAAAGCCCACTCATCCATTTGGAATACATAACCAAACTCAGTTCTCATTTCTGCTTGTTTAAGTCCAAAATAACCTCACATTAGCTATTCCATCAGTGTGAACAACAGCTGGCCCACAATATCTAGGTATGTGCCAATTTCAGCCCTCAACACATCCAAGTATTCTGGGGAACTGATCAAAGGTTCATTGATGTTTGCTGAATTACATCTTAGAAGATTTCTTGCATGAATACATTTTAAATAAGATCAGGTAGCAATTCATAAATGCAAGTGGCAATGCTGTAAAAAACCCAACCATTACAAGCTCTTCTTTCCAGAACAGCTTTAAAAACAAGAATTTGGAAGATAGGAAATAACTAATAAGTATGTGAGAACCTGGAAGTTGTACTTTCAGTAACAGATGAGACTACTGTAGCACCACAGCTAAGCCTGGCAGGTTCATTATCATCTGTAAATTACAGGACATTTGTATCATTAAAGAAAAAACTCTAAAATATAGTTCTGAAGTGGTAATAGAAAGCTGCCCCAGCAATTATAGGAGTTTGCTAGAATGCAGAATGGACCAAAGACCAAGATTTACAAGAGAATTGAGTAGCAGGTAAATAAACCTGGCAGCATGTTAACTAAAATACCACCCAAATCAAAGAAGCAAAAACCCCTAAATACTCAAACCAAACAACAAAGGCAAGAGGTTTAAATAAATTTTCATTAAACTGCACACATACCAAAAAAAAAAACCCAACAAACCAGGCTACAATTTTGGCTGCTTGTGCCAGTATAAACTAATCAAGATGTGAATTTTGTAGCCTGAAAGACTATCTTGGTCACAATCAGTTCTAACAGTGTATAGTTTATTCAACATTTAATAGCTTGATGCTGTAAATCTTCAGCAAATCTTGAGTAAATTTAATCACAATTATGAGGCATCCTGACTCTGGTCAAGTAAAAATTAGGACTCCTTAGGAAAGAAACCAGCTTACTTCTCTAGTTTTCTTCAAAGAGGTAACTGGCAAAAATGAAGATGCCATCTTATGTTTAACAGAAGCCTGGAACTAACAAAAAGTTTCAGACTACTCCAAATATTTTAAATGAACAGTGTTCTGTAAAGACAGAGTACAGTTGAAAGTATTTGGAATAAACAAGCTCTTTAGCAGAAGTACTGAAATCTGCTCCATTTCCTGTGAGAAAGCAAGCTGGGCTTCCCCCTAACTCAGTCATTAGGCAATGCAAAGGCAAGGAGTCTGTTCATATTGTGCCCTCTTCACCCTTGCTATTCCCCTGGCAGCATCCAAATGTTTTCATATATTGCTCATAATGACTTGTTTCATTATCCAAATCAACACTCTGTACAATGGAGGGAGGCTAAGTTAAGCTGTTTAGCCCTAGAAGAGAAGTAAAGTCTTTCTTTCCTTGCCTGTCAATCCCGTCTTGGAAACAGTGGTCCATGTTGAATGTTCAGAGTTCAAGGGGTAAAAAGCCTTCAGTGGTTCTTGCTCTTGGTAGATGTTGGAGAAGGTATTCACAAAAGCTGATTATTGCCTTCGTGTTTTGCTTTTCGTTTTCCTTCTGTATGTCTCTCCCCTCAGAGCCTTTGCACACAGAGAGAAGAACAAGCCTGAACCAGTTTAACACTGGCACTGCTAAAACTGTCATGTAGTATTCAATCCAAAATAGGTTTGGTTTTGCCTTTCTCTTACAGACCAGGCAGATGGGTAGAGCTAGGAGAGGTGGTACAACTGGCAGGAGATTAATGATGTTTCTAACCAGGCTTGCACATGCATGGAGATTTCCTTGGTAACATCTCTCTCCAGGAAAAAAATAGTCATTACATTCTAGACTAGCTTAGCAGGGTTATTGCTGTCAAGAGACCATGTTTTCCTAAGAATCTACGCAAGATTTGGGAAGAAATTACAGTTAACATGAATTTTACTGCAAAGGGCTGTCATTACAGTTAGGTGGGTTCCTAAAATACACCAAAAATAAAAGTCAAAGCTTTATGGTGCAGTCTTGACTCACACAATGTTCTTGCAATACATCATCCCTTAAATCACGGAGACTGCTTGAACAAAAGGGCACAGCATTCCCAGGGTATCTCTGGGAAGCTTCTGGCGTGTTTCAGCTGAACAGAGAGGTTCCCCTCTTAATTCAGATATTAACTTCAGTTACACAGGGTCAAGATATATACACTTAATAGTAAGACATGATTTATTCTACACAGAAGTGTTTTAAAGAAACTTAATGGCTTTAGACAACATGAAACAGTTAACTTGAAAATCCTTCACAATCTTCAGGAACTAACAGCATTAAAGTTGTCCTTCATTAAACACTCTAGACAACAGCCAGACTAATCCTGGAGTTCCTTAATAGCATGAGGAATGCAGTTAGTTTTAACAGGTTCAATTCCTTACTATGTTGTCATGGCTAACATTTGCTTTGGAAACAAAACTCAGTAAAAGAAATTTAAATAAAACTTACAACAGTTAAAGCTCACTAAATCTGCTGCAAAAAACCTCTGTGCAAAAAAAGTGAATAGATGATTTTAAAATTACATAGAAATGTGTCCTGACAAGCAAAACCAACACAAGACTGTATTAAGTTTAAAAGCCTTAATCATTTTAATCACCCATCCATGGAAACTCATTTCTAGCTATAGTTTCTGTGAAAACTAAGATTTTGCTAATATGCAAGACTGAAGCTGTAAATTTAATCATATTTAGGGACTTTAATTTCAGTTAAGAAGGGTGCTTCATTGTCAAAGGTCATATGCAGCCTTTAATACCTCAGAAACTATGCCCTGGTTCCTGTACCATCACTTCCAGGAGCTTCCGTTGGTGTAACTGAGCATCCCAGCAATTCCCACAAGGATCCTTCAATCCCTTGCCTGCAGGTAAGGGATTGCTGCTCCTCACTTAGTATGAGAGAAAAGAGTGTTTAATACTGGGAAGGGCTTTTTGGTATACTACAAAGTAAACTAGAGAGAACAAGTGAGAAATCCATACCATATATTCCTTCTCCATGAGATTTAAGAAATACTGCATTTAAATCAGCCTGGCACAGATCCACAGAAAATTGTATTTCTTCTTGAGGTTTGTTATCTTTGATGTTTGAAGTATGTTATGACTTTAGTTGTTAAACTTACTGAATTTAATACTTGGCCTTTATTATGGTTTTCTATAAAGGTTTCTCTACAAGTCCTTTTGTAATTAACTTTCCATGTAAAAGCAAATGGCACAATGCATGCGACCTACTTTGCAGTGTTTCAAAAGAAAATCCAATTTCTAATAAGCAGTGGTAAATACTTCTACACTCCTCTGTCTGGCTCTGCTCTCCTGTCTCCTCCTAGCTTTCCAGCAAGTCTCTTCGAAGTTCATCCAGCTCTCAGTTCTCTACCTAACTGGAGTTTGCTTTGATACTTTCTGGTGCCAGCAAAACCAGACTTTATTACTCTGATTCATCTTAGGGTTGTTCACAGCCAGTAGTTAGTTTTGTAGTCCTAGCTAGGCAGAGAGGACAGGGCTAGTCAGAAGGTATTGAGAACCTGTCCTGTTTTCTCTCTGCTCTTATTTACCTCAAGTACTACTCCTCTTCCCTTTCAACTAGATCCATCTATTCTCCTGCTCATCATGGCAGCACAATATTGTAACATTCTCCTTCAATTGCTTATCAGTGTCACATCTCTATTAGACACACCTTTAGATATAGGAGTGGGTCCAGGGCCATTTTCAAATCATCAGGTGCTTTCTTTGGCCACTGTGGCATTTTGGTTTGTTCTTAGATTTTAGGATCATCAGGCAAGACTGCGCTGTGGCAGAGAGCTGCAGAGGATAGCCCACAGGAGAGGGCTACTGAGCTGGCATTTTTCTGCAAATTCCTGCTGTTTCAGGTTCAGCAGAGACAGAAAGCTGCCAAAAGCCTGGGGGAGGGGGTCTCAAACCCTTACAGTACCCAGCCTGGTGGGCTAGCAAACAGTATGCTTGTTTGCAGAGCTGAGAGCTGCAAAAAGACAGCCTGTGCTTCTTGCACGCTCGTTTCCACCTTATTCCATACTTAGCTACAAGGGTGGAGAAAGGCTCTCTTACACTGTTATCCCAACTACTCTCACAGGTTTGGATCCATCCCATGGGGTAGGAGGCACCTGAAGGCTCAGAAGTCCTGAGGACATCAGCCTACTTTGTGGTAACTAAGCGTGGTGCAACAGTCCCAGTGCAGGCAGGTATACAGAAAGGGGATTAACAACATCTAGGAGGCAGTTATTAAGAATAAAATAAACAGAAGTAACCTAACTCTTCTTGTATCAAAATGTCTGCAAAAATTCACATACAAGTGATCCACACCACTTATGTCTTATTTTTCAATGCAGATTAGCAAATAGGCATATTCCAAAGAAAGTCAGGCACCAATCTCAGCTGAACTGCACAATTACTTTGTATTATTAACCTTCCTTCCTTCTCTCTCTAGAAAGTAAGCAAAAGTAGAGAGCATGTGCTGAAGAACCAGAGAAAAATCAGGATGATTTCTAGGAAGCATGAAAAAAAAGACAAGTCACAGCAGATCTCAAATTCCCATCTCCAAGCAGAAAGACTCATTATTGATCTTTTCTATATTTATTTTTTGCTGTTTATCAGCAAGACAGTGTTAAGATTTACTATGGAGTTACAACCTGTTTCATTCAGCAGTAACTGTCAAAAAGCACTCGGATCCAGAATGGGAAAAGCCCAGTTTGCTTTTCCACACTGGATTGAAAGGGCCTTCAGTCACAGGAGAAGAGCTAGAGTGTGACCATAGGGACTGAAGAAGAAAGGAGGTAGGAGTGGTATACTTCTGAAGCTCAGCCACAAAAAGAGATTCTACAGTGTGGGCAAAATAAAACTCCATGGAACACATTGTAAAGGGAATCTCAAGCTATGGAAGTGCTTTCTACCACACTGTGATCTGTGAACACAGCTGACTACACACCCTGATGTTCTATGAGGTTCCTGTAATTTCTACAGCTCATCTCTAGTGTGAGAAATCAAAGCATTGATGCTGTGAAGTTTAAATCAGTCCTACTAGACATCAGTATTTCCCTCCTTGTTAGGAAGGATGAAGATGGTTACACAACAGATACTTGAGACTCCCACAGTTTATTGTTCTGGTTTCATTAAATTCTTGTCAGGTTTTGTTCAAGTCTGAGATAGGGCTTAGTGTACAACATTTTCACTAACAAAGAATTTGGAACTAAGCTTGCTCCACTCTGCAAACACAAGCCATATCTAGCTTGTGCATCTTAATCTTCATTGTAAATACTTCAACTCTTGCTCTCATCCAAAGGAAAAAAAAAAAGTCTGTCATAGCAGCCATCACCACCAGTTCACTGGTTAGCGTGAGACTTTTTCCCATGCAGGAGTAAAGAAAGCCCATAGCTGGTTTTCATGAACAGCCTGAGGCTCAAAAGCAAGGTCTCCTCAACACTTGCATTTAGTGTTTTCTGCATTCAAGTGAACTAATAATGGTCATTATACATACCTTCAGTCTCCATCTGGGAAATGTAGGACTGACTTCAACCTCTTCTTTCTTGTTTCTGGGCTGAAGGTTATACTGTATCCTTGAAAGGTATGGAATGGCCTCAAAAGCATGTGAAACAGACTGATATCCAAGCCAGCATCTTTACATACTCAAAGGATTAGGCTTATTAAAATTGTTTGCTTTGCAATGCATCGTTCCTTCTCCTGCTCTCAGCAGTTTACCAGAATTTCTAAGTTAACTCCTGCAGTGCTGGGAACTTGCTTTCTTCTATCAAGGCATCTAAGCACCAGAAAAAAGACCAAAAAGAAAACCATCTAGAAGGGAGATAACCTGAACAAGGCAACTTGAAATTAAACCAATCACACGCCTTTGGTCTTCTGAAAGTATTCAAGCAACTCGTTTCTGTTCAGACAAAGAGAGAAAGCAAAGGACATGCATGAACACAGACAGCATCAACATAGATTGTGCAGCCAGTTTACCAACACACTGGCTGTGTCAGTGTCAGGCAGGCACTCACAAGGAGACAGACAGAACCACTGACTGCTCAGCATTTGCAGCAGTGGAGAGAGGAGAATAAAGGCATTTTAAGAAATACTGCATGTGTTCCAGGAACGTGGATCAGCTAGGTTAGCATTCACTGAAGTACTTCCAGGGCCTGGTGTCCAAGGACTCGCAGCCATCATAATACAGGGATTTTACTGGTCAAAATGGAGTAGGATGCTTTACATTGCATGCGACGGCAGTGCTGACTGGAGCAGAGATATGCCTGAGTGACAAGACAGAGACAAGCAGATTCAACCAAAGAGTTTAGCAAGACTCAGACACTGAATACAGGATAAGCACAGGTAAGTGCTGCTAAGACTTAAGATCTAAGCCCAGGTGCGCTCTGGGCTAAGCTGCTGAATGAACACATACAATAAAAAGGCCACAAACCCAGGGATTTCACAAAGGCTGACAGAACAGAGTACACACAGAGTTTTCACAAATGCATACTATCATCTTCAGGCATCAAAAGTTTATGGCTCAACTGCAAAGCTTAAAAGTAGCTGTACTCCTGTATACTGCTTTTGACTCAAAACACATACAATGAGTTTTCCTATAATTCTGTATAAATAGACATCTCTGTCCTATGATCTCAGAGAAACTGGAAAAAAGATAACACACTGTCCTTCTCCTACACCCCCCTCCCGTCATCAGACAGTACCCTCAAGGTAAGCAGGCCTACTAAGACCAAAAGATACTGCATTTCTTGCTGTGGCAAAAGAAAAGGAGGAATTTTCACTGGAAGGCAGCTGTAAAAGGTTAAATGTTCCGGTTTAATTCAGGGGAGATACTCCGGAATATTCCTGAAAGAAAGAAAGAGAAAGAAAGAAACAGAGAATGTAGTTCTCAAGAAAGAGAGCTACATTCTTCCAAGAGAGAAGCAAAACTGATCGAGTCTAGCATGCATGACTGCACTTTGAATATTCACCTAATCCAATGTGAGGAACATCTCCTTTGCAAACTTTATTATGCAAATAGGATAATCCCCAGATTCCCCACTCAACCATTTTTAAGTGAAAATACCAGAAATAGCCCAACTAGAAGCAAAGAGAGCAAAAATAGAGACAAGCACTTCTCCTCCTCTTTTTCTTCCTCTTTTTCCCAGTGATGGCAGGCTGACAGAAGGAAAATACATCCACCCCCCAGTCTTCCATACAAGTAAATACAAAAAAATCAAGTGTTTATTGGAACTCTTCATGAAGGCACAGATGAGCTTGATTACAGACACATCATAACAATTACAAATATATGTAAACACCTTGAGATATACAACAAAGCAATAATACAGCTAATACAGGAATAAAATGTAACCTGCTAAAAAAACCCAACTTCTTTGTATCTGAGGTTCTTTAAATGATAAGCTCAGATTCACACCTACACACAGTGTAATGCTTTTAAAGTCATCACTTGGATTCATGCTCAATAAATCTTCACTTTGACCATTGTTGTTAACCAGTGGATTTATAAATTTGATCTGAATTTGAACAGGCTTCCCTCACTAGGATCAGGAAAATACAGGAATAACGAGCTAGACACCCAACCAACCTATAATAAGGCTTTGTAGATTCTCTAAATACACAAGAGCAATCACCAAGGTATTAAATATAAGCTTCAGAAAGGCTCAAGGATGCTTGTTCCATTTTTACTTGCACTTGAGGAAATTGCTGTATTTCTGCAGGAAAGGAACAGTCTACAGATGTCAGGTGATTTTTTTTCTTCCTCCACAGGAGGCTTAGATTTCATCTGAAACACCTGCCAAAACAAAAGTCAGCAATCACAAACTAAAGTGCCTTGGACAGGTTAGTTTTACCACTAGAATAAAACACCTTTGTTTATAGATACATGATTAATTTATATAATGAGAAAACCTGCCTTTGCACATGGAAGACCATTTCCAATATTTCTGTGGAAAGGCGAATATTATTCTTTTCAATTAGATACCCATGCCAGGAACTTAAAAGAACTGCAACACAGCACTATTTCAAAGGAAAGCACACAGGAAAAAACTGTAGTTTTAGTGTAGCCAATTCCCAAGCCTAGTCAAAGAGTAATCTGAGCAGCAATTTACTAAAGGGACACACAGTTTTCTCAGACTCAACCATCTGTCCTAACCATTTCTCCTCTATAAAAGCTTTATAACCTCTGGAGCTCAATTCCAGTGAGGGAAAAGACTCCTATCTAGGTTATACATGCAGAACAAAACCTAGCACAGCTGCAACATTTCACCTGACCCTGCGGCCACATCATCCCAACCTAAAGATGAGGTAGTACTTTTCTTTGGAGTCTAACTAGTTGAATAGGTACAAGCACTATTCTTCCTAATGCAATAGCTGTCTGTTAATGCAGCACCAAACACCTTAGTTTTATCTCCTCTTCAGGGCACACTACTAATGCAAAAAACAGCAACAGCTGCTAAAAAAAAGCCCCAAAAACTAAAAATAAAAACTCCTGGTATGAGCACACACTCCCTCTTGAACTACTACTGCATCATAAAGGCCACAGTCTGGCATATTCAGTGACTTCCTCCAGTCCACAAAGTGGCAATGAGCCACCTCAATTTGTACTGGGACTAGTGGTTATTACCTAAAAGGAACATGAAGAATATCCTGAGAGCTATTACAGTGAGATGTGGAAGTGAAAAAAAAAAAAAGGAAATATTAAGAATTCGAGTCTAAATCCAAAACAGGCTGGGAGAAGAATTCAGATTCTCAGGTAACTGAGGAAAGCAGATTGTCTTCTATACATACAGTTCATTTAGTAATCAGGAGCTCTGGTTTTTCTCTCTCTTCAAGAGGACACTTCCTTGCCCTTAAGGAGGTTCTTGTAATATATGCAAATATTATAATTTTATAGCTTACACTCATAAACCTTCTGGTTTCTTATGAGATGGCTTGAACTGGAGAAATATGCTCTGCATAGTCCATGCTCTGTAGACTCCCAAGGATCAAAAAGAAATAGACTGCCATGACTGAAACAAAAAGGAAACATCAAAAAGAGTTGGACAGTATCAGAACTCACACTGCTTATAAAAACTATAAACAATAGGATTTTAAAAAAAAAAAGCACTACAAGACTTAAACAACATCCCTGGATGCATCCTCTTAGTAAACGATATTAATACTGAGGACAAGAGACTGCATAAAAGTACTCAAGGCTCTTCTATTTGTCTCTGTGATCAGTTTACATTTATTTAACAAATATAGGGAGTCTATATTACCTCCAGTCAGCAGTGCAACTCACACAGTTTCCAGGAAGCTTTCTCATTTTCATTGCTTCTAAGACTACAATTTTCATTCAGCTGAAGTGCACAGGGATTCCACCAAGGCAGATGGATTCCTGAAGAGAAACTTTTTAACAGGAAAGAAATCCTGTTCTGTTCAGCTTCAGTACAGTGATTGCCAAAAGAACAGCACTGACTCTTGAAAAGCTCTGATAGTCCTTTCTACCCTTGGGAATATGCTCTTAAAAGGAGTACATGTAATTATCTGGCTGTTAGCTGGAAGGCTATATCCAAACAGTCCCACCTCTTCTTCCAAAGAACTTCTCTGGAACAAATTGTGGATAAAACAAAACTCTTAATGTTCTACAGAGTATCAGCTGCATTCCAGCATCCAAGCCAGATCCCTTGAGAGAAAAAAACAGAAAGCTGATTGATTGTCAGAGAGGAAAGCACTGTTGAAACAGCTAAAAATAGATACATATGTGTATTTTGAACCTTTAGCTGTAAAGTGGTACACTTACAAAATGCTCATCATGGCTAAAAATTGCTTCTGTGGCTTTACACAACTAGTGATGATGCAGTGTGCAAATGACAGGCATTAGTAATGAAAAGGACATCAGAAACCCACCCAGGTGCTTCTGAGATAAAGATGCCAAGCACTTAAGCCCTCATAGTAAGCTGGACCTCACTGTCAAGTGAGTTTCTCCAGCCTATGAGAGTTCTGATAAAAATCAGTTGAAGAATGGTAAGTCATGACTATAATTCACAAGGAAAACTGAAAATCCATTTACATTTATTAGGAGATGGTTGTGCACAATTTCTCATCTTATTCAAAAAGTCTACAAATAGAGTTTAACACTTCTGATTGCAAGCAAATGTTTGTTCAATGTTCTTAACTACGAAAGGCCAATTTAGTGCCTTGTTACACTTTAAAGGTTTAGTATACATTTGTCAGTTCTTTACTTTCCTCTGGTAACAGTCCCACCGGAATAGTAAGAAGAGTTCACTAAGACACTTGAAATCAGCAGCTGAAATCGGGTTACACAAACTCAAGTTTTGCAATATGCTTCAAAAGTAAATTATTCTAGGCAATTTTCCATTTTAAGATCTTAAAGCAACATTGTCAAAGGTTTCCCCCCCTCCCCCCTGCATTTATACTACCACCCCTGTGAGCTCACACTCTGGAGAGCCTTATGTCCAAGAATCTCAAAGCACTTCAGAAAGGAGGGCACCATTTCAAAGAGTGCTGTACTTGAGCTGGAATTTTTTCTTCGTCTTATGTTTACAAAAGGACAGGTGTCAAACTAAACTCATCTTATCCTGACCTCAGTCCCACCTCTGACTGCCTGTAATTTTCTCACATGCAATCCTACCACTGAATCAGGAGCTCTGTTTGATTACAATACTCACAGCTGAATTTCCTCTATGGAAAAGTGAGCATCTACTATGGTCAAATATTTTCAGATGGAAGCACTGATCAAATGTTAGGTCTGCCACAATCTTGAGACTCACATGTTTGGAGAGTCACTACCATAGCTCACACAATTTGATAATGCACTTGATCCCACATTGGTTTAAATAGTGTAATAGGCTATATATGGATTTCTCTAAATTCTCTCAGAGCTGAAACTACATAGCTACAGCGAAGAAATTCTAGTTTTGCCTTAAGCTGAACCTTTTACACCATTATTTTAACTTACTATTTTGATTTAGAGCACTCATTTTATAGAGGTTTTCAGTTTGCAATTCTTACTGAAGAGGTGAAAGGCAAACATGAAAATACATGTACAAGTGTACAAGTGTTAGTATACTACCAGAATGCTGTACTTCCTTCTTAAAAATGTCCTTAATAAAGCATTAGACATGTCAAACAAACTTTTGTAAACAAAAGATAAATTACTCATGTTCTGCTCTGATTATAGCCAGATACATATTCTCATAAAATAAACATTCTCTTGTCATTTTCCATGGCCCACATATCCACATATATGAGGTAAACCACTTAAAATCATCAATAATATATAAACCTCAGAACTCAACAGGAACCTCAGAAAAATGTAACTGAGTAGGAAGTCAATATCAAGAAGTGACACTTTGTTCCACTGCAAAGTGAAACCAATTTATTTGTGCTAAATGAGTGGAAAGAATGTATTCAGAATACATTTCTTCATACATTTGTACCGGCTTAGGCTGCTAAATAAGCATTCATTAGTGCCATGTTGTGCTACTTTCTTGTACTCTGTTTCTACCAAGCAATACAACGTTTTGGCTGTTATGCCAATATATACCTATATGCTTATTGTATATCTTATTTTCTAACAGACTTTTGAACATTTAAAATACCTGTTCAAACTTTGCTTCGGGGGAATCACAATTAATATATTTGCAACAACAAAAAAAATTATCATCAGCTGTTCTCTACAATCACATTGCCTTCTGCAGCAAAACAAATCAAAGAGCACACTTTAATCAGCTATCAGTAACCTGTGGGCAGGACCACGCTTACCAAAGGTAACTGTGACAGATCACACAGTATGGGCAGCTTACAGGTTAAAGGAAATGTCAAGTGAAATCATCAAATCTTAAGGTCCACAAATTGTACATTCCACAGACTCCAACAAGCCAGTTCCCTCACTGTAAAACTCAGACTGTACCATATATGTTTCAGGTGCTTTTAAACAGAAGTATGGATGTGTCCTGTGTGCTGAATTAAGCTACATAATACAATACAGAATGTGTCTTGGGCACTGATTAGGGTGTCTGACTCACTTTCGCACTAGAAGCTGTTATTCAAATGACTGAAACGTAGTGCTGATTTCTCCATAAGCTTGGTAAACACTGTAATGTTTCAGAATTTATCATATAAGCCTTTAATCATGCCTTTAATTTTCTGCAAATTGTCATGAAAAAATATAAAAAGGTATCCCTTTAATTTTACAAACCTAAAAGCCAGGAAAATGAAGCTTTGGAGCCAAGCAAAACGACATAATGCCGTATTACCAAACAGAGTAGCAAATGTTCCAGCCAGAGAATGGACATACATGTAGTTCAAGTAAACACTGATGGAAAACTTTGTTAAGTTAGTGTTGTAGACCCACAACACTGGCTGCATTTTATACAAATGTTTACAACACAATTAACAGTGAAGCCTATAGAACCTCAGTGCAAATAAGTCAAATCCAAATCTGCCAAGGAAGCCTTTGGCTTTTAGTAAACTGCTCCATGTTACGAGTCCACTTCTGACATACAGACTGCTGAGCACATGCACTAAGGCTGAGAGGAGGGATGCACTGAATGTTGAAAAGTGGCTGACTGCGACGCTGCGGATTGGACCGTAGGTTGCACAGGTGGTGGAGGTGGTGGCGGAGGTGGCTGCACTGGGGTCTGCGTGTTTGGAGAAGGAGGAGGAGTGGGACGTTTAAATTTGTCAGGGCTGTTACTTCTTCGTGGTGAAGGCCTCTGTAGAACAAATAGTGAAATCATGTTTAACACACTCCTGAACAAGAATAGGCGCAAGTCCGCTAAACAATTTACCGAGCTTGGTAAAGGAGAAAAAACCAAAAACACCCAAACAAAAAAAGCTGAACAATTATGTGGGAAAAATTCACTTTGAAACATTGCAAGAATCACAATACAACTTTAACATAAAATAAATGTTACTCTGAAATGGCGTAGAAAAGGAAAGGGGAAGTACTTATGCCATCAAACAGAACTCGTGTTCCTTCCTGTCAGCTTGCAGGAAATGAACATGAGACATATGTCCTGAATATAGTGTTTACTTACGGTGACCAGCAACCTAAAAAGAAAAGGGAGATGCTGTAGCAACAGCATCTCCCAGTTGTGCTTGCCTAACCAGTAGGTGCTGATGAACCTTTAACTTTACAGCAACAGCGTACGAAGTCCAACTAGATGATATCTGAGTGTGGGCAGAAATGTTTCAAATGCCAGAGACAGTCTGTCCAGAATCTCTAGTGTTCTGAAAGACTCTTAGCCTGCACACTGGAATCACAGAATCATAGAATGTTAGGGGTTGGAAAGGACCTAGAAAGATCATCTAGTCCAACCCCCTCACAGAGCAGGATCACCTAGACGAGGTCTCACAGGAATGTGTCCAGGCAGCTCTTGAATGTCTCCAGAGAAGGAGACTCCACAGCCCTCCTGGGCAGCCTCTTCCAGTGCTCTGTCACCCTCACTGTAAAGAAGTTCTTCCTCATGTTAATAATAAACCTACTGTGATCCAACTTGCTCCCATTCCCTCTTG
>VWZO01007569.1:164836-208325 GCA_013396975.1 Bucco capensis | reverse complement strand
TGGAGGTGAGGCTGACTGGCCTGTAGTTACCCGGGTCATCTTTCTTGCCCTTTTTGAAGATTGGGATAACAATCTGGACCAAGACCAAAGCAGGGTAAGAGTTGTTCTTTGGAGAACAAACAAACAAGATTACAACCCTCTGAGCTGCACGAGTGAAGCAGTTTGTTAGAGAGCTCCCCACAACAGAAACCCCAGATTTTCAACAACCTGCACATTTAAACACAAAGACTTGAAACCCACTTTATCTTAACAAACCAGTAGGGGCAAGGAATCTTCTTTAATGTTGGCAATGTAAAAATTGAAATTACACTGCACAACACTAATCTGCACTTTGGAAACCAAAATGCTCACTACTTACCATTCCAGTTAGCATTAATAAAGAATCTCATGGTATGACAAATCCCCCCCCCCAAATAATAATCAACCACAGGTGATTAATCTAGGGAGAAACATGACTACAGTGCCATACCTAATGCAGTATAGGTAAAGTCAATTCATTCTGTTACTGAGATCAAAAACGACGAGTCAAGACTCAATATGCAATTTAGTGAAATATTGTATATTTTATCTATTTTTCTGCACAACTATGCACACTAGATTAATGCTCTATGCAAAAAGCCAGGT
The DNA here is from genome assembly GCA_013396975.1 of Bucco capensis. NCBI lineage: Eukaryota > Metazoa > Chordata > Aves > Piciformes > Bucconidae > Bucco > Bucco capensis. The sequence continues at coordinate 207,701 of VWZO01007569.1, read as the reverse complement.
GATTCTTAACAACTAACTGATGTCTCTGAAACACTTAAAAACATTTATTGCATTTAGGCACACATGATGGGACCTGGTTTATGTATCAAAACCAAGCCAAGAGCTACTTATCAAGACCTTTCTGAAAAAAAAATAACATTTTGTCACAAAGATGATGTTTTTCATAGTAATTCAATGTGACACCAATTAGTTTAGAGTTCCAGAAAGAGCAGTATTTCACAAAGAATGAACAGAACAAGTTCCTTGAGAAAAATATTTATAAAATTGGGTTCCAGGTTTTCCAGAAGCATGAAGAACTTCCTGCGACTAACTCACGTGACACACAGCAAGGAGCTGAACCTGAACCAGGATTCTACCTTCCTGCTGAGCTCCAGACTCCCTCTGGTTGTACCCACCATTGTAACCATTGACATTAACAACTACCCTTGCATGTTCACCTAAACAATTTTAGAAGCAGCCATATTTTAGTATTCTACTAAAAACACTACTGAGACACCTTTTCACATCTGAGAATGACAAGTATATGCCAAAACCTTGCAGGATATTCACATACTACCATGCCTGTTGAGAAATATGAAAATGGTCTTGATACAACTTCATGGTACTTTGCCAAATGGTTAAGATTTAGCCTTTTTTGCTCATTAAACTCCACAAGAAGAAAAAACACAATTGCATGAAACATCGCAGGAAATAAAAAGGAAATCAATTCAGTTGAAAGATATGAGAAACTGCCCTAACAAATGTTTATATTAACTTTCTTCTTCACCAAGGAGAATAGAAAATAAGAGTTAACTGCCTGTTACAGTGACATGATGGTAGCATTGTGTGTCATCCTGAAGAAAACCTGAGCTTGGAGCAACCTCAGATGACTCATCCGTCAGATGGTGGAGACTAGGAGAAAAATGAAAGCAATGTTTTTACTTCCTGGGACAGGCTTAATAGCTTAGAACATCACTTCTCACACCCTGCCTGCTGATCCATAAGATGATACCTATTACTGTCCTTAAGATGATAATACATCCTATCATTTTGCAGAAAATAAGGTTCTCCAAAAAGAATCAGTTTCTGAGGGGTGAAGAGGAAAATCAGGGTTGAAGAAAGCAGCAATAGATATCTTGGAGTAAGGAGACAAAAACAAACATTTACAAAGATGTATTGCAAAAAAGCTTAAGGACAAGCAATCATAACTTTTAATAAACAAACTGATATTGGTAACAAGTATTTACTATTTCAAATACTTACTGTAATACCATGGGATGGTCCCATATGTTGCACATGAAGGCCTGGGGAATTGTAGTAAGACATTCCAGCTCTAGTCAGTGAAGTTGGTGGTGTGAAACCAACTGTGTGACTTGCATATGACAGACCTAAAAATTGTTAAAACAAGGTAACATCAACATTCTTGTTTATATTACAAGCTTAAATGTGAGGGGTTTTAATTTTTTTTTTTTAAGTTCTGAGTCAATATAAGTTAAGAAATAGTAACTGCTACCAGATTAGGCATCTAAAAAACATTCCTTGTACTGAAAAGTGTGATATAAAATTAATTTATTTTCCTGTAATAAACTACCATACACTTCAAAACATACATTACACAATGTTAAACATAACTTTTCACTTAATATAAATGGTGTAAGGCTCCCCTGACACCTTAGTTTTAGCTCACAAGTATTTCCATCTAGCCTTCCATTTCACCTTGGAGGCATGAACCCTTGAACAAAATACAGACTGAAGAAGCAGAGAGCTTGTGCCTGGAGAAGTCGTCTAGCCCTGGGCCACTATGAGTTTCCATAAAGAAACTGGATGTAGGTGGCTCCTCCAAGGCATAGATCCACACTCAGGCTTCCTCCTGTTTTGCCTCAGCATTTGCAGGAAGGGCCCAAAGATCTTTGGGGTTGTGAAGTTAAAACATTCTGGGGTTTGTTGCTAGCTGGACTAGGCTAGCAACTAACACTTAATAAAATTACAACTTGTTTTACCTGCATTAAGGAAAGCCTACTATTCAAAAGCGCAAGTATCTAATACTTCCATCTAGATATTTCCTTTCTGTAAGAACTAATTTATAAGAATGCAGAGTAGCTGTATAGCTAACCGTGATAAACAGAAACAGCAACTGCCAAATGTTCTGAACATTTAGAGTATTTCTCAACAGTGCATTTCCCAAAACATTTAGCTTATTAATGCTTTTTGACAAACATATCAATAAGGTAGGAGATAAGACTTTTCTCAGCTGTTCAGTATTAGACACTAGCAACTGCTTTGGAAAATTAGAACCAAAAAGATTTCTAGAGGTCTACTAAACTTTTATAGCACCACAGTGGATTTAAGAGTCTTCACACTTCTTCAGCACTAAATCAGTGCAAAACAGTGCCACTGCAGCTACAGTATGCACCAACACCCAGCTTTCTCCTTAACTGCATGGATCTGCATTTGTGCCTACAACTGATGACACAAGATCTTGGTGAGAACCAACAAGGCTCAGATCACTACTGAAATCATATAAGAAAACACACTTCCCTTGCCTCCTTCAATTCTACATTTGATTCTGCTACATCCCCAGTGTATGTCTGGTACAAATTCTGAGTGACTCCAATGGAATCACCACCACTTTAGAGTAACTAAATAGTGCCAATTAACAAAATTAGTCTGCTTTTTGACTACACATTCTAATTGTCTGTACAGCACATGTTTCGTAACTAAATGCCTTGTAAGCACAAGGACTGAAACAAATCAATGTTCAGGTATGTGACAACGTGTTGCAAGTCAGAGATAAGATCTCACAACAATAAAAAGCAAAAAAATATGCTTTAAGACTCATTTGCAACATTACAATTCTGGACTGTTTTGGGATAAATCAGCTCCAGAAGTTTTACAAATGCAAGTCTACAAAGAAGCAATAACAGAGTAGTGCACACACATCCAAGGTAGCTCATCTCTGCAGACCAAAATCCTTATCCAGCCTAGCTGCAGAAGCAAAGCATAAAACAGTTTATCTACACTAAAAACTAATTGGTAATTATTGTAACTAATCCCCAGCTGCCTAGGAGTAGCAATACTTCCACAATCTTCAAAGTTCCATGCACTGTGCTAGAAATCCCAGCAGTATGTCAGCTTGAGAGACTCCTCAGAAGCAGCATCTCAAGCCATGCAAAACACAAAAGGCTCTGGGATTCAGAAGCCAGAATCTGACCCATTAAACCTGACTGGCTATGCACAGGAAATTACAGTTTCTAACTGGTTTCAAATTCAGGCACATCATTTCCCAAATGAAACATGCCAAGTCATACTGTTACTTGGTGCGAAATATAACTCTTGTATTATTCTGTGCTGACACTTCTGTCAATGTCTTACTGTACTACTTCATATATGAAGTACTCTAAGTTTTCATCCATTACTGCATTCATCTATCCCAGACAGCTGTACAAAATTCCCTACTGACCTCATTAGTTCTCTATAAACTGCTGCTTCTATTTTTCTGAAGCCCGAAACTTCCCAACTGTGGATATTAATTTATCAGATGTGAAGGAGAATAACATAGCTCCTATGCAGAAGAGCTAGCCTGGAACATTTACTGTACCAATACTACCAAAATGGTGTGCTGTGCTCTTTTTAACCCTGCTTCAGATTATGCTTCAGCATCTCCTGTCCATGGGATATAATTCCCACTAGAACACTGCATTCTTGTGTCAGCTACTGATGGGAATTAAAGTTTACAGGGAACATGGAAGGTGCTTCAGTCCCAGTGTAGGAACAAACCAACAGCTTACTCCTGCTCTGACACATCAGCACCCAAACTGGGTGCATTTCTAGGTAATCTAAGATGCAAGCCTGTAATTTATCAGATAATTGTCCCTACACATGCTTTTAATTATAACCAGACCTGGACTGCAGATATAATGTGCAGTTGAATACAAAGGCTGCACATGTAGAACCACAAACATCCACAGCAGTTACCCTAGAACAGTTGTTAGCATTACTATGTTTCTGTACACTCTGTCACAGGAAAAGGATAAGAAAACATGTATCACTTTGTTGGTAACATATCTTCCAAAACACTGTAAGTCAAGTGACTTGGCTCATTTCAAAAGCCTCAAAACCTCTTGAAAAAGGCTATTAAATGCTCTTTTCTAATGTTGCAAAATGGCTTTTAGCCATAGCTAATTTCCACATGTACTCCTTTCACAGTACCTGGATGAGAACTATTTTGAGTCCTTCTGAAAAACTTATCTGGAAAATTAAAGAGCTTAAAGGCATTTCATACATTCTAGCAGACCTGTGTAATAGACCTGTGTAATAAAACACCTCAATCCCATCTTGCAGAATGTGTCAGTATAGAACACATCTCATCTGCCTTTACCGTAGGACTCAGTCTGACAGGTTCTAAAGGTGACCTTGGGAAAGTAGGGCATGCAGGACTTGCTTTGTTATGTAAAAGTGAGTTTGTGATCACCAGTAACACCCAAAGTCGACGTCTTCTAATGAATGTCCAAGTGCAATTATAAGGCATTTTAAATTTCAGTCAATAAATGTGTTAGTAATATGAATATATTTCCTTTGACTTTAAAGATATATTCAGTAATTAACAACTCAGAAAAGGTTAGTTGGCCTTTGTTATACAAAGTACTAGAGACAAGAATTATTAATTTTACAGGTTTTGTGTGTTTTGGGGTTTTTACAAAAGAAACAGTAGAAATACAAAAACATTTCTCTACTAAAGAGAAATGGAAATTGACTTTTTTCCGCACTTTCAAGATTAGATTCCCAAGTTTTGATTCAGAGCACAATAGCAATCTCATTACAGTTCATCACCTAACTAGACATTTGCTTGAATTATGCATCTTGTTGGGCAACTTCTATGGAAGCATGGGAGGAAGAGACAGTAAGAGAGAAAAGGAGAGAGTAAAAGAAGAAATAAAAGTGCAAGTGATAGCTACTTATCTCACCTTTAGTATCTTTTCACAGTGTAAAACAGAACCATCTGAAAACATGCTGTGCTATAAAACTTCTAAGGCAAAACTATTCTTACATTTATGATGCAGGGGTTTTTTCTCCAGACTAGCTTTGAAAGGCTACTGACCAAAATACATTAACAGGGCACATTACTATGTGATGCATACAATAATCTTAGAAACTGGGTTGAATATTTACCAGGTGATATAGGTCTGCTAGAACTTGGTGAGGGTGTATAAGGGATAGGACTGGACACAGTGCGAGGTCTTAATCCTTGTGCAGACATCTCATTAAAATATCTAACAAAAAAAGGTAAACAATAATTAGATCAAACCTTTTAAAATGTGCCATGTTTTAAATGTTTCACTGTGTTTTTTTCCAATTCCCATGAGAATCAGATTAATAAAGGACAAGTCACCTTTTGGAAGTCATGACAGGCAGTCTCAGGAACTCTCATCACTGCTGAAGGCTCATTTAGAGACTTAACTTTCAATGAAAATAGCTGGACTTCTCTCAGTCATTTGCCATTAAACCCATACAAGTGGCATATGATTACAATAGTACATATTAAGGCCAGAGGTATAAATCATGACATCAATCTGAGCTATAATACATTCTTGCATTTCACACATCATTTCTACAATGAACTCAATAGCTGATCTGTCTGGAGTGTACCTTGCAGCAAGGCATTCAGTGCTAATCTGAAATAATGAAAAAGGAGGGGAGAAAATAATCATTTAAGTATTGATAATTTGTTCCAATAGCTGATCAGCCTAACAGTTAAAAACATGCCCTGTTTCCTCTTGAATCTCTCTGGACTCAGTGTTTCACCATTTTTTCATTTTGTCTTTTGGCACTGGAACAGAGACACTCTGAACCCAGGACTTTCTCCCACTAAAAATACTTCTAGGTTGTGTTGCAAGACACCTCCCACACTTTACTGTGATAAGATGAACAGATTAAAACCTCAGGCAAGGCATTTTTCCCCAGCTGTAATAATTTCAGCAGTATTTATTTGTACTTTACTCACTGAATACAGTGAAGCTTCTTTACAGTCATCAAGCGCTATATAAAAGGAGATAAAAATCAGACCAATTGCTCCTACCTACCACTTAACAGTTTATGTCTCAAAAGTAATTTTACCTGTTTTTTCCAAAACACTAGGCTGGCAGCTTTCAGGCTGACATACTTAAACTCTCCACATAGATTTTTCAGTTACTGTCTAGAGTAGAGTTTCCTCTGCTTACCTTCTCCTGCATATATGATTGCAAATCAGTGTACCTGGGTTTACACTATTATATTTAGCTGTGTTTCTTTACTGGACACTGCAAAGCAGCAGGCAAAATTAGCTACCTAACAGTCCTTTGACTCTTACTTGTCTCCCATTCCACCACTGTGTTCTCAGAAATTCTAAGTAGCTACATTCATTTCCAAATCAGAGAAAAAAGCCTCACAACATGGAGCAGCATTAAAAATATTCCTGTTTGATGGAACTCAAAATGATGACTACTTTGAGGTCTGTCATACAGTTTATAAACTATTTGAAATACGTTTTGATACTGCATCTCACTAAGCCATAACACCTAAAACACAGGCAGTGTGCAGTGATAGCAAAGTTGGTTTAAATTTGATTAGATTAGGTAGTAAAAGTAGCTGCACTAGAGAACACCAGAAAATGAACAAACTTGCAAATTAAAGTTTAAATAAATATAAATTTTCTAAAGAGCTACCAGTGGCAAGGTTAGCCAAACTGAGCTGATTAGGCTACCTTTGCAACACACAGGAACTTGCAGTGCAGACAGTATGTGTATTACAGCAAGGCAGTGGTCCTTATGATTTAATTGTACCTTATTTTACATAAAAAGACAATTTTCAGCAAGTCACCCTAGTACCTGGGTCAGGTGATATGGAAAAGCAGCACACTGTTAAGTATGCTTCCTGGTTTCAGGTATTTCCCTACTATTCCAGAGAATAGGATGGAGGATTGAGAAGAAAAGCTATAGCTAGCCAGGAGGAAGAAGTTTTGGGATTCAGGAAAGCATTTTCTTCACACCCATCTGCAAAAAATAAGTATCATCAGCTAACAGAGTGCAACTGAAAAAAAGAAAGGGTTTCTGATCCATCACCACCACCATTTCTAGGAAATGTAAGTTGACAAAAATTAACGTTTCAAAATCATTACTGCATGTAGTTCCACAATTTTTTGTCTACACAGTTCTCTAAAAGCTAATCACTCTAATACCTGTTTTGTCCTTCCCTTTATTTTGTATTACTTCCACTGCAAATACTTTGTTTGGAGTGATTCTGCCATGCCTTTGTAGTACCAAGAGAATCAACATGACAGTGAAATTTCTTGAAGTAAAGAATAGTTAAGCAAATCTTCCTGTATTTTATTGATTATCACTACCTGCAACTGGTTGACTCTACATTTTTGGATTAATACTGGTAATTCACAAGGATTTAGATTTTGATTGTATTTCCATTACAATGTAAATGTATTAGCAGAAAAGCTTAGGCTAATAAAAGTAGTTTCAAGCATCAGAATCCCATGTTTCTAACACTTTCATTTATATAGCGTTCATTACATCTTAATACCAGATGCTACTGCAATATATGTCAGTTGCCTAACATTCCATTGAAAGAAAAAGGCTACCTTGAACTTTAAGGTTACTCCTTGAAACAAAATATCTAGTATTTTGTTTCTGGTAAATTATGGCTTATAATAAATATACTGACGACCAGACAAGAAATATCTCAGTATCAGCAGAATACACAGCACAGGGTAACTTTTTAATTTTATTGAAGGACCACTGTAAATCCAAAATAATGTAAACTAGCACAAGAAAATAATGAGCATTTGATAAGAAATAAGAATGCTTTATTCAAAGTGTACTTAAAAACCTCTTTCAAGATAAAACACTGTCATAAGACTATGACGTGAAAAAGACACTAAAAGGCATCACACATAACTATGAAAAGCCCCAGACTATCTGTAAGGTCAGTACAAGCAATGCAGCTTGCAGCAGAGAAAAAAAATCAAGAATGTTATGGTTTGGACATCAATAACCCACCAGCTCTGGAAATGTTTCCTGTCTCTACAGCTTTACAGAGTATCCCTTTGTATTTGACTGAACACATTCTACTTTCTGCAAAGGGACAAATTAGCCCCAAGTAAGAACACTGTTCCTACTTCACAGAATTCATTGCAGTTACCAAGTTACAGGCAAAACAAAGATACTATGACCAAATCATCCTCAATCTCAACTCCACAGCTATATTTATTTCAATATACATTACCAAAAGCCTACGCAATCTTCAGATACAAATACTTCCTTTCTCACTGTTAAAATGATGGCAATTTGTACACAACTTTGATATAATTCTACTGAGGATATTTCTGGACAATATTGAAATTTGGTACATATATTAAACCCATACACAGGTTATTTCTAGAAATAGTTATTCTGGAATATTCCTAAAGAAGTAGGAGTATTGATTGATAAGCTTGCTGCCAACACACCTAGATGGTTGGAAAACACATACCTTTCATCGTCCATTTCTAAACTGGATTCACTTTCTGATAGTTGCCTGCAGAGCGCTTCCCTACGTTCCATTTCCCTCTGTAACTTTCTTTGAAGTCTCAAGTTTTCTTCTCTCATATGTCTCTCCTCTTCTAGATATTGTGCCATCTTCTCTGAATCTGAAATTCAGAATTTAGTTAAAATCCAATTAAAATTCAATTTCACAGACAGGCAAACATGCCAGGCTTAATTTTACTCCAGTACTTCAAGGGTGTATAAAATGCTCAGAAAGGGTCACTCAAAATTCTCATCTCTAAGCCATTAGTTCAAAGCCTAATTCAGAAGAGTAGCTACTAAAATAAATTACTAGTTGACAGCAATTTTGGAAATAAAGCTAAAAGTTTTAAGTATTTATATAAAGGAATTTGAAAAGAAAGGAAAAAAAGCAATGAATAAAATAATAAAACCAAAACCATAAAGAAGAAATACTATGATTCCTGCTCCAGTACAATAATGCTATTCCACATTTACAAAGATTTTACTGCAGCACATAGAAGAAATTACTTCAAAGGTGTATTTACATTTTGAAGGAGGAAGCATAAAATGAGTTCTGAAACCCAAGAACACTCTAATTTTTATTAAACTGCTACCTTATGTATATTTCACAGCATACTTTCAATTACACATTTTATCACAGAGACTGGCCAGCAGAACATGTACCACTACTAAAAGCCAAGAAGTGGTTTACTCTTTACATCAAAGGGCAGATTGAGTTTGCAATTAAAAAAAATTCAGCAAACATCACTTAAACAGTCTGGTATCACAGGATATTTTAAAGTGATAAAGTCAATTTGTGGAAAGCAATGAAGCATTTTGACAGATTATTTAAATAAAATTGAACACATGATGAAGACTTAAGACACAATGTACTTTGTGAGGTTTTCTAATGTTTGATAAGATTCACAGCTAATTCTGTGATAATAAAATAAATTATGATTCATCATGCTTTGAGATCACTTCTTTATGCAACACCTTTCAATCAAAAGAATATTCCTGTTTTACAAACTGTTCCCAAATCATCAACAATATGTGATTTATCTCTCTTCTGTGGAAATACCACTTCCAAATGTAACAGTATCAACTACACCAAAATGGTTCCTAGGCTAAGCACTTCAGGAACACAAGATATAATGCCAGTATCAGAATTCAGTGAGCAGATTTTATGAAGTATTTATGAATAATACCAGAGGTTCTCTAATGACCACATACTGCAAACATCAAACTTGAAACTATTTCAGATTCATCTTCTGCTTGCAGGCTAGCACATCTACCATTTCTATCAGCACTGCTATTCATATTGCAGCTCTGTCTCATCTGTTCACAAAGGGAAAAGAGCACTTTTAAATGTAGATTTTTTAAATTAGAATTTGACTTTAAACACTTCAAATTTTTACTCTAAAACGTAATGATTCAAAAAGAAACCACTTAAAAGTAGTAAAGAACACCTGAAATGAAATTAATTAGGCTACATTTGTACAAAGAGTACTTTAAATCGAAGGCCTTGCTCTTGTTCTGAATTTCAGTGAGTGAAGGCTGCAGCACAGAATTGGCAAGCACAAAGGTTAGCAGTCCTTGTCTTCTTTTAAGTGACAGAAATTATTAATAATTTCTGCACAAGGCCTCTGCAAAAGAGCACTCTCCCATCATCTCTGTCTTTAGGGAAGGCCACTGCCTCTGACAAGCTATTCCTGTAAACAGGGGCTGAAATATTCCACTTGGCCTGTCAAGACCAGCATACTAATAGGGGAGAATATTGCCTCTTTCCCAACTGCCCCAAATTTTTCTGTCTATATTGTTAGGTATCTACTTACCTATCAACTGAAATACGTTACTGACTAGGAACTAGGCAGCACTGATGAATCTCAGACAGGAATTTTAGATTTGGCATGAAGGACTGGCATTGCAAAGGTCACAGTAAGGCACAAGCCACCTTCCTGCTAGCTGAACCACGTACTCAGAGCCATAGCCTCTTCTCTTGGAAGGCAAGGTAAGAAGCATGCTTTCCACTTCTGGGCAAAGGTCCATCACATTTTTTACAACAGAAACACAAGGACTTCTACACAACTGTTTATTCTGTTCATCTTCAAAGTGATCTCACATAAGAACAAAATAAGGTTACTTACAGAATCATAGAATCATATATTGTGATTTCAAATAGATGCCTGAACAATTAATTTAACACAGCTACAAACAATTATTAAAAGGTGGCTGCAATTATTAACATGGGAAATTCTTATATGCAACTGAACTTTATGTTAACTGTTAATTCTTCTGAGTAGTTCTTAAGTTACAAGAAGACTCTTACAAAGTAGGCCATAAGTATGCTTTTGAAAAATCTCCATGCTGAAATACTGCTAAGTCCCTGAAAAAAAAAAAAAAGACCAACAAAATATTCAAGAAATATTTTTTATTCTTCCAGACACCCCAGTAGTAAAGCTAAAAAACCCTAAACAGCAGTATAAATACATCAACGAGCAATAATACTGCAATTATGAAAACATTGAATCATGCCCTGTTTTTTTTTCCACTTTTAACTTACATTCACACTCATGAAAGTATATATATAAAAATATTACATTACATAAATGTAAAAAGATTTAAAACAAAAGGTTTTTTACTCACGCTGTAACTGTGCAGCCCTCAGTTGTTTCTTTAATCTCTCCACTTCATTCTTTAAAAATCTGATATGTCTCATCATGTTTTCTGGAGAATCTATCTCCATTGATATGTCTCTAGGTGATGGTGGAGCAGATACTGGCTGGTCTAATTTCTCCTGCAAAATTCTGTATGAAAAACAGTTCAAACTTCACTTTCAATTCTAACAAAAAGAAAACCTTTTAAATCCCCCATAAAGCCACTGCAAGGATTCCAATAGGTACGTAAGATTTACTTTAACTACTGTTTTGGAGAGGATTTTGGCAGGGTTTATAATGCTTTCTTTTTTTAACTCAGAATAAAAAAAGGCAAAATTTGCTGCCTAAGCACACATTGAGTTTCTAAAATTCAGACATTGACACTCCCAAAAATTTCTGCACACAGTTCAGGAAAAACAAATTCTGGAATTTGTTTGAAAAAATTCTCAGTTTTCCACTCAAATGCTACTTATTTCACTAAATCATTTCTAAGCAAGCTTATTTAACCTTTTATGAGGCTTTATATTTATGTTCTTAGAACATAAATCCTGCAGCACAGAATTGGCAAGCACAAAGGTTAGCAGTCCTTGTCTTCTTTTAAGTGACAGAAATTATTAATAATTTCTGCACAAGGCCTCTGCAAAAGAGCACTCTCATTCAAGATGAAAAGATGACTTAAAGTCTGCCTATGGTGAAACATGCTTTTCTGTGTTTTACCATTACCAAACCGGAAAACTTTATAGATATTTTCTGAAGCAAAGCCAAACAGTCCTACTTCAAAACCAAAACAAAACAAAGCCCCAAAACTCCAAACAGAAAGGTATCCATACAGACAAGGTTCCAAACACCTCAAGTAACAGACTGCAAATTAAGGAGTACTGAATTTATGAGCACATGGTAGATATTAAATGTTCTAAATGATGATTTGGGGGTTAACATACGAAGTGTTTTTCAGCCTGAAGGTATGAAACTGTTCTTCACTAGAAACATGTTGATTGGCCAGATCCAACTCTGCCCTGAAGAGATGGAATAGCACTATGCAAGGACAAATCTTGGCATGGCCTAGTTATTCCCACATACCATACGAAGTGTTACTAAAGCACAGTCTGACTCCACCATAGCTTCTCATAAAGCAGAGTCTAAGACAAATTAAACCAAAAACGGTTTGGTGTAAAGGTTTTAAATCTAAAATGCACAAAAATCCCACCAAAGGCCCATTCTGCTATGGATTTACCACTGCTGAATATCACATGTAGCATTTCAGAGCACCTTCCACACACCAGGGCTCTGTAAAACAGGACTACAAAGCCTGCAGTTCACCTAGGCTCAGGTGTTTTTTTGAGGCCTTACTCAGTCAAAATTCACTGTCACACTAACAAAACTGTCCTTAAATTTGTAGAAGAAATTACAGTATTAATCAACTCTTCTCCCCTACTTCTCCCCAAACCAGTTCTTATAGCATTAAAGAGAGGGTTGCTTGAATACTTATTTTTAATCTTAGCTTTCCCAGGGATATAAAGTCTCACTGTCTTATCTTTTATTGAAGAAGCAGCAGGAAGTCTCAATGACATGAGTGCATACCACTGAAAAACCCCTGAAATTTCCTTTAAGCAAATAGGGAAAAACAAGAGCTTCTCACATAACAAATACACTAAAATACCACATCATTTTCTCTGGGCCACAAATATAAAGTTAACCTCAAACCAGAAGCTTTAAAAAGAGTCTATCAGCAGTTGAAAAAAATTCAGCCAATTCCTTCGAGCTTTCCCCAGTTGTTTCTTATTCTATTATCTTCCTTTACTTTAAGCAATCAAGGATGTGGCAGCACATAAATGAGTTTTATAAATGCTTTAACTTCCAGGTTTTCATAGATTAAACAACTCTTATGGGACAGAGATGAACATATTTAATCCAGAACATTATGTATTAAATGATACCTCTCTCACAGTAACGAACTATCTGCAACAAGACAAACCGTTTTTCTGCTTCAAGCTTATCCATCCTCTTCCAGAGACGATTCACTAGTGCTTCTTGTTCTTGTTCCAAAGTATTTTCAAGGTCAATCTTCTCACGTCTTAGCTGGAAAGGGAAAACAAACAATGAAAATGATGGAAATGTATTTTTACCAAGGAACTGTCATTAGGAAAGATTACTGCTATAACAACATCTTTTTACATGATTAACAACAACAAGGAGGAGGTAAAGAGGAGGCAAAAATCAGGAACAACACAGTGGTCACAGAGGCAATCAAAAATCAAGAGGTTCAGGATTGTATAGTTGTCATCTCCACAGAAGTTTTCCTCACAGAACTACTTCTATCTGGCCAATAACGAGGAGCTTGAAACCTGGACATGGAGTCACTGCTGACATGACAAACCTATTCAAAGACATCTCCTATTCATTCATCTCTGAAGTTCAAACTGAATTCACTGTCCACTACACCATTTATTCTTTTGAAAATATGAAGGCTTTTAATGAAAAATCACAGTTAAGCAAGTCAGATAAGGAAGAGAAGCCATGACAGCTTTGTGTTAGATAAAGAGTGACAAAACAAAACCAGTAAAGAAAAAACTATGTAAGCTGCCTTAAGTGTTACTGTATCAGCCCTTACTAGTAGAAACAAATGTACTTCCAGCTTAGCAAAGGCTTTATAGAAGTTAATGCTTAACTTGCATTATTCTCATTCACTTACTGCACAACAAATATTGTTGATTCAACTATAAGCTAATAAAAGCAGATATAACATAGAACCACACATGAAGAAATCTATTGTTAGTTTTTTAGTACAAATACAATGTAAATATTAATAGGACTACAGTAGAACACTATGAGGCACAACTGATCTTATCCAACACCACCGGTGGCTGAACTCCAGAAGTCAGCAAAATGAAACATATGGGAATAGACCCAACACAATCACAGAATCATTGAGGTTGGAAGAGACCTCCAAGATCATCAAGTCCAACCATCTACCTATCACCTTCATGCTCACTAAACCATATTCCTAGGTACCACATCTATATGATTTTAAGCACCTCCAAGGATGATGACTCCACCATTTCCCTGGGCAAGCAGCCTGTGCCAATGCCTAACAACTCTTTCAGCGAAGAAATTTTTCCTGACATCCAATCTAAACCTCCTCTAGTACACTTTTACAAGTGGAAAATAGCATGGAGGTATTTTTCCTAGCTAAGCATTAGTTAGCACTCGCCACTTTCCTGATGAACAAATAATCCTATATTACACAATGGAAAGACTGATAACAGATTAAATGATTTCCTCACACCTCTACTGCATCACTGGGTGAAATGCTATTACAACATTTAAATCTGTAAGAGCTCTGTGCTAACTATTAAATTAGTATTGAGACATCCAAACAAAATTTAAGCTTGCACTCTTCAGCTAACAGTGCAAGATAAATGAATGTACAACTTTCTTCTTTTTAGTTAACATAAAAATAGATATATAGTGATGAGTAATAGGGAACATACTTAGAAACAGTTTAGTTAATCTTCCCATGTCTGAGTTTCCAGATGTACACTAACAGTTGAGGGAGCTTACACTTCAATACAAGAGAAGTCAGGAGTAACACGCTTCAGTCTCACACATGGGATGAGAATTTGGATCCTGACCAACACTTTGTTCTCCACACCAGCAGGACCTGGAGTGGTACAAAGGCAAAGGGCTCAGTGTGGCGAAACACAGGGCACTTTGCCTTAGAGCACTGCTCATTAGCCAGTTTGGCCAATGCTTGGAGCTGGCAGTGTTCAGAGGGAAGAAAGTACAGAAAAGCTGGGAATCTGCATGGCATATTTCTACATTACCAACATGCAGATCTTCATTGCGTTGCATAGCTATCTATATAAATATATGATGAAAAAGGGTTTGACTGCACATCACTACCTCTGCATGACTTCAGTGCAGCATGCTTTAGACTCACCTGCTCTGATATAGCCTTTTTACAATTATGTTATTGATCTAGCACCAAACTCACAAAAATATACTGGTGGAAGTAAGTCTATTACAGGAAGAATAGCACACTGGAATTTGAAGACAGTAAATTATTTATAACCTTGGATTTGAAAAAATCTAAGATTACCTTTAGTATTATAGCAACACTCACCAAGGCAGTGGAGACCATTAAATAGAAATGTGCATGTAGGTGAACATGCACAATGGCAAAGTCAAATCATCAGTAACAATATACAAATGAGCTTTGTGTGGTGCCCTGAAGGCTGACAGACATGCTCTGATGAAAGACAAAAGAAACTGGGTTGTGAAACAGATTATCAAAACCACTACATTTCCAGCAATAGGAAAACACACTGGAAACACATATCTTCCTTTCCTGAGAAGAGATCTCAACGAATCTTGAGATTTGTTCCAGTTCCTCCCCAAATCAGGATATTATTTAAAGCTTTGAGGATGAACACCTTGAACTGAACCTATGGGAGAAGCAATTGCAATATCCTGACCAGAGCTGTGAATTCAATGAACAGGCATATTTGTTTTGTACTAGGTAGTTTCAGGTGTACTTTGAAATGTAGTCCTAACTCTAAGCAATGAATTTGTTAGGAACATGATAATATTCTGAACTAAAATAAGGAAAATCGGATTATACCTCAAGACCAAACCAGCAGCTCTGTAAATAACAGTGTCATTCTATATGGGTTCAAAGTCACATTCCAATCACACATCATTTGATTTTTATCATCATGATAGGGAAATAAGGACATATTGCTTGCGTTTTTGGATGTTAATCTTCCCTTCAGAGGAAAAGAAAAATCCCTTTTAACCTTCCTCATCATCCAGTTGTGTTTAATCTCTCTCATGCACACACTTACTTTATTTCAAATGCAGCTAAAATATCCATTTTCTTGTCTATTCCTGCACTACCACTTCTTTAGTCTTCTTGCCAACTTACTAACCACCACAACTGCCTCCTGAAATGGAGATCTTTCAAATCAATGCAAGTTGAATATGATACCTGCCTAAGCCTGCTATCCCAAAGTTCACTTCTCTGCTTGTCATCTGCCTCTCCTCCTTTGTAACTTTAATTCTTTGCTCATTTTAACTGAAACATTCAGTTAATGAAATAGTCACGTGTTGTAAATTTCTTCACCATTAGCCTTCAGAGAAGAATTTCCTACCACTTCAAGCTGACTTGAGAAAATTAAGTCAGGTCACATTTGAACTCTAAGATTCAACATCATTTTTTTTTATTCAGGAATAACATTCTATGTAACTATCACCGCCACAAACTAGCTACCTACTGATTACCTGTGGCATAAGAAGCTCAGATGAGAGAAGAAAAAGGAGGAAGGACGCAAAGGACAGGTAATTCATGTCCCATATTTTAAAAATAATAGTTTAGTGAATATATGTTGTAACTATCTGCTCAATGATTACAGTGATGGATCAAGTAATGCAGCCCTAGATTACATTAAAAGCATTGTTTAAGTGTTCCTTCCAAGCCTTGTGTAACAGGTCTCCAAAAGGTTATGTTGAAGCATTTTGGTGATATCTTTTCCTTAATTCCTTATGTGTACAATAAAGGTAACATTGGTCTGCTCACAACTGTTGGTTGCATCTTGCTAGGTATGGCATATGGCCCAAAGGCTGCTTCAGCTGGTTAATTAAAAAAAAAAAAACAAACCCCAAAAAGCTTATTGTGCTAATTTGTATAAGAGAAGACAATGTAGTGAAGTTCAGAGAAACTCAAGATTTACTATACCTTACTGTGAGAGAAAACAAAGGTATACGTTGCATTACAGAAATAATAATGGAATTTCTAACTAAGACTGACAATCAAATTTAACATCTTCATAAACAAAGTAAGTTTTCATGGTCAGACATTTGAGAGAAAGGCCTTTGAGCATGCATACTTTGTAACAATCCTTCACTGATATTCAAATGTAGCAACAAGTTTTGAGTTTTATGGATTTCACAAGTCTGTCTGCCTAGAACAATGATAAGAAAATAAATATCATTAAGACTTTAGCTGTGGCTCACGCTAACATTTCAAAGACCAAACCAGTTTAATATGCAAGTTAACTTTGCATTTTGATTAAGTGGCCACCACCACCATCTTGTGGTTAAGAGAGTTATTTCAATCTCATGTTCATTTCCATTCTGGTTCAAGATTTGCTGGCAACTACAGCCTCCTACCTTTCTGTTTTGCAATATGTTCCATAGATCATTCCATATAGAATGTTAGCAGAACAATCATAATAAATTGATGATTTATTGCTTTGAAAGTCAAACTGACTTTTCTATAGTCTTATTATTGCCCAGTTCCTTACATACTTAAAAAATTAAGTCAAAACTAATACAAAACAAGTTTGTTTTGGTTGTTTTTTTTTCCAGAATCCCTTGTTTTGCAGTCATATAATTCTGAAAGTAAGGAGTTACCTGCTCCAGGGTAAGTTGCTTCGAAATTGTATCATTTTCCAGTTTTTTAATCTTCTTCATCAGTTTGTTTACTTGAAATTCCTGTTCTTGCTCTAAATGCTGCTCCAGTTCAGCTTTCTCATGCTGCAGCTAAAAATTTAGGAGACACTTAAGTATTTTAAACACACAAATAAATGTATGAAATATTATGCACCTTTTATACATTTATTCTTACTGCATATTAAAATCTCTGCTTATAATTTTTCTCAAAAGGGTTCAAAATGCATAACCCACACAACAGCCCTCTAAAAAGCAACATTTCAAATTGTGTTCCATTTACAAAGCAGACAGAAGTAAACCATAGTTCCAAATATTTAATAAAGTAAAATCAAAATAGATACATTATATATAGCATATAAAATAATGATAGACATTTCAAAAGTCAAAAATCTATCACAATGTTCACAAAAGCATTAATTTTAATCTAAATGCATCATCTCAAGAGCACCTAAAGCATAAAATGTAGATTTTAGCACTCCCTTCTCGCAGGCAGTTGAATGCTTAAAATCATGACCATGCTACTGAAATTGCTGTGCAGCAAGACAGTAAAAAATAAGAAATCCAATTTCTATTCCTATGCTATCAAAAGTCAAGATTGATGACATAAAACCACTATTTATTTCAAATCGTTGTTATAAATTTTCTTAACACTCAAGGGAAATATTTTTCAGTTAATATTTTCAGTGAAATAAGCATTTACTCTCAAAGCTCTCAAGCAGATGGAAACCAAAAATTATGGCTTGGAGTAGAGTCACTTTTAACAGCAAAGTGAAATTCACAATGGAATCCCTCTGAGACAGGGATCCAAGTCTTTTCCTGTGTGACTGGCACCAGGGTATGAACACATGAATTCGACTTTGGGAAAAGCAACTGTCACCAAAAGACAATGGTGCTCTGGCCTGTCACTGAAAACTGCAGGCACCCACCTGCTTATTTGCTATGCCAGTTCTGACTATCACATAAAAATACTTAAGATCACAGTATTTAAATGCATGAGGAAAATCTGAGGAAATGGAGACACACCTCACAGTCACAGACACCAGTCCAGGTTGCTGGATAACCACAGAGAAGAAATATACTTCAATTTTAAAACAAGCTAATACTGCTAGTTCATTGATTCAGTTCCTTTTGTTGCTATTTAGAGACAAAACAGTCTGCAAAGTGCAGCCTTGCAGACCTCAGAGCAGAAAGACTTGTATGGAAACAACACTAGGTAGACAGGAACTACTTGGCAATAGACATGGGAGAGGTTTGCAGTTTACCTGTGTTTTCAAGGCTTATCAATGTCAAGATTTTATTTTACACACTAAATACCAGAATAGTAGTTAAAAATATAAATTAAATTTATTCCTTTCACTTACTAAATTACAGTGTATTTTCCAAAACTCCTGACACTCATGGGAATTCCCATTCCAGGTGGCTTGAAGAACCCACCTAGACTCCCTCCATCATGATAATCACTGAGACTATCGTGGCAGCTCTTGACCAAATAGTTAGGAAATTTTGTCAAACTGTCTAGTTGGAAATAAAGCTATTTAATTTCCTGTGTGAGAATATGCAGGGCTGCTAAATGAGATTTCTGTTAGAAGAAAAATTTGTATTCATACTTTTAAATGAAAATGCTGTTTGTGTTGTTTGATCATCAAAAATTTGAAGTTTCTTATTTCAGTATTGAGCTTGGCTGGGATAAAAAAAAACAAAACAGGTTTAATCTGAAAAGGACATCATTTAGTCTTACGACTCTGTACACCTCTCTGCTTTCCTCCCCTATCTCTATGCAGCAGCTACAGTTTAAGACTGAAGACAGCCAAAGAGCCCAAGGAGCAGGCAGTGCACGGATTACCACCTAGTTCAAGGTACTTGCTGCACGTTCATTAGTCTTCATTTTGCTTTATTAAAAAATGTTAAAAATTTTTTTTCACCTAACTAAAAATTGAGACCAAAGCCAGTTTTGAAATCAGCTTATATTCAGTTAGCAAATTCAACTGTGCAAAGAGGCACATAGCCAGGATCTCTTACTCAGCCTAAAGCCAAGATATTGCTAACAGAAAGTGTGTGGCTGGGGACTGCTAGCATTTGTAGACAGTCCAGTGAGTCAGGCAGATCATACAGTTGTATGAAGGCACCTCAAACCAACTTGACAACAAATACTCTTTCTTGTTCATATGCTTCATGCAAATGCAACTACCATATTTTTTAGAAACAAATTGAGCTGCAAGAGCACAATCTTGCTTGTCAGGTTGTTACTGTTATAGCTTGCTGGAGTTTCCATGAGACATGAACTGAGGAGGCTTACACATTAGATCTCTAGCTGCTGTGTAGGATCTGCTAAACCCCACCTTGGGAATGTGAACATACTGCAGTCAAAGGACTATTTCAGCTGATCAGAAAAATATTAAATGAAGCCAGGGGAGTTCTATTACAGGAATATCTTCTATTCCACTTTTAACATAAAGACACTAGAAAGCCAAGTGACTGGGAATAAAAAGAAACCCACAAACACTTTTCCTTTGAGTGTTAAAAAGGATTATAACATGAAAGTCCTCTCAGACATACCAATGAGCCTACTTTGTTATGCTGCTCCCCTTTACACTTTCAGCTTCAGTATTCAAAGAGGAAGAAAAACACTAAAAACACATCAAAATATATATTGATAGTGTCTGTCACTCATAATTGGGTAAAATAATTTTTCCCTTTTATTTGCTCTGATCACAAAACCAAACCAAACTAAAACCAGCTAATGCTGAAAAACAGAATTGCTAACAATGAGAAAATATCCACTGGTAAAACAGCAGTGGATAGTGTTCATTTTGCTTAGTAAAGTAAAGAGAGTATTTTCATACTATTTTTAATGATATGCAATTATAGTTACAATTGTTTACAGATATCATCTATGGCTGCTAGCTAAAAAGAAGGAAAAAACATGTTAGAACATGTCACCTTGATGACAGTATCTTGTAGAGCTTGAATTGTGTAGGAAAACTGCAGGAGATACTGCAGGAATTTTCAGCTATCTAAGATCAGAGATTGGCTTAGTGCAAGAGAGACAGTAAATACTTCACAGTGAGAATGGGGCTATCAAATACAAAGCTTAGCAGCAGAAAGAGTGCACGCATTAGCTCAGCTAAGTCCTATACAACTACGATAATACCCTTCTCTCTACAGAAATGAGGTTCCTGATAGAAAGTAAGGCCACATTTACCTTACTGTACTGGCTTATTCTGGGTCAGCAAGAAGTGGCTTTATGAAACAATGGAGCTACTGAATGAAGCTCCCCCTTGAAAAAAACAACCCTCATTTATCCCCTAAACTATGACCTTGTACATTGTACTGAATGGTCTATTTTTAGTACTCCAGAACTCAAAAGTTGTCTAGTATCTCCTTTACTGCATCCTGAAAGTCCCATTTATTAACAAATGTGTATCAGCAGTTTGTTTCCTCTTTACGTCCAGATGTTCATCAAATAAATGATAGATGAGTCGACTGTTTATTCTGCACTATCATATTGGCATCCTTGAGCTGACACACCATATTTTGGAGAGCAGGAAGGGTAATAGCTTATGTTTACTGACTTACAATTTTTGCAATTGTCAAGAATCAAATTTGCATGAGAAATGGTTCTGTATAGCCTCCCAATTAATTCATCTGCATGACTACACATTATGCTATTATCTTGGCATGTTGGAACATTTTACTTTCAAGGACAGATACTTGGACCAATTTGCACTTCCAAAAATATATGGGCATTGGAAAAAAAAAAATCTGTATTTGACTTTGAAAAGGACTGTTGCACAATTTAAGGAAAAAATCGACTTTGTAATTTCAAACAATATTAAAAAATAATTGCTCTTTTGAGTAGCCTTGTTTCACAAAAGATATATTTTCAAGATTTATGACTTTCAATTTCAAAACAGTAATTCAGCAAGTCCATGTTCACAGCTGCAAAAAGGGAGCCTACATCAAAACACTTCTAATGATACTCTGCAATATATTGCTCCCATTCTGCAATGACTAGGGATTCAGGACATTAGAAAAATATTCTTCCAAACTTTCCAGAGACTTAGACAGATAGACAAAATTATAATTAGAGTAAGTAGATAGATAGGAAAAAGTAGTGAACGAATGTAAGTCTTATAAGAACTTTATTAGGAATGTATGTGATGAAAAGCTTTTGTTTAGTCCTAAAACTCTGTTGAGATGCATGTGCTTCTCCATCTCTGCAGCATTCAGCCTAGAAAACTAAAAATTATGCTAAAGAAAGGAAATTTAACTAGCAAAAGCAGACACGTATTTATTTGGTTTGTAGAGAGGCAGTAATAAACTGGTATTATCAAGCAATGGTATGGCCCCAGAAAACCTGTCAACAAGAAGACAGTATTATTCCAGTGAAAATGCCTTTTTTTTTAATGTACTACTAGGCATGTTTAGAATACGTTTGCCATATAGAAAATGTTTCAAAATTAATTTCTTACAATATTGAAAACCTGATGTAACTGTGTTTTCTAATACAATGCACATCATGCTGAACTGGGAAATTCTTATTAGGCGAGGAGAGTGGCAGCTCGTGCTCTAGCAGACAGCTTTCACATTTAAAATGTTTTAACATTCTGGGAGCTCATTCCAGATGCCACTCTGAATGCAATGCATAAGCCCTTACTATTGTGACAAACAAAGGTTTGACAAAGCAAATAAACCACACAGGCACTATAAAAAAGGTCCCTCTGCTAGGTGGCTTTCAACTGAATAATATGGCAGTAATTTTGACACAGCCACAGACTAGTAATACTTGAAAAATTAAGAGACTACAAATCATATGCAGTTTACCAGAAGTACATCCATTCCTCTGTTCCAAAAAGCTAAGTGTCAGACAGAACAGATTCACATGCTTTCCCCACCCCCCCTTAATCATACAAAAAGCAGGAAGCCATTTGACACACAATGTCTAACAGCATAAATTTTGTAGAGTCTAGTTCCAGGTCAGACCAATGCTGCCTGGCAAACAGAGACTGAGAGTTTAACCCCAAATAGCAAAGAACAGTGGAGCAATCAATTACTGCCCACATCTCCACTGGAGACTACTGTATTTCTGGTGAAGTCATCATCCAAAGTCTGCATCTAATTTAGCTAGAATTCTCTCCAGAGCAAAGATATCAAAATGGAAGTGTGAATTTGTCAATTCATTATTAGCCTTATAACTGCCTCATCAGTCTTGCATCCTCTAACAAAGACAGACTTAATGTGTTCTAGTAGATAATGGTAAGCATTTACACTCACAAAGGTCAGGAAATTCAAAGAGTAAATTGTAGTTAACTTACTGTGTCTGAAAGACATTAGTCAGGAATTCAGCACTACGCCTGTGTAATGGGAAGAATATCCTGTACTAGAAAAGATACTGTGATAAATACTAAGTTGACCATACACCATGTGCTAATAACACACTCTTTTTCACAAAACTTGTTCATTTGTAATATCAGGAGATTCTCTTCTCAGACTTTTTTATCTGGCAGTCTACATGGGTAGAGACATTTATCAAGTGTCAGCTTTACAACAGCTACAATCTGACCACATCCCTCTGACTGCAGTCATACTAACAAAAAAAGCTCAACCACCAGTTGGTCCTGAGGCTCCTGGGAGAAACATCAGTAGAGGCACCAATTACCTGCATCAGTTTTCTTGAGAGCTCATTAGTGAGAAATTCCTCTTCCTTTTCATAGTTTACTGCAAGTGTTTCTTTTTCTTTCTGCAGAGCTTGAATCTTCTTAAATAGAGTATTACTGATGAATTCTTCTTCCTGTTCTGCCCTTGCTTGCTGTGAAGACATAGTTTTAGAAAACAAGGAATTTAGTTTCCACATTAAAAACTGTAATTATTCCATTCCCCTTTATATGTGTGCCCACCTCTTTTTTTAATCTTATCCATCATCTTGGAGAACACTAGGCTGGATCTTAGTGCTGTTACCATCCCCTTTCTAGGTGTATTCTTTCTTCCTTTTTTTCCTCCCATCTTTCAACTTGGGAAACTACATTGTTGCTTCAAAGTGTCCTCCCCTCAACCAAATGCACAAAGTACCCAACTTTTTAAACAATATCAAAGCACTACTCATTCACAGATACCTGCTTTATGCCTAAATACAAACTTCTCTCTAAACGTTCTCCATCATGAGCTGAAGCACAGCTCTGGGACTGCTGCATTCAGCACTGTGCCTTTTATCCAGATCCCTTAAACTGCAGCCCTGCTTTCTAGATGTCAAAATAACATGCTTTTTTTTCACCCAGGTATATCTTGCTTCTAAGCTGCAGGAAGCATGGCTCAGCTTATGAGAATTTTTACCCAACCACCAGCCCAGGAAAACATACTTGTATTACTTTTCAGAACTGTCACTTCACTACATACAACATCAACATTAGAAAGTGCCATGTGGTAGCTTTACCCTGGAGATTTCCAGATTTCACAATAGTAGAGCTACTCTGGACATCTTCCCCATGAAGAATCACTAAAGATGACAATTTCCATTTTAGCTTTCCTCTAGCACCTAGGCACTACTGACAGAAGGCCAGGCTGTGAGCTCACTCCCTCAGAGTCCTAACAGTTAACCTGATAAATGGACACAGAGTTGTCTTTTGGAAGCTGCTCTAAAAGGCCATGAAGAGTATTTCACGTGGGCAAATGAAAGATCACAGCTGCAAGTCAGTAGAGCCAACTCTACAAGAAAAAGTGCCAAAGTAAGCACCTCTTTATACATGTTGTACACTGGAAACTGCTCTGAAGATTTCATTATGTCAGTAATCTTTGGACTGAAGTGACATATTTCTTAATAGTCCAAGAGAATTACGTAAGGACAGACACCTTCCATGCCTACAAGAAAAGTTACTTTAAGAATATAAATATCTTTAAATTTGGTGGAACAACAGACAATTTTAAATTCTCCTCATGGTTTGAACACATGCATCTCACTTCAGTCCTCCTTCCATCAAACCCTTCTCTTCATATTGTTATCTCTGCCTTCTTGTATCTTCTCCCATCTCCATCACTTTCTTTTCTTGGCCCTTTCCTACTATCCATCTGCCACCAGCTCTTCTGCCTGTCAGCAGCAGAGCTGGCACAAACCCAACCTGAAAAAAAAAAAGGAAATAAAGGTCTGACACAGTTTATTAGCTTAGGAACTTAGGTGCTGCACAGCACCACCTCTCCAATGTTTGTGCATCTCAATGGCAGAGAAACACTACTCCAGCACATTCAGAATTCATATTATGACTTGTCACACACAGAGTTGTCCAAGAGCTCTGGAGAAAAGCTGAATTGTCAGCTCACAGCTTGGAGGATTTAAACTCAAAGAATCTAAACGATCTCAATAACATCATTTATCACTTTCTAAATGTGGCTTTACTTTGAGCTACTAACAATCTCACATCTTCAGAGACATTTTGGAACAGTCAAATTGCAAGGGTTTGTTGTCCTCAAACAGTTAAAATTCATGCATGCTGTTCCAAAATCAACTCCTCCACTACCTTCACTACACAGGATTTCTACTGGTGTCTGCTTTTCAGTGATTCAGACAATAAAAGACACAGACTAAGATTACCTAAAACTAAAATTAATTTAGAAAGCACTTAGTTCTAAGAAAGAACAGAATCGAAGTATTTCTACTTTGATTTCTGTTCATCTCTAACTTGCACAGACTTGTTCTGTTCTTGTTTTGCATCAATCAAAAGTTCTAAAATCACATTATTACAGCACCAAGCCTGCAAAACACCCTGTAGCCAGATCCTGGTGTAACATTAATGATGGGTGCTTAGGCCAAGTGAACACAGGCTGCCAAGATCCCAGCCCACTCCTGGCCATACAGCACTGCCCCTCCTTTGTGCTTGCACAGGTGCTCATGTGGCCAGGCAGCAGGCCAGCACAGGCTGGAGGAGACACCCGGAAAACTAATCCTTTCCCTTCCTCCTCCCATTTTGCTTTCCTGGATCTGCGTCCTAAACTGGCATACCACACAGGCAGAGTGTGCTGGCATGTGGAAACTAAGAATGAACAGCTACAATTAAACTGCTGTGCAACAATCTCCTTTGCCTACACTGTGCAGGACAGCAGCATGCAATTAGCTGGCTCAAAGGAAAAGCTTAGTATGATTACATCTGCCTCCACTACACCAAGAATACATTTCTCAGGTGAACAGACAACAGAAACTCTAAAAATCTATGTATGAACTTAGTCCCAGATATCTACACATCATATTTAATGCAATTAATGTCCACTTAAATTACCTGGGATTAAAAAAAAATATCAGATTTTAATAGTATTTCCTCCACAGACTCTGTCACTGCAATATTTTTCTGAATGCATATACATTGTGTTTTCATATGGATAATCTGTCTTTTTATTAATTATCTGCATTTGAAAAGAGGCTCTGATATGATCAGCAAAATAAGAGATACAGAGCATGGAAATCAGAGACAGCAAGTCTTCTGTGAGGGTGCAGAGTTCTTGGTTTTTCTCTGTTACACATATCACATTCAACATCCGAAAACACTAACGGCAATTCACTATGTTCCGTGCACCTTATTACAAAATAAATGGCAAAGGCTCTGAGTGACACAAAATGGTAACACCTGATCAGTCAGTCTCTGAAAACCTGAAATAAGCAATCTATTTCCACCACAGATTTTCTGCACAACCACAGTCACATCCACCTATCTCCATTTATCGCTAACTCAGAGCATTTCATGGACAAATCCACTGCGGGAAATCTGTAATTATTGTGGTCAAGACCATAAATGACAAAGACTTTGCAAGAAATCAAGAATGAAGAGTAATTAAAAAGCACTTCATGCACATAAAAGATACAAAACCTCCTATATTTCCTAGGAAGAAAATGTCTATTATTTCTATAGCAGTAGCATGTGAAGTCCTAATTACTACTGCAGGTGACACCAAGTCTTGTCAAAACCTGTCCCTGTAAATTTACAATCCAATGAGCTAATTTTAGAAGAATTAAGCAACACGTCTCCTAAATTCTATAGAGTAGCTGAGTATCATATTGGGAAGTGAATCTCATTAGAATTTATTTTTTCCACATGCTGCATATACTAGCATGAACTGTGAAAAAGTGTTAAAATCTTTTTCTGCTTTCAGTTCTTCTTCCTGCAAATATACCTTTAGCAGACCAAGTTCACACTGCTAGATTTCCTTCTGTCCTCTTGCTTCTAGTATATGCAGCAGCTTCTGCTTACAGAGGGATGCTCTCTTTCTGTATCACTTGACCATATCCTAACCACACCGCTCTGGTGGAACTACTTTATGAAGCACCAAAATCCAGCATTTCAATGAGCTTGAACATATTCATATAAAATAATAATAAAATTTAAAAATCACAGCTCCCTACACTGCCTTTTCCCCCAAGTTCTCACTTCAGACAAGATTTCAGTAACAAATGTTTCACAAACTGCTCCAGTTACCTACACTTGATCACCTGAAAGCCAGATGCCAAGCATACCTGGCTTGCAGGCTGACAAAGCAGCACCTGTCTCCAGCAGCATCCAGAGTAGAGGTGACACTAGATTTCAGGGCCATCATGTTGGAAACAGACTGCCGAGTACTGTTTTGATCTAATCCACTCTTGAAGCTCCCTCATCTTTAAGGCAAGAGCTACCATGACCTCTTCACCATCCATCCATCCATCTTTTTAAGGTGCAATTTCTGTTGACAGAACCCTATGGACAATATAAGCCTGCAGATGGAGCTGAAGAGCAGTTTAATCTGGTTGCTGTACACAAGAAACTCAATCTTTGCTACTGAATATAGACTGAAAGGTTGGGGCAGCTTCAGGAAGAGATGATCTCAGTTGCTGCACACGTTACACCAAACTAAAGCTGTCACTTCAGAGAGCAGCTCTCTCTTCCAAAATTCCTATTGAAAAATACGATGAGGTTAAAAGGGCATGAAATGCAAAAAGTTATAATGGCATGTTCTTAGAATTTGCAGTTCTTGCATAAAATAAAATCTAAGTTTCCCAATTCTTCTGAAGCACACACTCCTCTAGAAATACTAACTTAAGTTACTGCTCTGGCTGTACTTTCTGGAATCAGTTTAAAGCCATATGGAAAACTACTGCTCTACAAGTGCAATAAATATTCCAGTGAGCTGATACTGTTCCCTTACATGAGGAACTCTTACACTGCAGCTCTCCTATTTTTTTCTACAAATCTTCCAGTCACACCTGAAACAAACACACTGCCTGCAATGTGTGTTTCAGCCAAGCACAAACACAAACCACCACAAGAACAGAAGTCAGCAGTAACTCACGGACTAACTGCTCACACTACTGCTAACTATCACAACTGCCCAACGGCACACTTCTATCTGCAAGGGCTGAAGGACAAGTAAGTTCCACTGAAGTCCCAGTATGACATGGGTGCATCTTTCCTCCTAAGTAAAGGTACTTTTTTTCAGCTGGGTGGCCTGTCTGAAGAGAAGAGAGAGTGAATGCTCTTGTGGTTAAAGCGGTGAGCTGGAATTCAGCTTCTGGGTTCAATTTGTAGTGTGATTTCCTGCTCAATGTACGGCAACCCCCTGGGTCACTTCCTCAGCTCTGACATAAAAGTATTTTTTTCTTTTTTCTTTCCCTTCTTTAAGATGCATTTTCAGGAGTAACACAGCTACACACACACGCACCTAGGAGCCCCATACTTCTGAAAACAAGTAACATGGTATGTTTCCTTCGGAACCTCAAGCTGCTGGGCCTACAAACCTGGCAGATGAGGAGGTAAGGCAGGGGGGTCGTTTATTTAAAATAAATAAATAAAAAAAATTAAACTTACATGCTTACCAGATGTCATTTCTGAAACACATTAACAGAGAATGAATAAAAATCAGTACTGAACTACTTCAACTACTTTAAATGTTACTTATCGCGTAATGTTAAAGCCACATGCAGAAGTGCCTCAAAAAAAACTCCCTCTTTTTTAATAAAGTAATAAAGGACTAGCTGTATGATAAACAATTACTTAAAGTGTTACAGTTGCCTTTAATCTCCAGTTAGAGCTGAAAATTCTCTTCAGCCTCCCACCTATCTCCTTTTTAAAAGGTCTGTTAGGTTTTAGCTGGACATGTCAAAATGCTTCTTGTCACAACACTCCTACTGCTAACTTCAGTCACAGCAAGTTTTTCACTCCATGCCTACCAAGTGACCCAGTCAATTGCTGTACAAATCCACCGTGGCCACAGACTGACTAGAGAAATGAGCTAAGTCAAATGACCTAAGACATGCATTTTTCTCCCAAGTAATTTTTAACCATGATCAAATGTTTTCAGCTCAATATTACTCATGCAGCCTTATGAGACCTTCTCTCAAAAATTCAGTTACCTTCAAGACATGGGTACATATATCTTGTGGTTTGGAAAGCCACACAAGGAATATAGTACTTTAAAAAAGCCCTCAGAATTGACTTGCTTCCTAAACACAAAAGGCCACTAGCATTTGTACAAGCTAAAAAAATCTCTGAGCATCAGCAATGAAGTAAATTGTGTGATAGTATGCAATTCCATTCCACTTCAGATTTGTAAACACTTAAACCAGCTTCTTTCTCTGCATTTTGACGCTGACCTGCAAGACCTTGCACAACTGAAACAAATTGTGAAAATGAAATAAGCAAGTTATGAAAATAGGCTCATTTCACAAACATATGTATAAAGTGAGTGTATTTGGTTCACTGCAAGCAAGGTATACGAAACTGACAATTAATACATTTCTGAATTTACTTAAATAATTTTAATAAATTTTAAATGCTTTTCTTAAAATAATTAGAGTATATTCTCTTCAAGGGTTTTTGATTTATCAAAATACTGGCATTAAATAGTTAACACAAAATGCAGCACATGAAAAATTAACATTGTCTGTAACAAAGAAAATGTCAAGACAGGGTCTAGAAAAATGTATCAAATCTCAACTAACTTTTACTTAGCAGTTTAACCATGATCACACTCCGTTATGCAAGTCTTAATGTAACTGAAGACTATATGGTAATAAGGCACCATAAAAGAAAGGCAGCAAGGCTGTAGAGGCAAACATTAAGCATTTCTTATTTTGAGCACTTGACTTCATAACCTTAACAATCTCACTATTCATTAGACACACGCTTTATAGTACTTATTTTTCAGTCACTTAAACATCATCATGTAGAACAAGATCCCAGACAGTTATCAGGGCTGGAGTCTCTGCTTCCAGTACACAAGAGCTGTAACCTGAGACAACAGAAGTTACAGGCCAAGGCAGGAATGACCTAGCAGGAAAATTAAATCTAGCCCACAGACCTTTCCAAATGGCACTATTTCATGAGCCCATTTCTCCATCTCATCACTGCATACACACACATAAAATGCATAAAATGAGTATAGAGCACACAAGCAACAAGCCCAGCTCCTCAAGTTCACTGCATACAAGTTAAATATTTCTTCAAGATCCACATTCAGTGTTCCTTAGAAGGATCATAATGACCACTCATTTAAACAGGCTCAGGAAGGCAGTAAGAATGAGGTTCACAGCTCCCCTTTCAGCCCAGCTAGTTACTATTCCCAGCACAAAGGTCAAGCAACATCAATCCAGCAGAAGATGGGTGTGCTTTGCTAGGGTCCTCCCCATTTTTGTTAGTTTGTATCCAAATGAAGATTTACATCAACAAAGAAACAAAATTTCCAATATGAAAAATAAAACCTACACTGTCATTTCAGACACTGAATCATTGTTTGAAATACCTCTCTATTAATCCTTTACTAATGACTACTTGAAAGAAGTTTTTGCTTCTCCTGGTTTACTGGTGAATTTTTTGCACTGTAAATAGTTTGCTAGTTAATCAATAAGAGTAAAACAAATAGAATACAGAAGCATGTGCAACAGGTTTTGCTTTTGTTCAGCCTCAACGTAAAAGCTGCTGAAAAATGTCATAAGGATGCACATAAGCACATCACTAGATGTGCAGTTTTATGTTTAGTCTGCCTGAATTTTAGAAAATGCAGGTTTTTGAACATGAAAGACAAAAAAAAAGAACAAACTACTTACAGCTACTGTTGTAGTATATACTGTTTTGTTGTTCTTTTTTTAAAAGAAATCCTAATTTTCCATTCTCTGCAGGATCATTAGAATTACCACACTTCTAAAATGCTGTAGGTTTATTTGACTTGCATCTAAAATACTCAAGTTTAACCTAATCTTGTTATGTTGTGCTACTTGGAAATCAATAATCAACAACAGCTCAAATCTCAGCAGCACCACCACTCACTACTAGAATCTACAAGAAATGTAGTACTGCAGCAAATTAGTTCAAATTATTCTGCAATATCAGGTATCTAATGCATAAACACTTCTTAGGCTAACATTTAAAATACTTTTTTGACTGCTTGCTGCCCGCTGATAAATCATCATTTGTCTTTTGTGAACCCACACTTTGCTGGACTGACCAACTAACAAACTCAATATTGCACACTCCCGAAGTTTCAGAGCAGGAAAAGCAAAAGATTCACCAGAAGGAGAGACTTTAGTGGCTATTACTATACAGCCTCTGTTTAGAGGTATATATGTTGGTGCTAATAGGCACTGAGCTGTGTTTTAAAGTAACAAACTTCTGCTCAAAACTCTGTCACAGCAAACTATTGTTAAAAGTAGCTGCCACAACCATATCTCTATCCAAAGACAAAAGAGCACAACTAAAAGCAGGGATCAGAGATTTAATAGTCACCCCTCCCACACACATCTTTCCCACAATCTTCATGAAAATACTACTTCACTTTATGTAGCTCAGGTAAATGACTGCATACACAAACATGTAACTCTTGCTTTGCTTCATCAGAGCACGTAAGAGTCAATTTATAATTGTTATATCCAGCTTTTACAGGCAGAAAGTGTCAGACCACTGCTGCAGGGCATCCCCCATGCAGTGCCACTGGCATGCCACAGCTATCGGCAACTCTCCCTGTTCCCAGGCAGAATTTTCTCAACTCTAGACTAGGTCCTGAGCTCAGAGTCTGTGTACTCATCATCTTTCTTCATCCTTCTTTCAGATGTGTATAACCTGTGGTGTATCTACACTAATCAATATGCCTTCCTTTTGTATTTATTAAAACTTGGGAGGGGGACTATCAATCCTGTTCTGTGGTTTCTGCAATATAGTATGAGATGCTCAGCATGTAATTGCTTGATTCACTTTCTTGAAAAACTTTTTTCTTTTTTCCTGACCTTTTTTTGAAGTGACTAATTTAAATTACAGTGTAGATAATCACTAGGGATAGCAATGTTTTTCCCCACACTAGCAAGACGTCCCTAGTCACTCAATGAAACTAAAACTCTTAAGATCACTCCTTTAAAAATCTCCCCTAATTTCGTCTTACACACTTTGACTTTCAAGAGAAACACTTTCTCCACAAATGCTAGAGATAAAGCTTGTTATTGAGTATAATTACACCTTGTTCCAAACCAACACATTCATAAAGTAAACATCACACTGTCCATCCCACAATTAAGACACATTAGTTCTAACTTCACCACAGCAAACAAATGTTTCTTCTTTTCCTTCCTAGGAGTCAGTGAGCAGAGTAATAGTTTGTTTCTTCCTTCTCTACAGTTTGGACATCTTACAGTACATACCACAGTATTCTGAAGAGCAATCTCTTTTCAGACTTTGAAGACAAGAAGCAAGTCTATCAATTTAGTGTGGGAAAATATGAGAGTATGAAAAAACACATCCTTTGCTCTGCACCCTCTGTCTCTGAACTCTACAGAGGTTTGCAGGATGTGGGGGGAACACAATCATTTCTGAGTTTTCAACCCATACAGAACTGGAGAAGGTCTAACAGAGAAATTGTTAGGAAATACCTACCCACCTTTCCACCCACAAAGCAAGAACTTCCAGTTACATTTCTCATTTTTCAGTGAAAAGGGGGGGTTTTTTGCAGATCTACATCTCAGGTTAAATTTACTCACAGACAAGGACTCTGGAGGTGTTCATTGTCTTGACACAACCTGGATTTCTGAGTCTGTGAGGATAGGAATTCTGCCCAATGAATCAATTCCCTGCAACACTAGCCAGGACAAAATTGCTACTCTTTATTTTTATCAGATATGAAAAACACATCCTGTTTAACGTTCTCGGAAAAACAGTGATTAAAAAGCCCTACATTTTGCAAAATTCATAGTAACAGCTTTTGCTGTTTATTTGAAAGTGAAAAGAAACAAAGTGGAAATTCCACCACTACCAAAAAAATACCCCAAAAAACCTTTGAATGCTTGCTGTTGAAAGTAGAAATTAAACTGTAAGGCACAGAAAGAAGCATAACTTCATATCACAGCCCATTAAACATTGTTGGGTTTTATCACATTGGACTTGTTAGGAAAGATTTATACTTTTATTCAGGACTGAAGTGGATCATTGTGGGAATTATTTCTATATGTGGTAGGAGTTTTAAGTATCATTAGCATTAACAACAACAAAGGAATCAAAAAGTCCTCAACTTTACAGTAATAAGCAGAAACATCACATTTTTAGACACTTTAAAGAACTGAAACATCGGAGGAAACTTCACAGATAACTGAAACACTGTTAGGCTGTTTCAATCTACAGCAGAGCTGAAGAGATACTCATCTGCCTCAGTAAGCCTACCCCAAACTGAAAACCAGACTGTGTGTAATATTAATGCACAGAAGATGAAATGTCAAACTGTCAAATTCAGAGTTGAGAGGGGAAGAAAAGGCCCTATGCTAAGAGTTTCTTCATCAATTAGGGGATCAGTCACTGAGCTGAGGGAATAACCTCTTTTCCAGGAACAGAACTGCTGCAATGAAAGGCATGAAGGGATTGAGAACTCTCAGGGGCTGAAAGACCTGTCCCTCTAGGCAACAATTAGCCTACAATGTCTGTATTTTAACTGAAAAGTTGAAGAATAACAAAAACATCAGGATTAAAAATTGATTCAATGTTCCCGTAAACACTTTTGTTTAGCTTTCATCAAGGTATCCTTGCACCCCACAGAGAGAGACGTAATACCTGCACATCTGTAATTTGTGCTTTGTAGTTTCCTACTTAGACACTTGCATTTTTACTGTGGAATAGTTCACCTCAAACCTTTTCCCTTCATTTTTTACTTCATTCTTTCATCCCATACATTGAAATGGGACAATAACAGTTCACCTAATTAAGACAACTCTTCAGTTAGACAGAAGGACTTGACTGAAGAAGTGGAACTTGAGATATTCCTTTCTGGACATCCCCAGGCTGCTATGCTGGAAGCAAGACATCACAGGAATGTCTTCCGTCTTGGATCCATGGGAACTTGCTGCATATTGTATTTTTTGCCTCTCTTCTAGAGCACGTCTATCTCCTTTCCATTTATTCTGTTTAGATCTCAAATCCCATGCATAAATCAGTTTGTACATTTTGTCCCTATTATTCCCCTCCTTCAGTTTTGGTTTGGGTTTTTTCTTGGTTTCTTCTTTTTTTTTTTCCTCTAAGAGAAAGACAGAAAGGATTCACCTTTTGTTCCGCTGCTAAATTCAGCAACTTCCTCCTAGCCCAAAAAAGAGCAGCAAAGCAACTGTCTCTCTCACTGCTTTTCCCAGGCTATGCTGAAATACATCAGATGTCTTCTGCTGACAATTTTCACTTCTTTGGAGGAGAGCTACTGTCTTGTTTCTCCATTCCAATCACATTTCAAAATCTGTTTGTGAGAAACCAGGCCTCCATCCTCCTGCACCCCAGAAGTCCAGCTGCCTGATCAGCCACTGTCTGCAGCTACCATGGAGTCACTATTCCAAGTGCTTTCTGTTCTTCCCCACCTGAAATCCCACTCAAGCACTTATGAGGTGCAGTGTGAAAACAAAGCCTTCTGCTGAAGTCTCTAGCAGATGCTCACCACAGCTGTGTGCTACACACCACTGTTATTTCCTCATTTATTACAAGCAGCTCTATCACTGACAGTCTATAGATGAAAATACACCCCATCTATACCAACACTTAAAGACTTTGAAAATAACAACTTCAACATTAAGTGAAGTCAGTATTAGCAGCAGGAGGAAACAAGCAATGAGGACAAATAAACAGAATTAACAAGTACAAGAAAGTGACAGACCATGCACCTACTCTGGGTGTAGGGAAATAAATAAATCACTTTCCGTCATCTTTTGAAATCAGCAATAAAATTCAGACTCCACTATTGTCAAAATCACAACTAAAATGAAGTGCAGAACTTCCTGGATTTGAAAATTATTCTGTAGTCTTGTCTATACTAGCTTTCTA
Source organism: Bucco capensis (assembly GCA_013396975.1). Taxonomy (NCBI): domain Eukaryota; kingdom Metazoa; phylum Chordata; class Aves; order Piciformes; family Bucconidae; genus Bucco; species Bucco capensis. The sequence goes on along the minus strand of VWZO01007569.1, from coordinate 172,808 downwards.
ATATAGCGATTAATGACAGTGCCAGAACATCTAAAAACCCTTGTGTCTTACTCTACTATCTAAAGTAGATGTGAACAATGCAAAACTCTTGGTATTAGGAATACTCATTTGGGTGAGTGACCTGTACTGTACTTGTGGGGGAAAAAAAAACCACAACAAAAAGTAATTAAAAGTTTCTTGCAGATATACAGCAGCAACATACATAAATTTTTTTTCCTCCAGTGAAAGCAAACCCTTTTGTTAGGTGTACAGTGCAGAAAAATCTCAAACAACTCTCTCCTTCAAAACATTTTTAAGTCACTGGAGATATACTAAGAAGGAATGTCCACTAGTCTCAGCAAATGTTCAAGCCCAACATTAAACAGTGTTCTTGAAAGCTGACTACAAAGCAGTTGGCATATACAACTCAAGATACAACCTCAGTGAGAAAGTTCACCTAAGAGAAAAGCAAAATTACTTTCTATGTAGAACAGCAAGGCCACAGAAACACCAAGATTTTTGCATTATTAAAAATTCCCAAATGTACTTCAAAATTTCAGTTATTTCACTTCCATCCCTGAAGTAATTCAGAACAATATACCAGTATTCCTACTGACTTAAGACATTCCACCATTACTAAGCATGGGAACACCAATAAAGTAACAAATAAACATCAATAAGGTAACAAATAAAAAAACCTAGAGCTGTTGTGTAATATTTAAAGGCAAGCAAGACAGATGGTTGCCACAGTTTGGTGTCAACCCAATGGCAATACTGGAAGCCAATTTATCATATAAAGGACAGAAACCTGTAAAGGGTCATTCAGCATGGTTTTACAGAGAACAAGTTGTGGCAGGCAAGTGTAGATTCATCTTTCAGTCAAGGACTATTTGTAATCAAAAATAACCACAAAGGTGTAGGATTCGTACATGGAACCCATATGACATTTTTGTTTAGTAATATATGCCACACATTATTTAAAAATGTTTATAAAACAATCAAAGCATCCAGCACAATTCCCAGAGTGGCTAACACACCTCAAAAATACTCATCAATGGGAAATTTCATTAGGAATTTCACACCAACATATACTAAGCAAGATGCTGTTCAAAATAATCACTGCACATTACTTTTCATTAAGTAATTTCTGATGAACTCTGAGAAACTGAGGTTAGCAGGACTGTAAGAAATAGTAAGAGAACAGACACCTTCATGTTTTGTTTCATTTGAAACAAATTCATTCTATCAAAGCTGAACTTCTGAAAAAAAAAGAGCAATCCCACAAACCAAGGGATTCTCTCACAGAACAGAGAGGGAGAGAAGGAACAAGCAACACCTCCATATTAGCTTCACATGTGATGTTGCCCCACAGATTGCTATCCCAGGTCCAACAGAGACAGCTCACCTTCATTTCTTTACACAACACTGGTGAAATTGATACAGAGCGGGGGGAAGAAATTAAGGGGTTATTACCTCTTCGTAAAGAAAAAAAAAAGAGTGTTTACAGAAGAGAGTTTAAAAAAAAAATCCCAGAAAAAAGGAAAATACCCTTCCTGAGACTATGGCTCCACAATTATTAGCACCAAATTAAATGGTACTAGACAACGCAGCAGTACAAATCAGACCTGGAAGAGATACAGGTGTGCTACTGCTTTTTGGCCAAATTAGCCAGAGAACACAACAGTAAGCTCACAGAAGACAACTGATAATACTGGGAGGAAAAAAACAAAACTGACCAAACAAAAATACCCAGAAACCTGTCAGTTCCCAATTGAGCTATCAGAAACATTTGTGCACATTTGAAGTAGGAAAGGGTGTTGAGACTAGATCAGTTCATCATGTACCCACAGCATTTCTGATCCAGCACCTAAGATTTCCAGCATCTCGGAGCCCAAAAGGCTGGTTGAGTTTGTCAAAGTAAACTAGAAGATGCTTGTTACCACCTGAATCTTCATAAGGAGAAAGCAGAGGATCCAGAAGATTCATCGGCCTAGCCAAAAGGCACACCAACTGCTCGGCCTTGACAAAGCTGATGGGAAGAACACCAGATATGGGCAGGACACCAGAGCCTTTCCAAGAACAATGGTGCTTCACCTCTCAATCTTAAAATTAAAACTGGATACCCTTCCCAAAGACACATTTCAAGGTTAAGTTACAATACTCAATGCAGGAACAACTCAGAAAAACATGGTGTGACACAAATCAAAGCAGATGATTCAGCAACCCTCTGATGTCTCAAATTCCTTGAAAGTACAAGCGTTCCTGTTCATTAGGTATCTGAATCAAGTTCATAAACATTACCGCTTTGTGGGCTTTATACATTTTTCCTAACGAGCATTGAAGAAGGCCTACAAGGGACAAATGGCAATGTGCTGTTACCACCACATGGATAATGCTTCTCCCTGGGAACTCGATATGCTAGTGGTTATGCACAACTACCAAATGGAAGCAGATGATAACATACCTTTCTACTATTAGCTCACCAGACACATGGCAAGCAGCAATACTTTTGACCATGTTAACCTAAGGGCCAAAACAGTTAAGACTAAAATGCATTACTAAGCTTCCTTTTTCCTTTACAGACATTTTGTAGAAGCTCAATAGAAACTTCTTGAGAATCTGAGGCGAATGTAAAACTGAAATACAAGACACTCATTTCCTATGTGCCTGCTCTTCCTGGAGTTTCATTGTGCATGAACAATGTTGTCTTTACTCTAAAAAGCAGGTAAGCAAAGCATTTCTAAAATAACTTATTTCTGAGTTAGACTTTCAGTTCAGCCTGGCTACAAACTGGAGTTACAAATGACACAGCTGAACACAAAAGCCCCATGCAGGTTTCTTACCCCTACAGAAGACATAAAAAAAAAAAGGCAAGTCAGCCTCTTTCACACAAGCAAGACTTACTTTAAAGAGTAAGTAACAGACTTACCTCTTTTAAAATATTAATCTCTTTCCTTTCTTGGTTTGCCTTTTCCCTCTAGATGCTACTAATTGATTTTTTCATTCATCCCTGTGCCCTTAAATGCGCATCTTGTAAAGGTTTGTATTTCAATTCAGTTAGCTTATCCTGCCCTTTCTTCTACTATTAATAGACATACTCTATACTGAAACAAGTGTCCCACTTGGAACTTTGGTGCAAGCGCCAGGAGAGAAAAAAGCTGTTTAAAAGCATTTTTCCAGGGGATTTTTGTCAACATAGCACATCCATTCACTTTCCCAAACTATCTATCCAGGCTGACATTTTCCATGGAGACCCACGGCAGCAGATCCCATGCATACATGCACACAAATCCCACCGCACACTTCCTTGAGAACAAAATGCATCTAAATCTGGTTGTTTATTGAGAAAACTCTAACAAGTCTACAATACCACACAGGACTTTTCCAATCTGCAAGTTCCAGAAAGCCTGTTTGTTTTAAGAAGATGGCTGTTATTGAAAGCAACAAATTTCTTCAGGATTTGTGAGTAGGGGGTTAGGAAAGAGGAGTTGAGGAATGCTTGTTCCATTGTCTCTCCCAACTGCTGTGACGCTGTTCACATTGCTCTGCAGAAACAGAAAAGACCGAGAAGCCAGGAGATGCAACTGCTTTCTGCTAGCATTCAGGGAATAAAAACGGTCAAGTTAAGAGCCAAGGTGCAGAGGTGCAGCTTTAGCTACGGAGCCAATGGTAGCAGAGGTCTAAAACACTGCCACTCACAAGCCACAGCAGCATGCAGCAGTCCCATGTCCCAGTGCCCCTTGCCAGCAAGTGCTGTAGCAGTCGCTAGCAGTGATAAGCCCTCAAAAACCAGCATCCAAGTGCTACTTATGCTGTCAGCATTTTGGATTCTCATCTGATGATCCTGTTGGGGATCAACACAGCACCACAAATCAGGATTTCTAGGATAATTCCCTTACCTACAAAGAATTTTCTTGTAAAATCTATGTTACAAAGCATTAAAACTATTACATCAAGCATTCTGGAACAGAATTGTTTTCAAATTAAGGCTTCTCAAATACACTACCTTCATGTCAGTTAAAAAAAACAGATTATCAGAATGAGGCTTACTATATGTTAATTTTCTAACACGTCAGAAGATGCCTTACTATGGCAGGCCAATCTACATGAGTTAAATTACTGAATCTAACATCCAGCAGTAAGCATTCATGTACCTGTAGCAATCAGGGACAGAAAAAACCTCTTTTTGTTATTAAATGCACTCTGTATGATGCCTGTCATCTCAAAACAATAACAAAACCAAACTGCTTCAGTATCAGTTAAAGGTTACATGGCTTTCACATGGGATGACTTCATTACATCTAACAAAAGTAGAAAAAAGAAGTTAGAAATCCAAGTTCTACCAACTTCAAGAGAAACTTCCTGACCAAGACATACCTATACTCAGCTGAAGTACTTCAGCTTTTCCACACACAGCCCCATCTTCGGAAAAGCAGCCAATCCACCCCAGCATCCAGTTTTGAAGGTACTCTTTCTTCACTAGAGAAGTTGTGCTGTCCCAGACTTAGTCCATTATGTAGGATATATTCTCGGTAAACCTTTTTCACCAAAAAATCCACCACAGAAAATCCTCTTCTGGTAATGCAGCAGCATAACCAGAAGTCACTACATCACATCTCAAACACACAGCATCTCAGATCTTCAGGTGTGTGATTTTTCCCAACCTAGGCACCATCCATTCCATTTCCTAAAAATCACCTTGCAGAAACATACCATGAGACTATACAATTGAAAATTGTTACATAGATACAAATGAACTCTGCAAAAGGGTCAGTGATCTTAATTATTTCTTAATACTTACTCTGAAACTTTGCATCTTCTAATGTAACACTCTTGCACTGCTAGATAACTGTTCAAATTTACCAAGCTTTCTCCCTGCTTTGCTCCCTCCCTCACAGTTTGTTACCAATAATAGCAGGTCAGATAAAGTTATCATGCATATTTACTTAATTTCACAGTCTTGCACATGACCAACAGCCTAATTTCATTTGCATTTCGGGCTACTGGAGAGAGCAGAGTTTGCACATCTTTGTGGACATAGTTTTACCAGTTTCAGTATTACAGCAGCACCTGTTTTTACACATTTTAGATGAGACTTTGCATGAAGTTAGCAAGCCCACAACAAGCCTGCCAAGTCAACACTTTTTCTCAGTTTTCCAAGTGCAACTACTTAATGTAGGTCTCCTATGCTTAATAAATTAATTATTTTCAACTGTAAGACACAAGGGCTAACTATAAAATAGAACTAACAGGATCCTACACAGCAAGCTCTTTAAATAATTCCCAAACTGTACACATCCACACTGACACCAATGATACTATGCACAAACACAGGAACAAAGAAGGTGTCCTATTTACACTTACACCAGCATGGACACAAGGGGAAGGAGAAAGAATATCGCATTCTACCTGGTAAACCTTAAAGGGAAAATATTCAATACTATTAAAGACAATGGTGTGAGCTCAAAAAAGTCGGTTTTGGCACTCACGTAATGAAGGCTTGCAGATGCAGAGCTGTGTGGTTCGAGGAGTCACTTTCACCTACAGCACACAGGTTTAGTCATTTCACCTGCTATTTTGGCTACCTGTCAGTCTCATTTGTGCTTCACAGCTCACCCTCAACACTTGATAAAAATCAAAGCTGATTCGTGACATTACAATGTCTACAACAGGAAGCTGGTATGCAGAGCCTGCCTGCCAGCACAGCATCACAGCAAGGAGCTTGAGCTGCGTGGTGGAGCAAACTGACAAAGGTTTAGAATCACAATGGAGAAAATCAGAAAACTTTCTATTTAATTACACTTACATGCAAATGGCATTTCTATGTTCCAATAAAGTTCATCTCCAGCCACTTGCACACTAGAGCAACACAACAAAGTATTTTGACTGCAAATCTGTTTACATTACAGACTATGTCAACCACAAGCACAAAGTCTCAGTGGCCTGAAAAAAGTTATGTTTTGCATTCATTATTTCCCCGCTTACTGAATTAGAAGTGGTTTACTCAGTTGTGCACACAGTTTAGCATACCAAAGACAAGAGTGTCTGCTAAAGATGCTGGTTTTCCAGACAGCCTGCAGGTTGCTGTAAGTGTCTAATACCTTTCCTCTCCTTATCCAAGACATCAAAAACATACGGACTGAGTTTTAGGTTTAAGAAAAATACTTTCTTTTTGCAAATTAAAATCTGATGAGAATACAAGATAATCAGTCCCTAGAGACAAGAGCCTAAAGAACTCCAAGGCACAAAAACATTTCTTCAGGTTGTTTACAAGCACACCTACCAGGGGTTCAGACAGATACTGTGCCTTTCTAAGAGGCAAAGAGAAAATGTCTGACTGACAAGATGTCTTAGCCCCTTTCAGCGTTCGAAGGCACTCTGCTGCTACCTAATTAAGACACATTCTCTTCTCCTAAAGTATTAACAAAGCTCACATTTCCCCAACTGGCACTATATTTGTCATCCTTGAATAAATTACTTCTGTATTGTATTTCATGTACTCTTCCGGCCGACATCCTGCTAGACACTGAATGCTTACTACTGGGAACAGATGACAGGTTTGCCTAGACAAGCTCCATTTCTTTGCTAGGTATATTGACAACTAAAATACTGATTATCACTAAAACAGCCATCATGCTTGCAATAAAGTAACCCCCTGTGAAAAGAGAAGAGAACAAGCACAGGCAAGTGAGATTTGTCTCTCTCTAGGCATCTCCATCTGCACTTGCAAGGATATACAGGACAGTACATACAAATATCAGGGTTACCTTTAATCAGTCCTTAACATGTTACCTACCTACTTTGTTTGGAAGCAGACCATGATCATTACAACACCTAAACCATCTAACCACTGAATTAACAAATCCTTGTCCAATCTAGACTCCTAAACTCACAACTCATAGAGAAGAAAACAATGTCAGATTTGTTATACTTTCATATGTACTCCACTAAGGATTGATGCCTCACAGCATCATATAAAATGATGTTAAATTCCAAGTTATCCTCACAGTGCTCATAAACCAACAGCTGAGCTCTTGCCGGTGTGTTTTTAAGGGGTTTATTTTAAATGAGTTTTTAAATAACCTCTTGAAATACCACAGCTAACAAAACAGATGAAATAAATCAAACACTTCCTCATGAGTTAGACGCTATCCTGCAACTCGCTGTTTCTGTACAGTGCCTGAAGAGGTGACGGCTGAGGAGATAATCTGTAATCTCCACAGATTAGTTATACTCAAAGAAAATCTATACTTTGAGAAACTTCAGGGAGCATCCAGCATCGCTCTTCCTGCTCCTCAACCTCAAAACCCTCCCGAGCCGCCCGCTCCCGAGCCCTCACCGCCCGGACAGCCGGGCGCAGCGACAAGAGCTGCGGGGCCGCCTCCCCGCGGAGAGCCGGGCCGGCCACGCGGGTCTGGGGCAGTGGGGGGAACCACTTCGGTTCCTCACCGGTTTCCCTCCCGGTCCCGCAAGGACCCTGGTCCCCTCTGAGAGCCCAGGGACGACGTGAAGGGCACGGGGTGACCCCACCTGTCCTCCCCCCTAGTCCCCACGGATGGGCCGCGGTGACAGCCAGGCCTGCCTGAGGGAAACTCGCCTCAACCACCGGCCCTGGGGAGGCAGCGGGGAAAGCGCCCGGTGGCAGCGGGGCGGGAAGGCCGCTGCCAGGGCAGGGCTGAGTGGAGGGCGGCGGCGGCCAGGCCTGCTTGGCGCGGACACCCCCGCGGCGGGGCACCCCCCCCACCACACACACACACACACCCCCGTACGCCCGCCCGCCGCCGCCCGCACTCACGATGGTGACGCTGGCCTTGCGCAGGTCGCGGTTCTCCTCCTGTAGCGCCTTGCACTTGAGCTTGTAGGTCTCCAGTTCGATCTTCAGCACCTTGTTCTCCTGCTGCAGCGAGGCCAGGCGGTTCGTCAGCTCTTCCAGCCGGAACGGCGAGATCACGATCCCGCCTGCCTTGCCCCCCGAGCCGCCGCCCGTCACCCC
>VWZO01007569.1:17397-147542 GCA_013396975.1 Bucco capensis | reverse complement strand
ACACACACACACACACACACAGAAGACAAGACTTCCCAGCATTTACAAAAATGGAGAAAGGTATCTTACGTGCCACTTTTCCTGGCATGGTAACCCCTGCTGACCTGCCTCTGAGCCTCGGCAGCTTGGTGCACTCCAGCCACCACTTTGTGTAGGACCAAGCAATTTATAGGACCAGTGTAAACAAATGTAAAAGCAGTTTCCTAACTGCTATGCTAGTGACTTAATACCACTACAAGAATTATTGCTCAAATTATAAATAAATGGCACTCCTTTAGAGTCTAAGGCTAGTTGGCAGTCACGAACCTATGTTCCAGAAGAACTTTGACAATTTTACCTCATCAAATCATGTTTCCAAACCTGGGTGCTGAAGCAAGCACTGCATTTGATGCTTCAAAAATATCCATCATCTGTGCTTGTTTATTTCATAGAAATGAAACAAATAAAATCATAGTGTAGCTTGACTATGTATGAACCCATAAAAAAGCTTTTATGCATACAAAACCTTAAAACTTTTCTCCTCCCCTCACCCTCAACCCACTATGGAAAAAAAGGCAACTAGAAGGAGGAAGCAGAAAGAAACATTGTCTAAAACCTGTTATATCAACAGAAAGATAATATTTTAAATGATATTATTAGAGCTCAACAGCAAGCTTTTATAATGCTTCCACACACTAAGGAGGAAAGTGCAAATATAGGTTACTGTGCTCTATATGCTACATAGTTGTCTACATTACATAAGCTCCTGGCACTGCTCTATAATGAACAAATATTGGGATGCCATGTTTATTTTTTATCTGTTTTCCCTACAAACAGAGCTTTTCCATCTGTACATTATAACGTTATGTTTATGTGCTATTTCTAAGCTCTAAACCAAACAAAGCCTTCCTTTTGTTTACAAGCTGTTTGTGGTCTTTCCTTGCTTCAGAGGGACTGGAGCAGGCAAAGCCAGAGGGGGTTACTGAGGAGCAGAGAAGCACAGCTCTGCTGCTCACCAAGCCCCTAGTCAGCACCTGTGACATTATGCAAAAGAGCAGAATTTTTGCTTATTTCATATTGAAAGCTGTATCAAAAATTGCCACTTGATAATTAAGCAATTAAACAGTTTCAGCCGTTTTACGTGTCCTTCCCCCCATGCCTTCACAGGCTATATATGTATATATATATAAACTAAAACTTGTTGAACTTTGATGCTTCAGGAAGCATCACTGAGAGAATGGCAGGCTTCACAGCCAGACAGACATCACTGCACAGAAACAGAGATGAGGTCCTGCATGTGAGGTACACCTGGGGCTGAAGGGACCTAGCTGAGGTCCCCAGGCCTGGGACTGGTGGCATGCCTACAGGAAGCATAGCAGAACAAACAGCTGCTGAAGCCTGCAGATGGATCCTGGGCTGGGCCCATATAATTCATACCCCAGAAGGGCTCTGCTGAGGGGTGACAGGAAGGAAGAATTACATACCTGCCTAACAGACATCATGCTGTGTGCAGGAGGAGGGAAGTAAAATGCTGCCACCCCAGTCAGTGGGGCCCCAACAACGGCAGCCTGCTCCTTCCTCTCTCGGGAGCAAGACAGCAGAGATGAGAGCAGCATGGGGACTGCTGCTGTGGCAGGAGGGAGATGAGTGGTTAAAAGTTTTGGGAACTGAAACCTGTGGGGTTTCCTAGCCACAATGAAAGGAGGCAGAAATACTGATTCTGGAGACATGATACTTTAATCAGAAGCATAGCAGATGGAGAACTAGTTACACAGTTTCTTTCCTGGCCTCCTACCCATAGGCTCAGAGACTCCCCAGTGGGTTCCCAGACAGTGTCCTAAGGAACAGAGGGAAACCCTGGCCCAGACATCTATCCCATACCATGGAGCACAGAGATATGGAGAAGTTTCTGCTCATGAAAGGATCTCCAAAGCCACTACAATAAACCCCATGAAAAACAGAAATAAAACAAAACTGCTAGTAGCAAGGTCACCAGATGATCTGGCACACCAATACTGCTTACGTGTACTGGTCCTTTGACTCCTTACTGCTGCTATGAGCAAGGTTATTCCTGAAAACATGGTAGTCAGAATTACTGTGTTCAGCTTGAAAATGAAAAACGTATTGATGCATTGAAAGACGTCTCTTGGAAGCAAATGCCATTTTAAAGGTATAGTAAATCTTGTTTTTTAATTAGCTGTGTGCACCTTAAAGCATGCTTTAAGGATAAATGCTGTAAATAGCAGTCAGCATGCATGAAATCCACCTTTCACAATCCTCTTGCTGGTGGGTAGTTAAACAAATTGCAGGAGGGCTCACAATTGGCAGGAGGTAGATCTGATTTACTGGCATTTCTAATCCTGGGCAGTTATAAGGATGGACTTTTGCTAGGGAAAAAAACCCCAAACACTCCTACCCACTGGCAGTTTTACTTTGTCAGATCTCAAACCAGTTTTGGGTTAGAATGGCACATTAGATGACCTTGTCAACAAGAGCTTTTTTTAAACACAAAGCTGGTGCATCTGCGTCACAGCTAAAGAATAAAATTCTTTCTGCTGCATCATACTTATGTGGGCTTCATTTTACCCTTGACCAGTCAAAATCACTGTCACAATAGCAAGAGCTTTAGAAAGGCAGGGAGAAAAACTAATACTGCGATTACTGAAAGCTCAGTTATATCCCTGGGACTAAACCATACAAAGGTTGCAGTCTGCAAGCCTCAGCCCCAGAACATGCCAGGAAGCTTTGGAAAGCAGAGTGCTTTAATGTCACCCTGTTCACTGGAGTGTAGTCCTGCCAAAACCAGCTAGTATCCTCTCCGTGCTACTCTCCAGGGCAGGAGAAGCAAAGAGCAGCTTCCTCAAAGCCAGCTCCACTGATTTTCTTAACAGTTATTTGCAGATTATGGGTGTTCCCAGGCATCTCCAGATAAATGGAGTTATACACTTGGTGCTGCAGTATTGTGCCAAAGTTCACTGTATATTTGTCAGAGCTCTGGTTTTCTTTTATGTTTGTTTTGTTACTAGAGGAATAATAGTCCCTTTTATTCCTCCTATACATCTAATGCTATTGGAACAGTGGGGGAAAAAGGTGTGGCTGGATGTCTCTTACCCAGATGAATATAAAGGGGTTTAAAAGCAGGCAGAAATAAAGAAAATGGAAAGATTCCAAGTATTTGTTTTCACCACAGACTAGAGGCAATGCTGCAATGGGAAGAGGAGCTGTACAGAACGCTCAGGTCTCTTCCCGTACTGGCCTAAGCCACCATCAAGACATAATCCTTTCACTCTGGAGATCACATTCTTGTAAAGCATAATCAGCAGCTGGGCCTTGCTCTTCCTGGGGTCTCAAACCTCTGTGGCTGTGGCAGCAGAAACAAGCATCTTTCATTAAGGTCATTTTCATTAGTGAGTTCTGCCTACTCAGGGAGACCTTGTTAATCAGATGCCACAACTCTCTGGCTGTGCTGAGTCTGTACTTGCTTGTTTGCAGATGTATTGCTAAAGCCATAGGGGAAAAAACCCAACCCCAAAACAACAAAAAAACAACGTAAGAAGCCAACAGGCAAGCCAAGGAGACCTGAAAGGAAACAGTGCCACAAATGGGACAGAGTATAGTCCAACTCTGAGAGCTAGGTCATAGGTCTGTTGCTTGTTGCATGGAGGATAACGTTAGGCACAGTCTGAAAATCACTTGGGGTCTGCTGTGGCCCCTGGTGCGATAACTGTGCCGACAGCAGAGGGACCATTAAACTCATTGCCCATGGGAAAGTGTGGGGAGTGATACCCATGTTCCTATAATCCTTGTATGGGTAGGATGAGCTCATTAGCCTTCTGGCAGTCATCCTAGGAGAAGGACAACTCTGATTCCAAACCCGGGCAGATGGAGCTCGTTTAGCCCTGTAAGGCCTTCCATCTAAGAGGTTAAACCTCTGTCCTAAGGACCTCGCTGCCAGCGTCCAAGCTTGCTAGGCCCTGGCAGATGAACCTTAGGACTAAAGGGTGGGTCCAGCTCTGTGCATGCTGTGTCTCACCTAAAAAAAAATACATTGCGGAGGCTCGAGGGTGCTATCCGCTAGCCTCTTTTTATCAGCGCACTTGGAAAAGGCGCTGATGAGGAGAGTGGATGGAGCCCTCCCTGGATCTTCGTTCGCGAAGCCTAGCCACGACGACGGAGGATAACGTAATGAACAGACCTCATAACAGCACTTGCAGTCTGCGTTTTAATTTACCTCTGTGATATCTTCTTGAGGCCAGCAGCTCTGACCTGCCATCCCCTCCTGGGGTGAGAGGGTGTGAGGGCAATTATAGAGCAGAGCAATTCTGCAGCATTCCCAGCTTGGCAGGGACTGCAGCAGAGAGGCTGTGCCCAGCTGAATACACAAATGGAAACACTTCCCATGTGCCTTATGTGCAACACAGGCCCTTCATTCTTCTCACCTACAGGATGGTCACATTTTCACTTTCCTTAAATAAGTTTTCTCTGAATAATACCATGAAAGCTGTTGGTTCTAGTTTTGATTGATTGCTGCTCAGGCTCCCATATCAATCCTCCAGTGCAGGCTGAATCAAACCCTCCACAATCAGTACTAGGAGGTTTCATGGGCAAAATGCATGGGAGGAGACAAATAAACTTTTTAAAAAAATTGGAAAGAAGTAGCAAAAATACAAGAGGCAAAATGACATCAGATTTGAATAAGCTCTGCTTAGAAATCTGTTTTATTTTCCATTACAGAATTCTACCATAAACCTTTTGGCGAGAATCTTACTAAATATTTTTTGCCAAAATTTTGTACCCATGAAAAATTTAACAACCTCTGAAAAAGCAGGAAAAATTAGACACTGATTTTTGTCATGGCTGAAAAAAAAAAGGAGCTTTGGATCAGGCTCTGAATGTGCACATTGTGGCAGCACTCTTATTTTTCCCTTGTGTGCTAATTGCTCACATTCCTGCGCTACCATAAAACCTCATTTCTTTTGCAATGCCCTGTCCCATCAATCCACCATGTGAACAGAAGAGGGGAAAGAGAGTAAAACCAAAAACATCTGTACTACCTTGAGGTTAGAACATGATCCTATTACATGTGGAAATGGGCATCAGTCCTTGCTTGTCTGGTTTTATGGGCTCAGCCCTCTGAAGTGCTAAATCCCATGGGAATGTGCTTGGGAGTGCTGAACACTTGACAGAACTCAGCTCTTTGACTGCTGGGAAAACACCTCTGGGGGAGAGAAAATCCTTTCTCCATATTTGGGCCAGGACAGAGAACTAAGGTAGCAGTTAAACGGAAATAAAAGTGTTAGCAATAATGCAGAGAGGCGCCAAAAGGGAAAACAAGTTGGGAAAGAAGAACAAAGGTAAGGAAGCAATTGAACCCTGATAGTAGCTGTGGAGGCACACAGCAAAGTCTTTTTTCCACAGAATTCAATTTATCCTCAAGGCCTGGCATTACCAAACTCTATCCCTGCAGGCTACGTGAGTACCTCTGTTGCTTTTATTGCAACAAGCAGGCAAAACAAATATACACTAGGTAAAACAACACAGGTCCCACATGTAGCTCTGCTCAATGAGGCTCCAAGCTCACCCTTGTCCTCTCCCCACTGCTGCTGCTGGCACAAGCTGGCAGAGCAGGCTGACAGCAACAGACACAGCACAGCCATCCATTTATGAAGCCCGTGCCCGGGTTTTTCAGATGGCATGATAGAATCACTATGTTTGGAAAAGACCTTGGAGATCACTGAGTCCAACTGTTCACCCAACACCACCATTCTCACCACTAAACCATGTCCCCAAGTGCAATGCATGAAGCTTGATCTCAACCCATGTCATGCAGACCTTGCCCATATGCTTATCCTGGATTGCTTTGCTATGCAGAAATTCTTAGGGTTTTGTTCCCGATTTTTTCTCTTGAATTCTCAATTCTGTTTGACCTTGCTCCAGATACCAACTTTCAAAACAGATTTTGTTCCAGAGACTGCAAACTCAGAAAAGATTTCTAGGGCTGGCTCCTAAGCAACCATAACACAATATAAGATAAGTGCTCCCATGTCCAGGCATGACTGCAGAAAAGCAGTGGGACATTTCACCATCAGTGCATGTCAGGCTTGCTGCCTGGAGGTTGGGAGAGCCAGAAGGAGAATGTTCCTGCTTCTTACTCTCCATCATCCCTTAGCCACTATTTGGCTATCCAGGAGTCTCAGAAAAGTCAGGAGCAGAGGGAGAGCCCAATTCCCCTCCTGCTACTGTTCCATGCAAGTGATGTCAGCCCTGAGCTGCTCAGTGTGAAACTCAGAGAGGGGCACTGGGGCTGTGGAGTCGGGCACAGCACCTGCTCACCAGGCATTCAGGCGCTGGCAGGTGAGAGCCTGCTGCTCCCAACCACTGCTCAGGGCCCTGCAGCAGAAACACAGGAGTTATTTTTACTCTGCAGGCTGAGAGCTATATCCTGAGACTTCTTTCCTGAATGAGGAGCTGTTCTTCACCCAAACTCAATCCCTCTTCCCAAGAATGTGTATAAATTAAAGTCCAGATTTCTATCATTGTTAAAACTTGATTCCTCCATTCCATACCACCATTTCATGAATGTTACATGATCAAAACATACCTACTGAAATGGTTATTTCAACTATCAAACTCTTTCTCTAAAAGGCCTGATGATGTCTGCTTCAAAATTTTTTCTTGTTCTGTTTCAGCTTGTCTTGAGATGTGGAGTGGGAGATAAAGAAGAAGCTACAAATCATCCAAAAAAATGACAGAAGTATCACATGTATTTTCTAATCAAGAGACAGGTACAGCTCTAATCCAGTTCAGATCAGACACATTCCCAACAGAGCAGGTTCAGCCACCTCCACTCTCCATGCACATCCTCCTGACTGCATCTGCACCAGCTGCAGATTACACCACCATATACACTGCTTTACTGTTGCTCTGTATAACAGCTCAATGTCAAATTATACCACTACAGTTAAAACCAATTTTCTGTGCCTTTCTCTAAACACAACAGATGTACTTGGAAAGCAAGTGAATGTTGCCTTATACATGCTTCCTCTTTTTTACTTAGGCATTTCCTGACTCCAAACCAGTGGACACTAAAATAGTTCAGACATAAATGGGGTAGGGGGCCTCAGCCACAGGCCAACTATGCAGCCTTTAAAACTTTCATCACACAGATACTTTATGCCTTACCAGAAATGCTCTGACAGCATTTGAGGGTCTGTAGCTGCCCACAGGCTGCTCACCCCCTTTGAAAACAGAAACCACATTCCTATTTCTGACCAGCCATGTCTTATCTGCAGAGGGAATTACTGATGAAGGGTTATACTCTGACCTATTGAGGGCCTCCTGTGGAAGGCAGCAGGTTCTGCCTGTAAAGATGAGGTATTGGACCAAATAGTCACTTCTACTGAGCTCACTTTTGCAATTCTGGCCTTGTGCCAAACAAAACCTCAACTGGTCATACTGAAGAAATTCAGAGTGAAGGCAGCCAGAAGTGTCATCTCGCCTTTGCTGAAAGAGTCTTTATCTTGGCCAGATCAATAGCTGTGTGAAGCAGCCTGTCTGCCTTCCACATCCTCCAAAAGGCGCAGTGCCTGTATGCACACTCTTCCCCACAAAGCATGCAAATCACAGCTATATAGATATGTGCAATCAGAGAGTCATGAATCATCCCTAGGCAATGTTAGCTAGTGCTGTAAAAGCACTGTGGTGGCTGGCTGCCTTTTTTATGGCTTGACTATGTGATTTCCTAGTAAGAATCTAATAAATCCTGTAAGCTACTAAGGGATTAACACAATGGTTTCTGCAGTTATTTTCTTATGCTCTATGCTGTAGGCAATTAATGCCATACTATATGACTGTACAAGAAAGAATATGAGGGCAAATACAATTATTTATATGACTATGCCAATTGTTATCAGAAAATATCAGTAAATAAATATACTAAACAAAGCCTACAGAAGACAATGCAAAGACTCTTTATGAACTTTGGCAGGTTTTCAATGAGGGTTACCTGCTTTTATGAGGAGTTTTTTCAGAACACATTAAGCACTTAGGACCACGAGTTTCAATCAGAGTACATGGCTTATACAAAGAAAAAAAATGCCACCCGTATCTGTCTGCAATTTTGCTCTACATCAGATCAACACACTGCATCTAGATGTAGTCTCCTCAGACACCATGCAAAACAGTGGCAGGGAAGGACACAACACACCATGCAGCACAGCTATTTTCCAGCAGAAGATGACCATAAACCTCTGGGTTAAGCAAGGAAAGGCCACCTAGCACTTGGTTATAAATACATGCTGGCAACAGAAAACACCCTACCAGAGGGACTCCAGTATGCCAAAACTGACATTCTGACACAGCAGTCCAAACCCACGTCCATGCCAACGTTGCCTCAGGAATGCAAAGCACAAAATACCTTCAGAATCAACCGCCGTCGATAAACTCTTGTAGTAATTCTCTGCTCCTCCTCTGAGCTTGAATCACTTTCAATCTCACTGTCACTGTCACTACATTCCTAATAAATGCAGTTTTAGTATATTTGAACAGTAAATTTGCAAGACAGAACATGCTGATCAGGACTAGGAGAAGAAAACAGAAGTTATCATGGACAGTGTTTTTCCTGTCTCTGTTATGTACATAATGACTCACAGTTTTGCTCTGAAAGTATATGGGGGGAGGAGGCCTTTTTGCTCCTTGACATGCTGTATCTTGAGAAGTATATCAGGTATGGAATATCTCAGCAGCTCTTAGATCATAGAAAATGCTATTTGGAATGCATTTGACTGTGGAATGTCTAAACCTTACATAGTTGTTAAATTTTTTTGTACAAAAAAACCCCCACTTTGTCATAACTCCTTGCTTTTTACTCCTCAAAAATTAATGTTTCAAACAAATTGTATGGCTTCACAAGGTATGTGAAATGAATCCCCTCAAAAAGAAAGAAGAGTCATGCAGAATGATTCAGTGGAGCATCTCCACAAAGAAGATTATAAATAAGCATTTTGAAAACTTTCTCCATGTAAATGTCTTTCCTGCTCAGTACTTATTATCTGCTTTTAAGTCGCAAAACTGTAGTGTGAAGTACAATCATTGTACATTTTCTAAGAAGGGAATGGGTAAACCTCAGCTGAGTGCAAAAGGGAACAGCCTGATGCTGTTCAGGTTAGTGCCAGGAAGTACCACAGCCCTGTGCATTTGAAAATTTTCTCTACAATTAATTACTCAGTGACAGCCTCAAACTGACGTTAAAGCCATGAATAGTGGCTATTGCTAACTGCATTTCTGCTCCTCTTTTTGAACCTGGCCCAAGACATCCCAAACATTTCTCAGAAATGATGCGCAAAATAAGAGCTGGCATAGGTGGGTGGAGGAGAAAAAAGACTATATAACAAAAAGCATTTAGGGCAGGATGACAGTATTAACCTGCGTGTAGTCTCCTGCTGTCCTCTGAAACTAGCCAAATACATATACAACAAAAATTACAATACCCTATCCTGAAGAAGTAACAAGAAGCAAGAGAAGATTCCCAGAGGACACAAAGATTTTGGAGAAGGAGTTAATAAATTTTCATAAACAGCTTCAAGTGGTTTACCTGTGATGGAATTCTGACACTGGGAGTCAGCTTGACCACACAGTGGACATCACCCTCTTTGGGATAATAGAGCAACTGTGCTGTGCTCCTCTCATTTAAAAAGATCACTGGAATCTGATGCTTGAGCATTCACAGAGAATTATATGGCCTTCACTGCCATTGCACTGCTTTTGTGAGTTTGTAGGCATGTATGTGGACCTGGGATGAGGCCAACAATTTGTTTCATACCCGTCACCAGGCAGCAGCCAAATATCAATATCTGAGTTTACCTCTTGTTGCAAATTGTGTGCCAAAACACTGATGCAGCCCTCACCCTGCAGGGGGATGACCAATGCTTCTTAGCTCTTTCCCAAAGGGTCAAAGAAAAAATATCTTACTTGGGAATTTTATTTTGTCCTCCCCTTCTTTCCACAGCAATAAATCTGTTTCTTTCATGCTTTTCTCTTTATGGAGTATTTCTGAAGAACACCTTGCAGCAAGACTGCGCTTGAAATTCTCCTTCAGTTTTCCTGACAGCACCATGAGTCATATTATGTTAGTAACTAAACTATTGACTTCCCATTAGATTAGAAGATATTCTTGAAGACTTATCAGCAAGATATTAGAAGCAATTCCTGGTGTCATTCTAACAAACACTAGTTTGTTACCCATTCAGACTTTGTGAGAGACCCATGTTTAGAAATGACATTATTCTCTGATACCAATTTATTCAAAGATCTTGTCTATAAAAAGATGTTATTTAGAAGATGAGATTATAATCCTTTACCAAAAAAAGCAAAAGTAGTGAAAAAAGCACACATAAGAAAGCAAGATGCTTATTCTTCCCAATTCAGGTGGGACATCCAAAAGTAAAGAGCACACATCATCTTCTCACTGAGGGAAATGCAGAGGGGATGTGCCACACTGTTGCACACCCTCAGCACATTACAGTGTGCATTTAGGCTTATCCTTATGTTTAAACTGACCATAATATTATGAGCCTAAGATCTACCCCAAAGCTTACCAAGACTAAAGGAACTCTGCCATCTCCCTTTAACTGCCCTTGTAGAAGGCTCTTTCTTAAATTTTTTAAGTATTCCAGTAATTAGTGAACATTAGGAAAGATCCTCACTGCCTCAACTGTGTCACGAACTAATAACAAGAACTAATAACAATCATATGCTGCATAACTGCTGAGACTGATTATGTTACCATCTAATAAAAGAACTCTTGGTTGCATAATTAAAAGAGTACTTTAAAATGAACTAATTTAAACCTGAATGATTTACTGCAGCCCACCACAGCCAACATTTTTATTGTGCTGCAATAAAAAAAGAAGCTATATCATCTAGAAAAAGTAGAAGCAATTCTACTGAAACACCTCACTTCCCGAAGTTATAATCTCCTCCTGTATTACACCCTGGAAAAGACAATCTCAGCAGAGAGAGGAATGTAGAAGAAACACTGCAATTCGCTTTTACAGCCTGGTTGCTGGCCCTGTGATCTATTCCATTGCTACCCTCTCACTGCTGGGGTGCAAGGTGCATGCAGCTATGGGGCTATAAGCCATTCTCTGAATCAACCTTACTTTTAAGCCTCTGGAAAGTCAATATAAGCAACTGAGAGAAAGCCATTAAAATTTTGTTCAAAAAAACAACTTATAACTGAGGTTCTGCAGTGAAGGATGTGCAGGTCAGGTGAGGAAGAAAAGAAGGGGAGCCCCTCTGCAGTGTTTTAAGAAGAATTAACCACCACCTGGAAAAGTGCTTTACACATTTGGAAATCTTTTGATTCCTCTTGGCTGGATAAACTTTGGAGTTGGGATGAATGAGACCATGAAACAAAAAACATAAGGAGGAGTTTAAATACTACCCCAAAATATATTTTTCTGCAAATTAACAGAGGAAAAAATGCAGAGAGTGTTGGTGACAAAGAGCAGGATAGAGGCCAATGAGTCCCTATGTCTCTTTGCTCAGTTCAATGTCAGAAAAAGAGTGGAAAGCAGTGGCAATACCTTACTGGAAACAGATGGGAGGACAGCTGAGCTGTTTGGCACAGTTTGCACAGGTGGTATGTCAGGGCAGGGAAGGGATCTGTTCTGCAGTCACGAGAGATGGAGGTCCCAAAGGGTGCTCTAACTTCTTCCAGGGCTCAGGGCCAGTCAGGCAGACGATTATGCAGCCCTGCTTGGCTCCTCTGCCTACCCTGACTTCACCTCATTCTATTCACACCACAGAATATGAAGTTCCACTAACTTCAATTTTTCTTAATTTAGCAATAAATAGAAAAGGCATAAAGAAGGATAAAAAAAACCCTAAACTCTCACAAACAACATAATAAGTCTTACAAAAAATAAACCAAGCAATAAGTCAAGCAAAGGGACTCTTCACACTGTTAATTATTACAGGACATACTGTACCTTCTGTTCAGACATTACTGCTCCCTCCTCCTCTTGGATGCTTGTTCTTGGCTTGCCATCCTCAGAAGTACTCCAGCTCATCTTCTTCACACTGATAGGCACAGATGTTTTGTGGCCTTCTGTTTTTTGCTTGCTAGTATCTTCCAAAGATTTCTGATATGCTGTTGATGATAATGTTTGCTCATCAGTACCAGCTGAAATCTGGGACTTTGATTTGAGGGCTTCTTTGTCGCTCTGTTTTCCCACATCATTTAAAGATTCCTGGATATAGGATTTAGTTTTGGCCTCTGATGTGGATTCGGACAGGCTTCCATTCGTTTCAGGCTTCCCTGCTTCTTTGACATATGAGGTAAGAGAATCCCTACCTTGGTCCGAACTACAAGAAAAAGGTGAAAAGAATAGACAGCTGTTCAGTGTTTAAAGCACATGCAGAAAGGGCTAAGCACTCAGCCTCCTACTGAGCCTTCATTCTTAGCACATACATCTCAGACAGAGAAAAGCAAAATTTTCAATTCAGCTTGCAAACACCATTCTATTTAATAGGCTTGTTTTCTGCATCATGGTATTGCAGAAGCAATGAGAATATGGTGAACACTGGAAATAAAGTCAAATGTTCTATGTTAATCCCCTTCCACTTGGCAAAGGGAATGAAAGAGACAAAGAAAAACACATAAAACCTACAATTTCCCTTGTATAGTCACAAGATAAATCCCTAAGGCACAAATTCTTTAACCTGTTCTCTAACCAAGGAAGTAATGAAAGTGTTTTTACCATGCAATTACCACTAATGACCAAATAGTTTATATTATTTTTCTCCCAGACTACAACATCTCTACTCCAGATAAGCCATGTTTTTAAAAAAATACTGTTATCCAAAACCAAATCCTTGCACAGCAAAGCTTCAATACCACACAAAGCCAAAGACAAGGAAGGTTATTACAAGATAGAAAACTGACCAAAATTTTGCTTCAGATTACCTACACACAGGTTTAACTTGTACCTCTGATGCATATTTTTCTTTTCTTTTGCATTTTTGCTTGCTTTCAGATAAGCACTATAACTGTATCCCTGAAAATATATAGCTATTTGCTGGCAAAACTCTTAACAAAAGACAGAAAATTGAATTCTTCTAGTTAGAAATGGATACATTATCTTCTGAAGGAAGCTCTTTTAGTTCTGGAAGCAATCTAGTTTACTAATTTAGCACAATATGAAATGGAGAATAGCAATGCTTGCTTAAGAACAGAAATCTTATCAGAGTAGTAGATCAAGCACTTTACAGCCCTGAAAGACAATCAGTTTGCTGAAATCAATGGCCAAATTCCCATTGGCTTCAATAAGAGACTGTCTAATGCTACCTGGAACCTTAAAACATCCTGAGTCAAAGCTCCAAAGGATGTAAACTGCTGACAGAAAAATGATCACTCTGCAGATAATCATTCTCTGTTGATTTACAGCTCGTGCAGACCTGGTCCTGGCTCCTTCAATGAGTAATCAGGGGAGCCACATTCAAAACAAAGGCAGGCAGGAGCTCTTCACCCAGTGGCTACCAATAAGACTGAACATGGGCAACATATATCATGAATGTCGAAAGCTCCCTTCTCTAAGGGGAGGCTGGGAAAGCTCATGCAAGGGAAATGCATTGAGGATAAATATGTAGAAAGCATCCATCTCAGCAGGTCATTATGCTGAAAGCAAGTGGAGCTTGGGAGAGTACTTGAGGAAAACAGCAAATATAGGCCCACTCTCCTCTTTCCTTGGTCTTCCTCTGCAGTCACTCCTGGGAGACAACACACAGGACTAGATGGATGTGGTATCACCAGTCTTACCTTCTTATGCCTTGTAACTCATCTCTTTAAAAGTCTAGTAAATCCACATGACATAACACACTTGAAGTAAGTGGTGTAAAACCAATGGCAATTTAAAAATTGGCTTATGGAAAAAGTAACAACTGTCTGAGGGAACGCAA
Source organism: Bucco capensis (assembly GCA_013396975.1). Classification (NCBI taxonomy): domain Eukaryota; kingdom Metazoa; phylum Chordata; class Aves; order Piciformes; family Bucconidae; genus Bucco; species Bucco capensis. Next base: position 133,604 of record VWZO01007569.1, on the reverse strand, counting down.
AGAAATGCAATGAAATGATGTCTGGTAGAAAGGTACTTAAGAAATAAGAGTAATGCAGTATATCCTGGTTTCAGAGAAGATATGTTTTATAGTCCTCAATCCCAGTTACATCTATGCATCACTTAGATTAACTAAAAATAGAAACACACAAGATAACATAAAAAGTAATATTATCCACTAAACATAATATAAACTACTTCTGAAATACCTATAGAAAGAATTAAACCTGGTAAGTATGAATTTTTAAAGACAAGTATGTCTTACAAATACTTAATGGGTGGGTGTCAGGAGGATGGGACCAGTCTTTTTTTCAGTAGTGCCCAGTGACAGGACAAGAGGTAATGAAAGGGCAGAAACTTGAACACAGGAAGTTCCATCTAAACATAAGGAGGAACTTCTTTACTTTGAGGGTGGTAGAGCTCTGGAACAGGATGCCCACAGAGGTAGAGGAGTCTCTGTTTCTGGAGACATTCAAAACCCACCTGGATGCCATCCTGTGGAACCTGCTTTAAGTGAAATACTCTGACAGGGGGGCTGGACTAGAAGATCTCCAGAGGTCCCTTCCAACCCTGAACATTCTGTGATTATTTTTTCTTTTAATTATATATATACAGACACACGCACACACATATTCTCATAGAATATTAGGCAAGCAGCCTCAATACTGCTCCTGGAGGTAGAAGCAGCAAGGGAAGGCTTGCTGATGCATGCTTCTACAAAGGTGCTTACCTATCATCCAAGCGATCTAGCAGGCTACCACCTATTCTGCGTCCCGACGTTGGTGGCTCGGTGACACTTGACGAGTCAGGCTGCCAACCTGTAATTGAAGACATTTCGTGTTCTGCTTGTTGAACACCTTTAAGAATTGACCATACTCTTCTTTCCATCATCTCCTCAGACTCAGCTCCTTCTTCCAGATGAATGTCCTCAAACAGAGATTTAAACTTTTCTTCTGTCATCTCCTCATCAGTACCAGACTTTTCTCTCTCAGGCTGTTCAGTCCTCACTCCTCTTTTACTAGTCTCTTCGCTTTGCCTTTGTTTAGCATCTTTTGATATCCCACCGTAACTACCAAGATAGCGCGGAAAATCCTTAAGGTCCACTTCCTCCAACAGGCTTTCGCCTACGGAAATATCTTTAGGTGTTCCTTCTCTAGGCACTGAGAAATCGAGTTTGCTGTCGTCCAGTGAAGTGTCTTCTTCAGTCACCACTGGTGGTGCTGCTGCTGTACCATCTAAATGTCCCTGGGAGGTCACTAACACGTCACTCAGTCTACTGGGAGTTCTAAGGGGTGACTCTAGGCTAGAGGTGTCGCTAAAGAAATCATCCTGATGGAAAGGGGTGGGTGGCACGAAGCGCAACCCAGTGGGAGTTTCCAGTTCCACTTGAATGGAGGGATAACCTAAGGAAGACAGCACATTTGGACTGACTGGGATGAAGCATGAAGCAACACAGAAGCAAATGTCAAAGGATTCATGAGTTACATAAAGTATAAAATGCATGAGGAGGTGCAGGTGTATAAGAAGAAACGCAGTTCTGAGAGATTCCTTTACTTTGTCCTAAATAGGTGGAACGAATAATGAGCAGTGCCAGTAAATAGCACAGTCAAGCCAGCACTTTGGACTATTTTGCAAATAGTCTGTAAAGGCTTCAGCAATTGGTTTTGCAGCCATTTTAACATTTTTAAGCTATAGCACTTTGTCTTATGAGCATGCAATAAATCAAATGTGGACAAGGGTGGTTGTCCCTTTATATCCAACAATCTCTTGCAGCCATATTGTGTAAATGTTTCTTTCCCAGTTTTGGGGGCTTTTTTGGTTTGGTTTGGTTTTTAATTTGGAAGCTTAATAAATTTTAAAAGCAGACGCAGATCATAAGAGAGAACAGCCACACTTTTGTCAGTTATTACTTCTAGAACAGGTCCACATTTCTAATATACTTTTATATAAAAATACACAATACCAGCAATATGTTACTGATATATATCTCCAGTTTATCCACCGAGCCAGGAAAATGGAATAAAGAATGAGGAACAGGAATGGATCCTAATAAGGATACTGAAGAATAGTAGATCTAAACACATAGTAGGATAAAAAACTAAAAAAGGAAGTTGACAAAGGGATAATAGAACACAAACACAACAAGGTAGAGCTAAATGAATATTTCAGGTACAGTAAAGTTATACAGGCGAGAGGACTGTGGTGAGTAAGGAGATCTTGGTGATCTTGGAGTGTGAGGTGATCTTGGTGACATGGGTACAATCAGATACACTGATCAAATAAAGAGAGAAAAGAAAAATTGATGAAAACATGAGAAAACCATACAAAAAGATTAAACTGAATAGACAGATTAAAAAATGGCAACAAAATCTGAAGTTCTCATTCCAGCAAATAATAGGTTGGGTAACCTATGAAAGGAAAAAAATACATGCTGTACGGTTAACTTGACATTGTGCTGCCTGCAAAAGGAGGTGCACTAGCAGAGTTTGGTTTTTTGTTTCCTGAATCAGCTGAGAGAAAGGCAAAGGTGGTCTGGTCTTGGTGAGGAAAGGAAGCTTGAGGGAGGTTCAGAGGAGAGACAGAAAGCAACTGCAGAGAAGCGCTTGGTTGTTTTTCTTTCATAAAAACATAGATGCTACTATTAAAAGGCACAAGCAACATTTCAAGAACAACTTTCTTAAAATGTCACCAGAAAATTATTTCTGTAATGCAATGATTCAATGACCAGCAATGCTGCTCAATAATGGAGGCAACACTGAGCTTATATGCTCTAAAGGAAAAGAATCATACTAAAATACAGAGAAAGCCCAATACATACTTGCACAAATTACAAAAGCCAAGGGAAGTGTTACTAACAACAGAAAAATCTTATTTAAGGAGCTGTTTATAACAGATGTGACAAAAAAAATCAAAGTAAAGAATGTAGCAACCCAGTGCCTGTTAACTAACATTTAAAAGAAATAAAAAAACTTTTAGCATTTTCAACATAGTAATAAATAAGTCTATCTATAGCAATTCTGTTTTACAAGTGGAAATTGTTTATCCTTTTAATTTGGCTCCAAATTAACCTGCATTACTCTGTCCTCAGTTAGCATAGCTTTCACATGAAAATTATTACACAATTTTACCCATTAGTAGACTGAAATTCTCTCATGCACTAATAAAACATTTTTTTTATTTTTCTACTGTAATTGTAGAACTGGTCCAACAAAAAAAAATCATACAGTAATTGATGTTTACTTGTCTCAAAGAAGCTTGGTTGTAAATTGCACATTAATTTACTCTACACAATTACTAAGCACTTTCCCCCACCTTGTTCTTCCTTCTGTTATTTCTTGTTACTGTTACTTATTGAGAGAGGAAGCCAAAGAACACATGTATTTCCAGGTAACTTGGAAAGCATGCAATACCAAATACTTAAATAATACACATGGGCATGCTTGAAAGCACAGCTCTTCAGAAGAAAAACATCCAGGTCTTGTCAGCTGACACAGAGGCTGGTGGGAACAAGCTTTCTCAAGTATATTTGTGGGATCCTGGGCTTATTCTTTAAGATATTAATGTGCAACCTACATGTTTCAGGAGAGGAAAACTCTTTTTCACATTAAAACCAGTTATTTCTGTAGGACTTACTGTGTGTTTTTTTTAAGTCTAGTTTATATAAAATAATTGTATTATTGAACATGTCACTGAACTAAATATGACCAGGGAATTGAATTACCATCAATGGGATCATGAAAAATGTTATTTTCATCTGCAAAACTTCTGGTGCCTGAAATATTTCCATAATCAAATATTGGTCCTTCCAACAGGGTCACGATATCTATTCGATTAATTTTTGTCAGTACAGAAGTTAAGGCATCAGCTGAAAAATAAATAAGAGACGTCAGAATAAAGTTGAGCTTTGCAGAACTTTGCAATCATCTTTCTCAGTTACATTGACATTGCATTAATTATAAATTGCTGGCATCTATTTCTGCCCCAATGCCTCTGGTTCTAGCACACCCCACCATTTCTCTAAGGACTCATTCTGCTGCCTACTGATTCAAGATATACATCTGTTAAGTGTCTTCCCTCCTCCCCAAGTGTAATTATATTACAACACAAAAGGCACAAAGAATAAGGTCAGTGAGTCCTTAACGAACGTATTTACTTACTACTGAAATAAAATATCCTTTTACTGGAGCATAAAAGGAGTGTAAAAATCCTTTTGGAAGGAACAACATGATAAGTGGATGTGTGGATAAGAATGCATGTAAGACTATTCATACAGTACACAGTGAAATCTCATTTACAGTCATCTTGTTGGGAGAATACAGTAATACTGGAAATGACTTTTATGGTGAAAGAGATCAAAGTAAACTCAAACACTGTGTAGGTGTGTGTGGATTACAGAATGGTAGTGAACACCACTGGCCTAACCCCAAAATCAAAACCTCTCTTTCAGTTGGAGCAATTCGAGTGAAATGCACAGAAAAAGCCAGTAGAATTGGTGCAAAATCAGTGTCTCCAACCCTCCTCATAGAAAGGAAGTTTAGACTTTCTTCTTATGACCTGCAATACTGTGAGACTACCTAACTTTTCCAGACAGCCTCTTTCCATGTTTCATGTTCCTTGCTATTGGAAAGTTTTCCCTAATATTTTCTTTACTGGAATTTAAGTTTATCACTTCTCCCATCAATTATGGATCTGGAGAACAGATTATTTCCTTCTACATATATACTGAAAAAATATGACGTGTTTCTGACTTCTGGTAAAAATACAACTGAAACTTCTTTTGTTTTCCATCAATGGTTTGTGAAAGACACTTGTAATGTTTTCTTCCATTTAACCTATTTAGATCAGGCAACAGATGAAATGGGCTGTAACTTATAAACAACAGAAGTTAACTACTTGAACTTACTTGTAGCATTTTTCCCATCTCTTGTAACCCATTTTTTCAACAGCATGAAACTTTGAGCAATAAGAGAATTTGGATTTTCTACTCGGATTTGATTTATTTCATCCACGGAAAAATTCAGTTCTCTTGCCAGTTCTATAAAGACAAAAAAAAAGCAAGCAAGAAAAGAAAACAACAACAAAAGCACCAGACAAAGCACAAATCCTTCGAAGAATCATCCTGTCAGGCTTAGGAATACTGTCTTTCTGAGACCACGCAGGTGTCAACAAAACTACCTGAATGGAGTTTGTAGTGAGGTGGGAGTCAGTCTCTTCTTCTGGGTTACCAATGACACAACAAGAGGAAATGGCTTCAAGTTGCACCAGGGGAGGTTTAGACTGGATATTAGGAAAAATTTCTTCACAGAAAGAGTTGTTAAGCATTGGCACAGGCTGCCCAGGGAAGTGGTGGAGTCACCTTGTTCAAAAAATATGTATGTGGCACTCAGTGATGTGGTTTAGTGGTGTGGTGGTGATTGGTTGATGGTTGAACTTGATCTTAGAAGTCTTTTCCAACCATAACAATTCTATGATATATGTACTTATACTTTAATTTCTTAAGACAGACATAAATTTGAATTTCAATCATCTCTGAGCTATTACTGCCTTTATACTCATAAACCACTTAAACATGGTGAAAAAAAAATCTCCATAGAGACAACCTCATTATCGCTAGTTTCTAAAATCTGGTTTTTCTGGCAGCTGTAACTCCTCTGTGAGCTCACTGTGCAGCTCAGCCCTGCTGCTGCCATCACCTATGCCCAGGCAGAGCTGGGGATGCTGCAGCTGTAAGCCTGTGATGGGCTAGCTCTGTCCATCAACATATGGAGGCATGGTGGGCATACAGTTAGGTAACCCCACACACAGCACCAACTTGTTGGGGCACTGCTGGGCTTCCCTATTTTGCCTGTGACTTTCTGCTTGATTTATTGCAAGACCACAGGAGAAGTTCTTATTAGGCATCTTTGCCCAGCAGTGTGTTGCATGTTTGGGGAGGCTTGGGATCACTGCGAATTCCAGAGAGCATGACACAGCCTTACTTTTCGTAAAAGGCTACCTGAAAACATCAGAGCAAAGACTGATTTCAATGTTAAAGCAGAAAAGCTTACCTGTCCAGCTAAGTCCTAGATGATCAGCTACAATTGCCATCCTTATATCAGTCCGTTCACATGGACTCTGTGGACCTGTGATTTACAATTTCTCGATTAAAACAGCTTTGCACAGAAAACCACAATACCGGACAATAGTTGATTATAAAGAATAGCTTTAATTTGACTAAGTTGCCAGTGCTTATATTGTTTACTAGAATGACTGTGTGTCCTGAGAACCTATAAAGCACATTTTTTTTCCACAGCTTTTAGGTTTTCACCTGTGTAAAGCCAAATGTCAAACTACATGACGTTGTGTAATGAAACCAAACATGCTGACAAGCTAGCTGTTAGACTGCACACAAATTGTTCAATTACTGGTGGAAATCACCAAGACCAGATTATAATCTATTTTCTCTACTTTGACAGAATAAATTTGCTGTCACAAAAGAAATCTTTCCATTTCTACATCAATTTTTGAGTTACATGAATGTCTTCAGCATGCTTCACTAGCTCTCTACAGCACAGGATTTGTTTGAAAGAAGAAAGGATAGTATAAGACAGCACATACAGATGACAATGACAGAATGAAAACTACAATTAAATCACTCCACAGGCAATCACAACAGTTCATGCACTAGGATCAACAAGTTGAAAGTTTTACAAACTAGGCTTGATCTCCACGAGGTGAGCCAAGAGAGCTCCAGAAACCTGACTGCCTTCATTCTCACCAGTCCTCTTACTCCTCCTCCTCTCACTGTCGGCCTTTTCAATCTTTGATTTTATAGATGCTGCCTCTGTTCTCATGTCTCTAGTAGACTTCGATGTAATGGAAGGCTGGTAAACTTGAGTAGCTTCTGATAAGGATGTGTTCCTTGATGTACTGTCTTCTTCATCATCAGAGACCTCTGACTGCATCTTTTTCTCTTCATCAGATAGACGATCCACAAGCTTTAATGTCTCACCACTAATTCCCTTAAAATATTCAATAGAATGTTTACATACCTCCCTAAGCTGATTTTTCCTTACTTTAACTGTTGTCACGGTGGCGGAGGTAGATCTTACCTTTACTGGTAATTTAGAAGGAGGCTGTTTTGCTTTTTCTTTCTCTACCTGCTCTTGTTTTGGCAGGGCTGGAGTTCTTCTAGCTAGATTACTCCTATGTGTACTTTTTACAGGAATCCTAGACCTCGCTTCTAGACAAGGAGAGGAATTATTTTGTTTTGCTTTGTCAGGCTTACTAGCCTCTCTTGCTTTACTCCCTGTATTGCTTTGGAGAACATTTTGTGAAATGACTTCTTTTACTGAGCTGGCTTTTACAGGAAGCTTTGATTTTCCTCTAGTCCCTACCAACTCTGTTGACTTTTGCTGCTCTCCGTGTGGTTTTTGCTTATCTCTTACTCTGTGTCCTTGTGTTGTCCCTGTACCTTTTCCTGAAGTGCTTTTCGCTTGATTAGCTTTCTGGAGGGAACATTCTGGTTCCAAAGGTTCTTTTAGCACTACATTACAGGTAATATCATCTGTAGGGACAGCAGATGAATCCAAATTGTTGTTGTTATTAAAATTATCTTTTGGAAAATCAGTGTTTTCTGTTTGCCTACAGCTTGTCTGGCTAGAAGCTGAACTGGCAATCACTGCTACAGTTTCATTTTCTAATCCCTGACCACTTGGCATCACAGCTTCTATCTTATCTGTCACTTCGCCAGGGCCATCTTTCTTCAGAGTCATGGTGGAAGCAGAAATTCCCATTTTAATTGGTGTGCGCAATTTGGGATCAACTTTGGAAGCATTTACCGCTGCCGATGACTTTTCCAGTGAGTTACTACCAATTGTAATTGTTTGTTCCATGCAATCTCCACTGGCCTGGATGATGGGCTTATGTTCAACTGCTGTTGTTTCTACTGGTCTCTCTAGGTTTGTTTCTACAGTGTTGTCCCCTGCCTGTGGCTGTGTGATGGCAGTGACTGTACTTTTATCCCCTTCCCCCTTGTCCCCTGACTTCCCTTCAGAAGTATGCTCACCAATCTGAAAAAATTGGAGTCTTTCTTCAACAAAATCCCTCTTGCTCATGTCAATTGCACCACTGCGAGTCATCTCAAACATCTTCCCTTCATGAAATGGGAAGGGGTTGGGCTCGCTAGTTGGCGTACTTTCATCTGTTGGAGTTCTGGCTGGAGTTGTATCGGGTGTTGTTGCTTGAGATCTGTCTTCCACTGCCAGCCCAAATGGCTTAGCCTCATCATCCCTTGACTTAGTCTCAAACACTTCATCATCACCTCGGTTATTGGACCATGGATCAAAATCCAGACTCTTGGTGGCCACAGTTTTGAAAGGGGTTGCAAATTCTTCATCTACTTTGTAACTGAAATATGTATCAGGAAACACAGTCCGGTCAGGGTGTCTGCCTTCCAAAGTGAAAAACTGCGCCCCTGACTTGCGTTCACTCTTATCTCCGGCTTTTTCAGTAGTTGGACCATTCGAAGGTGCCTTGTCTTCTTCAAGGCCTACCTTGCCTTCCTCCTCAATGACTTCAAGCTTACTCTGGCTAAAGCAGCGATCAGTCTGCTTTAGAATGCCTTCTGTAGTCCATACGTCCTTTTTGGTTTCAACTGCCGGACCTGCAAGTTTAGAATCACTTTCAGTTAAACCATCATCTTCATCTTGCAAATCATAACCGTCAAGAGAGTCAATCTCTGTGGCATCGGTATCATGGGAGAATTCTGCAGTGGTTGCTATGGAACACTCTGTGACAGACTGGTCATTGTTACTCCCGTTTTGCACTACATCATTCTGGGGTGAATCAAGCCCAACGTCAAACTCATTAGGTTTCCCGGAAGTGGGATGTCCTAACTCTTTCTGTTTCTCAAGCTTTTCAGGGGCTCTGGGTTTTGAGGTTTCTTTCTGGTCATATTCCAGTTCTTTCAGTTTGAACTTATACTTTTTAAGGGGAATAGGTTGATAGAGAGATTCATCATCACTGGAGTCACTGACTTCTGCTCCCGGTGGCACAGGAGATGGTGGCTGGACTCTTATGACAGGTTCAGCCAGTTGGCATTTGTCATGTTCATCTTGCAAGTTCACTTCTGTCATTTCCATTTCACTCTCAGTGGAATAAGAAGGCTTCTTTTCTGACTCGCCTTGATCTGCATCCAGGGGCGGAGGAGGAGGGAATTCAATGTAGGCAACTCTGTTACTTTTTGGTCTTTTGTTAGAGTCCTTATTTATATGATTAGGCAATGCTTTGTCAATCTGTGGTTCCTCAACCTCTGCCTGTTTTACAGATGTTGACTTAGCCTCTGCTTCCTCCTCTGATTCCTCAGACACCTCAGGTATAGGACTGGGCTTGCCTGGGATATAAGCTATTAGTGAGTCGGGTGTTTTAGAGGTAAACTCATAACTCACTTCCTCTGAACTGGGTGTTTCTGGGGTTAAAGGGCTTTTACCAGAGCTATCTATAAAGGACACTTGTTCTAGTGTGTCATCTTCCGGACTACCTTGTGGAGAAGGAAGTTGTTTTTGCTGTCTAGCTGTGTAAAATGCCCCCCTTGTCTCTTGTACTGTCTTACTCTCCTGACTGACAATTTTTTTAATATTTCCTTGTTGCACCTCTTTCTCATATTGCTTTCCTACTTGAACAAAACTGACGTAGACAGGTAAGGTCTTAATTTCTCTTACTCCTTCTGTGCTTGCTAGCGGTGCAACTTTTTCCAAGTAATTGGTGGCACCGGGGTCAACTAAGTCACTCGAAGGAAATTCCTTTCCTGGACTACACTCTAAAGAATCTGGGGATTTGCTAGGGGATAGCTCTGTTTCCTCAGCAGGAGGACTTAGACCTATCGAGCTCTGCTGCTTGGTAACTTTTCTGATTTCTGAATGCTTTATTTTCTCATCTTCCACATAATCAATCTGCCTCTCAACTTTCTCCTTAATCACAGCTGACTGGGACACTTTAGATGAAAGTTCATAGACACCATCAAGCGTGGTTCTCTTCTCCTCAACAATTCTGACCGGAATATGGGACACAGGAATGTCTTCTTTCCTTTTGGATATTTTATCAGCCACTTCACCATTACGTTCCCCCTCTCTGACAACAAATTCTCTGTATAAAACCCTTTTTGAGGGAGATTTTACAGTCATTTCCTTCACTTCGTCTGAATGAATTCCATTTGCTGCCAGTTTGTGCTCTCTCACAGTGATAAATTCACTTTTTTTGTCAGTTTTAGCTTCAGCACGGTCAACATAGTTTTCTTTTACTGTGTCTGGAACTAGCACATGTGCAAGTTTTTCTTTTTGTGCTTTATGATTAGAACTTCCAGGACTTTCCCACGTCCTATAGATTTTTTTGTCCCAGTGTCCCTTTGTTTTTGTTGAGTCTGAGCCATACACCAGGTCTTTTGCCTGTGGTTCTGAAAAGTATTCTGGCACGCCTTTACTCATCTCAGTTCTTTGTTTTTGCGTGTCTGAAGCATGGAGGTCTTCAACAGCTTTCCCTTTACCTGGAACAAAATCTTCCTGTATTTTGACCTCTTTCTGTAAAGCTGTGCTCCCATCAATGACCTCTACTTGCTTTGCTTGTTTCTCTCTGGAATAAAACTGATACACTGGTAACTTACTTTCTTGCAATTTCTTTACCGGAATTTTGGACTGACCATCCAGCTTTTTGTCTTCTTGAGATATGTCCTTACTCCTTGGACTTATGCTTTGTTCAAATTTAAGCCTAATGGAACTGAGTTTTGATTGCTTCAGCTGAAATCCAGCCTGTGAAACCTCAGGTAGTCCAGTCTGCTGAGCACTTCCTTTGTGTTCCATAGTTTGTTTAGAGTCCTCTGCAGGTTGCACAAATATCCTTTTTTCAGGACTGCTGGGCAAACTGGAGGCTTTTCTTTCATCCACCTTGGGAAAGCATTTCCCATTATGTGCATACTGCTTCACCTTACTCCATTCATCAGCGGATGACGGTAATTCAGAGAGCAGAACTTTCTCAGGGCTGCTGCTGGCAGAGCTCTGGCTAGAATGTATATCTTTGCCATTTTTTTTATGCTGCTTTTTCTCCGGAGACTGTAGCTCATCATTCAATTTCTCTGTTTTATCCCGAAAAAACTGGGATACTTCAGTCAGTTTTTCTTCTGCCTCTTTAACAGTCCTGTCCACCCTGTCTTCATATATCAACTTCTCTCTACCTCTGTCTAATCTGTCCTCAGTAAAGCGCATCCACATGGCATGTTTTGGACTACTAACATCTCCAGTGTAGTGTAACACTGTCACTTTATCATAATGATCATCTTTAGACATTTTACCTACACCATTTTCAGATACATCTTTATAGATTTTGGAGAGAATCTCTTTTTTGGGGGCAGTAGCTACTTTGCCTCGTTTATCAGACCCCTGTAACTCTGCACTAAGGGGTAGAGCATGGTCAGTAACTGACTCCTCAGTATCAGAATGAGACACATCTAGCTTTTCTGAAAGAAGCATTTTCTCAGCAAACCTGTAAGACTCCCCTCTTAGTTCTGACAACTCATCATCATGGTATTCTATTGAGTGCTGACTCAAAAGCTTCAGTGTTTTGTAAGAGTCATCAGACATGAGTTGAGCAGAACTAGGGCGACTGTCTTCTTCCTGGGACACAGGAGTGTTAACTCTAGAGGATTCCAGATAAGAAGGAAGTGACTCTTCGGCTGTGAGCTCCTCTTCTTCTTGCTGACCTTGTTCATCTGAACAAGGAAAAGCATCATGTTTTTCCAACTCTTTTAAGTTAATATCTCCCCGAGGTAAGTCTTTCTGATATACATACATTTCTTTTTCTGGATGCTTTTTTGTTTCTCTAATAATGACTTCAGTAGGTTCAGCCTGATTACCTTTTTCAATATGGACCTCTATTATTCGCTCCAGTTTGGGTTTCATTTTGCTGTCCTTCTCTGCATGTTGTGGTGAAGTTTCAGCAGACTTGCTAACATCGGATGTTACTGACGATTTATGTTCAAACAGACCTGCCAGTTCTTTGGAAGGATCACGTCCAGACTGAAAGGCTTTCATTATGTCATGAACAGACATTGTCTCCTCAATTCTTTCGGATGTGCTTTCAGTGCACGGAGGTTTATGATAGACCATCCGAGTTGTGGTAGTGATATGAGTTTCTTCTTTTACTCGGACACCTTTACCAAGGACACACTTATGGTCATCTTCTTCACTGCTGCTGGCTTTCATTTGAAAAGCTTTAACCTTCTCCTTAATAGACCCAGCAGGTTTTTGCTCCAGCTCCATAAAGGTAGGAGTAGGTTTGGAGGGCGGCAGCTCCTCTGCTTTCTGCTCTGGAATTTCTTCAGATGATGGTTCATAGCTGCGGATAACATGAACAACTTCAGTTCTCGTTTCCGTAATGACGGGAGGGATGGGGACATCATGGAAAAGTGGTTTTGGCCCTGTGCTTTCAGCACTTTGTGGGGCAGAAGGTGTCTTCTCACTCCTTGTTTCAAAGCCGCTGTCAGATAAGGGACTTTTATCTTGGTCATGTTGAGAAAAGTCATCTGGAGATTCTAAAATAGTATCTGTTCCAAAAAAGGAATCTGCAATTTTACATAACTCCTTTTCTGATGTTGAAGGCCTCATGGAGGCTGGAGGCATTTTAAGTTTATGTTCCTGCAAAGCAATAGCTGGCTTTAAAATGCGCTTTTGTCTCTCTTCACCTTCTTTTTTCCCCTCTTCAAACTTGTACTTTATGTTTGTTAACGAACTGCTACCGATATCATTTGCTAAGTAATCAATAACTTTTGACAAGCTATAATCCTTTTCCGACATGGTTTTAGTTTTAATTTGGACCTTCTCTGGAACAGATATAGGAGGGCTTGTCAAAGCGTGCTGTCTCGCTTCATCAATCTCCTCTGTACTGAACTCTACCCAGTCATCCTCAGACAGGTGTCCTTGATCACTTTTGGGTACTTTAGCCGACCCTTTACTTTCTAAACACACATCTTTTTTGAGAATCTCACTAACTTTTACTAAGTCCTCTTTTACTTTCTCAACAATTTTAAAGGGCTCTTCATCATCAATTCTACCCTCTTTTGGTATCTCAGGCTGGAACGGTTTGTCCTCTGTAACATCTGTCTGCAATATTGCAGTCATTCTGATTAGATCCTCTTTCATTTCAGCAACATCTTTCAGTATCTCCTGACTGGAGGACAAAGAAGAGGGTGTGGACAATTTGAGAGCAGAGGGTGCTAAAAACAAGGATGATTTTATTGGTGATGAAGTTCGGTTATAGGGAGGCTGCGTGCGGGCCTCTGTAGTCAATGTTTTAATAGGTGACAGTAACGCAGCAGCTGATTTTGTAAGTGAGGATGACTCTGGGAGCTTCTTTAATGCTGGCTCAGACAAAACATTGACTACAGAATAGACTGGCACTGTAATTGTTGATGAAGTTACTGATGAGGTAGTTGCAGATATTGACCCAAGGGCTGTGTACAAAGCACCTGCAGGAGGAGTTCTCATTGACTGGAAAGCTGATGGTGCTGAAGACACAAATGACCTGAGTGGAGAAAATGACATTGTTGTAGCTGTTGAAAGCACTCTCTCAGCCGTGTCAGCAACTGCGTTAGCAGCACAACTTGCCGAATGTGCAGCTGCAGTGATCTTGTCTTGAAGAACAGCTGCAGCTTTGGATCCATTTATTAAGTTGGCAGAAGATGGGTATTTCAGAGGTGACACAGACCCATTAAGCAAAGGTACATCTGTGTGCCCAGCGACATGTTTGGCTGGCGATGAGAGAGAAGAGGCCATCATGACTTTGGAGGATGAAACAGCATCAACTGCTGACTTAGCAGGTGACACTACTGACTTGAGAGGGGACGATAAAAGGGAAGATGCTGATGTGATGACCGATTTAAGTGGCAAACTTGAAGAGTACATGTTAATGTTGGATTTGGGGGATGCTGGAGGCGTCATGGTTATGGAGGATCTCTCCAAGAGAGATCCTGCTGTAGTCACTGGAGATGTCCGAGCAGGGAATGTGGTAGTGGATGCCAGCCCTTTTAGACTAGCAGCTTCTGTGACTGCGGGAGCTCTGACGAAAGAGCCTGAAGTAACCTGTATATTGTATGGAGGCTGAGATACCACAGTTTTTATTGGTGAAGAGATTGTCCGAAACGATCTAATTGGAGATGCTACATCACTAACAGATTTAACTGAAGATGTGGTAGAAGCTCCTAATGTGGATTTGATTGGAGAAGCAGAAGAAACAGACCATATTGATTTTAAGGGGGAAGCTGTAGGAGTGTTAGAGGAAGAGCTTGATAAGGAAGTGAAGCCTGACTTGGTTTGCCCAGGCACTGTAATTGGAGCTGTTGTCCATGACTGATATGGCCGGGTTGAAAAGAACGGCTTGTATGAGTAAGTAGCAGGTAGGGATCTTGTTGCTCCTGCACTCCGTTCAACTGTTTCTTAAATTGTTAAATTAAAATCAAACATAAAAATCAACAAAAATGATTGAAAAACAGAGAGACCAGAGAAGAAAATTGGTCAGTAAACGTTGTAATATTACAAAAAAGCAAGTACAATTGTTTGCATGAGTTAGGATGAAGGAGGCAAAAGAAGATTTAAAACAGAAAAGGAAAAAAGAAAAGAATGAGCCGTATACTGATGACTGCTCCAACTCAAAAGGCAACATGAAGTGAAAGACAGAAAGCACATAGCAACCAAATCTGCAATGAAGAACAGAAAACACAAAGAAGGAATCCATAAGGTAAAAATAAAGCCACATCAAAATTTCTTCTCTTACTTCCTATTGACTTTCTGACGTGCTACTTCTGAAATATTGGTATCAGTTCTATTTTGCCTGTTTAGGTATGTCTCTGCTTTGTGCAACTATTAGAATTACCCTTTTCATAATTTTGGTGTTGTTCTAGTCATACCTCAAACCTACATAAAATATAAACTGGTATAAAATGACATTACAGAGCTAAAATCTTTTTTTTTAAAACCACTCAGAACTACTTCATGCAGAACCCAAAATTCCTTTAAGTGACAGGCAATTGATGTGCAAACTGTGAAGCAACTAGAATCAATTCCAATCTATATCTCCCATGCACAATTCGAATATGCTTCACACTCACAAAGCCAATAAGAGCAAGAGCTTTTCTGAGTCAATAGTTTAAAAAAAATAAGAAAAAGAAAAAAAAGGAACTTTTGCATTTGTTTTTCATGCGATATTCCTTTTGTTGGGTAAAAAAACTAAAACTTCACATGAAATGATTTTAAGAAGCATATGTCATACATGAAGTATGGAAGGTATGATAAACGTGAGCAAGCAAAGCAACTGAATCAGTTTTTATTCATGCACAATGTATCATGTCAAAACGAGCACACAGATTAATACATTTTGTATACTTATTAAGCACAAATATGTAAACCTTACAAAATCAGTTCACAAAAGGCCATTAAAAGAAGAGTACACTTTTTCTACAAGATGTCTTGGTACCTTTTGAGGAGATTTCTTGTATCAGCTCAAAGACAGACCTGTTCAAGTTTACATTTCTCAAAAGGTAACATTAGAAAAGCAAAGAACAATATATTATGCGAAAAACTTCCTGGTAAGGACAAATCTGTTAACTGTTATCATCCTCCAGAACACTCAACTTGTTTATAGGCATTTTGAACAAAATCATCATCAACCACCACAGGAGGTATTCATGCCAGAGACAGTATTTCTGGGAATCCCATTACAGTAAATATATCCTCCGATACAGCACTAACATTCAGAGAGCTGGCATTGAAAGTAACTTAGAGGGCTTTTTTTTCTTTAAAGTTGGAGTTAAAAGTGGAGCCAAAATATCCAAACAACTTATTCAACATACCTTTCTCTGAAGTTACACTAATAATTTGTCAAATCTGTTTGATCTGTCTTACAGACAGACAGTAACTTACTTAACAAGGCTAATACTAAACTCTTAAAGCACACACACTTCTATAGAATAGTGAATATTGAGTATACCACAGGTTCATATCCTGCAAGGAGAAATGTATTGGTCCTATAGAAGCCAATAAAAGCCCAGAAGGCAATGTGGATGGCTGGTGGTATTGCAGTATGAGAACATTTAGGCTGAAGAGAGCTTGAATACTAGGCCTGACTGGCACAGCTTATGTCAAGAAACATCTGTTTTTTCCTTGGAGTGCAAACACACTTTTTTCCCCCAAAGAAGAAAACATAGTGTATATCATTAAATGAGCTAGACTTTACCATGAAGATTGGCAGCAGCTGCTAACATTCACCAAAAGTCCATAGAGTCCCAAGTCCAAGAAACAAACCCCAAAATCATTGTGAAAAGAAGTAATAACAGAACAACTTCTTCAGCAGTTTGTTTTTGGAAATGTCTTTACAGGGACCCTACTGTGCTGTGATGAGCCAGTCTATCACAACTGGCTAGTAAGGCAATCAAAACAACAGGCTCCTCTCTTAACTGCTCTTTCTCCTGTTAAATCATGGATTCAGACATGTTCAAGATGCTTTTTCTGTGCTCCTTATTGCAGCCAAGAAGAACCAGTACAACAAAATGGAGTAATTTACCAGTGTGTTCAGCTATGACATAACTAAAACAGCAGGCAACTGGGCAATTTTACTATTTCAAAATAGCAAAGAAATCCCTGCAACCATGCAAGATTTTAGAGTGGGATAATATTCTGGAGAGTGATTTTATATAACAGCCCTTTTTGGATACTGGATACTCCCGACCTTAACAGTTTCCACTACTCTGTATCCAAGACTTTATCAGAAAACAGATGTTAGTTACTACCTTCTGTGCACCAAACTAGACTCCTTGCTTAGCTGATCACTAAAAGCACTGAGTGAACTGGCTCTAAATCTCGTGGAGTTTAAGAGGCACTTGGACAATGCCCTTAGTCACCTCATGTGACCTTGGAGTTGCCCTGTGCCTAAATGGGAGTTGGACTTGATGATCCTTGTGGGTCCCTTCCAACTCGAGTTATTCTATGATTCTGTGTAACTCATACACATGGCCCCTGCTTAGTCTTGCTCCTCTTCAGCTGTCAGCAAACAGCCAGAGCTGAGTGGGTTTAACCCACTGCAGCACTCCTCTTCCCTGGGGATCTGAAAAGGGGCAAAGGACAAGGAGGCTGGGCAATATCCCATCTGTCTCACTCTCTTCCACCCCATCACTGGCAGGAGTGCAGAGGGAAAATATGTATGTGCATGTGTAGGCATGCATGAGTTTGTGTGAGTAAAAAGAACAAGCCCTGCTGCTAGCAAAACTACAGGAGCTGTGCCATCATATTCACTGGGAACAGGTAGAGGTTCATCACTCATATCCAGTCACTGAAGCAAGCACCCTGCAGTGTGAAGCAGCAACAGCAGCAGTCCTGGCTTTCTCTCTGCTCTCCGGAAGAGCTGCACCTCCAAGACACATCCTCCCCTTGCACCAGCATGGCGCAGGTGGGTAGTGGAAGTTGTAGACTACATGCCAGGTGTGCACAGGATGTGGTGCTCAGGCTGATGGCCAAACCACTATCTACCATCTTTCCTGGCAGACACAATCATTTTTGGGTAGCTCATAGCCTTAAGTAGTAACCATTGCCAAAAGGGACAGAACAGTTAGAGTGGTCAGGAACATTTGCTGTGTTAATCATCTCTTCTCTTGAGTGAAGTTCAAGTGGGTTTAGGTTTTTCCCCTCCAGCTTTTTGCAAATGAGACATAATGGACCTTTGGTGAATAAATAAGACTACTTTTTTTTTTTCTTATTTTCAATGGAAAACTAATTGTTAGCAACATGTCTAGTCATCAAACTCATTTCAAGCAAATTCCTTCTCCCTCTCTCTCAGTTCCCATCAAGCCTTTGACGATACCTTAACAGTCCATCAAGATGTCTCAGCAGATCTGATAGCTTCTTCAGATGTTATATGCTTGAAGTCTTCTTCCAGGCCTGAGAAGTGTAATGTATTCTGGAGCACATCCGATCCAAAGAAGCCACAGATCTTATAGGATAATTAAACAGCAGTCATCCAGTGGGAACTCCCAAGACCCGATGAAGTTTTTCTATGGATTTCATGGAATTCTATCAAAGGGTCTGTTGCAGGGTAG
Organism: Bucco capensis; assembly: GCA_013396975.1. Classification (NCBI taxonomy): domain Eukaryota; kingdom Metazoa; phylum Chordata; class Aves; order Piciformes; family Bucconidae; genus Bucco; species Bucco capensis. The sequence continues at coordinate 115,493 of VWZO01007569.1, read as the reverse complement.
CAACTAAGAATTCATGAGGGGAAAAAAAAAGGCAAGAAAAAGCCTGGGAATGGGGAACAATAGCAGTCAACCTCAGACACGAGAGGTGAGGGTAGAAAAGCCAAGCCAAACAATATTATTGTATTTAACAGGGAAGGAAAGGAATGCCACAGGTCTGGTCAAGGGAAACTTAAGTTTAAAAGGAAGCAATGTGTGGTGCCAGGGAATAAAAAGCATCTGCAGGGAACAGAGGAAAAAGGGAAGAGGAGGAGAAAGAAGAGGGAAAATATAAAGTATGAGAGAATCCATTTTGGCTAAGCATAGAAACATTTAAGTGCTTATCTGAATGGCATTCTCCAGCCTTGCTGAACTTCTGCGTAACATTCCCTTCTACAGCAGCTCTCCCTAATCTTTCAAAGGGAAGAGGAACAGACTCTGTCTGAAAGTAATTTGCAATCCTCCTACTCTGGAGCTACATGGCATTTTTAAAAACTATCATATTTTTACTTAACTAACACATATCACTGGCCAGTCAGGCTTCTTCAAGCTCTCACAACACAAGAGTTCACAGACCATCCAAGAGTTTTGGTTTAGATAGGAGAGGATATTTTGCTTTTTTCTTTTTCTTTCTTTTTTTTTTTTCCCCAGAGTGACACCAAATACAACGTTTATAGAAAAAATGTCTCTTCTTATGAAAAATCACATCTGTATGGTTTAGTACTTTAGTAAGAGCAACTCACTCATTCCAGGCTCAGTCAGATAGCTGTAGCGCTTACGTAAAGCAAGGGAGACAAAGTTCTGGCGCCGGTCAGCTTTCTCCGTCTGCAACAGAACAGAGGCATGCTCAGAGCCTTTAGTAGCACTGCTCCTCATTTGAACAGCACAATCATCAGACCTCAGCGTGATGGGCCACATTTTGCCATACACATCCCCGTTCAGCTTCAGGAAGGCATGCTGAAGCCAAATTTGGGCAAGCAGGCAGGGAATGGACAGAGCCGGTCTCCATTCCTGTCTGCCATGTGATGAGTGTCAGGCACTGCAGAGCAGGGAGCATGGCTATTGGAGGTGGTAGGAACCTGCTGTGAATGACTACCCTTCTGGAGCAAGCAGGAGATGGGACTGCATCCCTAAGAAATGACCCCATGGATTCGTTCCTGCTCACAAGGTCTCTGTTTAAGAGGTTGAAGAGCTTAGACAGCAGATGTAGCTGATGATCCTGCCTTAAAGTATCTCAGTACTATATTATCCCATTATCACTCAGTAAACTGCTTCACACTGCTAGAGATGGTATGATATTATTCATTCTCTGAAAAATAAATCACCTTTGCCTACAAACAGGAGATCAACACAAAAGACTACAAATACAGACATAAAACATTCATAAGACTGACCAAATATTTCTCCCCAAATTAATTTGTCCTGAAAGCACATACACCACAATGTACACTGGCTTTAAAGTGAGTACATTAAGGACAAAAAAGGCGTGGGAGGGGATTTTTTTTAATAGGCACAAAATGCAAAGATGAAGATTAGAAAGCAGACTACTCAGTCAGTTTATCAATAAATTGCAGCATCCTAAGTTGCTGCATTCAGGGGCATAGCTGCTAGAGTGATGTTTTAAACATTAAAAGTCCTTCAGAGATCAGCTCACTTGATTATGTGGCTAAAAATACGTTTTGTTTAGAAAGAAAACTATTGTAATAGGTAGATAATAGCTCACTGGGAACAAATCCTGTGGAGACAAAGCAATGTGGTTGCCATTATTATTTTTTAACATGTAAGGAGTGTTTTGGTTTGGGTTTTATTTTTTTATTATTTTAATCAGCAGGTGGCTGCTGCTATTTTGTTTGCCACCAGGAAGAGAAGAAAACTTCACCACTTTAATGAGTAAAAGCCACTCAATTTCCTGACAATCTAATGTTGCAGTTTCCAGGAAACAGTGGATTTTCAAGCTGCAAATATCTGAGGTTTATTTGAAAATAGATTCATAAACAATATTTAGACATAGCTTTTGGCTATTTTGCTTTTTCAGAGGAATCCAGTTTATTTTCAGGAGTAAAATATTATAGGACACTATTGTGGCCTCTGCAATACTTCCTTCCTTCTCAGAAATACAAGTTACCAAAACATTGGCAGCATACTCCAAGAGATAAAACAATACCGACTAAACTCTTCCTGATTTTGCCAAAAATGGAGTTGGTCTGACTTTTGTAATTACATCCTTTTGCAGAAGAAAGTGAGTTAAATTTTGGACTGCTATTATTCAATGCTTGGTTTAATTTCATAATATATAATCATAGTTTTTCCACATTTGTGCACTTCTACTCTTTGATAACAGACCATCAGACATCACAGAACCACAGAATCACAGAATGTTAGGGGTTGGAAGGGACCTCTGGAGATCATCTAGCCCAGCCTCTCTGCAAGAGCTGGATATGTTTATTCTGCAGGTATCAATTCAATGCTATAGTTAAAAATAGTTGTTTGTTTTTTCTAGAACATATTACTTTTCTTCACTAAATCTGAAGGAAATAAAAAACAGAAGACAGTGTTTATATTACCTCATCATCTTGATCTGACTCTGTTTCCTTTTGGTCCCAAGATGCATTGCAGAGACAAGGAATATTATAATGGACAGCAGGGAAAAGAATATCAGGATATGAAAAGGACCAAGTTGGGAGCACAAAATGCAAGCTGATTTATAGGCAAAGCAAATCCAAAATGTCAACACAAAAGAGAAAAAAAATCTTACATCCAATGCAAACCAACACGTGACATTACTGAAAGCATAAACCTATGACTTGCAGGCTGAAGCATGAGCTGTGAACAGAATCATAAAAATTATAGGAACTTTGACACCACAGTAACAAGAGACTTTAAAAGCTTTCTACACACAGGAAACCAATAAAACAAATTTAAAAAGCCTTTATCTTAGTCCAAAGCATTCTCGTTACTGGCATTTCACAGAATTTCTTTATCAGTATTGGGAAAAGAAAATAATTAAAAAAAAAAAAGAAAAAAGTAAAGGAGCAAAAATAAACCCAAATCAGCTCTAAGGAAAATGTTTCCTTTTCCTGACAAATACCTTTTTGTGTGCTGGCAGAGTGATATTCAAGTTGCAAACAGCTGTTTGTGGCAGTCCTTTTGTAGTCTTTGGTTCTTTCAAAAATGACAATCGACCACAAGGTTCCTGGCTAGTGTCTCTTACCTAGAAAAGACATTTTAGTACAGTGCAGTAACTACATTCAGATACCTAAAGTTGGTTTCTGGAGTTTCTCAGAGTTTCTTTCCACAAGAAGCTATCTAATGGGTAAAGATCAGTATTACTGAGCTGGAGCTCAGCCTGAGGTGCTCAAGGAGAAAAGGTGTTACCATAAAAGACTTAGATCAGCTTGAAGCTGTCTGATGCTAAATCGATGCAAGACAAGATACTGAGTCCAACCAGACAGTTTCATACTGGGACATTACTGAAAGACATTTCCTTCCCAGCTTCATTTTTTTTTTCTGCCATGTTTTGTACTTCTGCTCACCAAAATGTTTAAAAATATATATGTCATGGCAGCTACGATAAGGCTAAGGAAAGTGAGTGTCCATTCATGGTAATTGAGAGATGAATCATTTCTGTACACTTTCTGGAGGCTGTTCTGCTGTACAGTATGTTGCTGAATGCATCTCCTTTGCTTAGTTCCTGGGAGATCCTGGTGATCTATTGGTAACATTCTGGTGGCCTAACTTGACATGCAGTTTTAATAAAAGGCTGTGAATACGTATTATGGGTATTCTGGTCCCAGCTTTGCCAGCAGCTCTTTTGTGGCTTCATGCAAAGCACCCTCTCCATGTTATTCACACATTAAACAGTGGCACATTCTCTGGGCAAGTTAGTTGTATTGGGCTGAGAAAGTGTTATAACTAGGGGAAGAAAAAAATCAGCAGAATTATTTGGCTTGTTTTGCTTTTACCTTGATAGAGAATGGCAGTCTATTTTCTTTGAAAGCATAAAAATTAAAAACAAGCTGCTGTCCTCCTTTAGTCAAAGGAGCCAGATTTCCATAGCAATCAACGTAAATAGGTTTTCCTTCCAGGACCTATCAATGCAATAAAGAAAAGTCAATAAAATCTCTTTTCATAGCAGATCCACATGCATAAGTATATCATGATTTTCCCCATCATAGTTTGTGAGCTTAGCACAAGTCTCCACTCAGATTAAATCAACAACAAATGTGAAAATCACTGTGTATTATGGCAAAGCACAGGCAGTTTGGGAAATGATAAGCTGCACAAGTGGCTTTTCAGGAGTAAGAATGCACAGGTTTCCTTTAAGAAACAGTGCGCTGGTGACTACATAATCACAGTAAGCCAGCCCTACTCATGACTGTGTGTCTGCAACCTGCAAAGCCCAACCAGGGCTACCCAACAGCAGCACACCCAAAACCCGCTCCAGACTGGCCTGGGACATCCATCTGGAGACAGGTCCTCACGGTCCCCAGGCCATGTCTTTTTTGGTGTCCTTTAAAGAAATTTGCCGCCTCAGCCTTCCTGTGAACCTTTATTTAACCAGGCTTACAGTGGCTTTTGCAGGACATGTTGCCACTAGAAACACATTTTCCATTTACAATGAGGAAGCTGGCTGTGAGCAAGAAATATACCTCTATGTCTTTGCTTCTTGCAACTTCTTCAAAGTTCTCTTGTTGCTCCAAAGTTTTGTCCACTTTGTCATCAGTCATGCAGAAGCAACGCAAATTGGATTCCACAGGGTCATTCATTTTGGCAAATATCACAAACTTTGCCATATAAGGAACACATATTAATTCTCTGTAAAGCTGTGTTGCCAGTCCAACAGTCTCTAGTACCTGATGGCAGTCTGCAAGCCAAAATCTGAGGGGGCACAAAGCAAACCATTAAATGAACTTTTCATTGCGCTCAGCCATCGGTTTAAAGAGAAACCATGCCCTGTGGACCTTGCCCATTTTGTATGTGTACTGTCCTTGCAGACTTCCCAAAGCCCCAATTTTCATTCTAATTTCAGTGGAGCTTTAACTATCCAAAAATTGGAATATCTAACAATATATACACATACAAATGGATGTACATATTTGACCCTTCTCACACTGGTATCTCCTAAAAATATCTCTTTTAAGCCTCATTTAAAGCCAAAGTGGGGAAATTGTATTTCATGTGCAACACACCATGTGCTGATGCTTCACTGTACATTTGATTTATGTACATTTGTATATATGTCTCCCATATAGGTTGAAACTAAACATGTCCACAGTGAAGTTTCCTAGAGATAGATGTTCTATTGTTATTTTCTCATAATGATTAAGAATTTGATGATAATTCTGATACAAGTTATAAATATTTAAATTTGTAGTTTGTAGGAGTTTCTTCCACAGTATTTCAGCCCTGGTCTATTTGGTGCTTTCAGCAATTCATTCACTCTATAAAGCCTTTTATAGGTGCAAATGTAATGTACTGAATGATAAGCCCCTTACAGAATCCCAGAATGTTAGGGGTTGGAAGGGACCTCTGGAGATCATCTCATCCAAACCCCCTGCAAGAGCAAGACAGCCTAGAGCAGGATACCTAGCATACCATGAATTTTCTCCCCTAGGATTTGTACAGATCCTGCTGAATGCCTACCAACACCATGTTAAGTCCAGTAAATCCATTAAAATCAATTTCAAACCATGGCTTTTTAGCAAATGATACTTTTGTGAAAGTAATTTTACATCATTTTCAAACAAGAAGCTCACAGGGAGAAATGGAATATCTTTAACTTTTTAAACAAGGATGTTCTTATGAACCACCCTAGCTCCTCCATATTTTTCTTGAATGAGCATTTTAAACTTTCCCCTTCTATTGCTGTTAGCAGCAAAACAAATGCCTGTGTGGCATCATAGCCTGTAGAGAAACAGCACGTGTGATTGCCAGGAGACATCTCCACAGCAGAAAAGGCCAGGACCAAGCTTCATGTGCAGCCCTGGATGCGTGGGATGCCGATAGACAGTGACAAAGAAGCATCTGGTCCATTACCGCTTCATCAGTCCTGCAGAAAACTTAGAGCCAAAACCCAACCCCACAACTATGCATTTTGTTAATCAAAGGGAATCCACTCCCTAGGTGCATTTTGGCAAGCTCTGTTTCCATACCTGGCTGAAACATTGGTTGTGAATGAGACACAGTCATTTGAGAACGTTAGTGGCGTGGTGCCTGTGATGTCCTCCCACTGGGCAGGTGAAGTACCTCCTGCACAAACATAAACCATGGAGATTTTCTTTCAAACATATATAGACTACATAAAAATATCTCTATTTTAAGTTATTTTGCTTCACACACAAAGGATAACCTAGACACTGATGATCTCCAACAGCTGAGCTACATGTTATATGTGTTATACACCAGAAAACAATGCTGATGTAAGAAAAGTACATATCTACAGATCAATAGCAAACTCATCCTTAGGATTAGCTAGGACAAAATTATTTCTGCAGACTGCCTTTACTGACAATCATGTCTAGTAGCCAAGGTTGAAATTCTTCTTACTGGCTAAATATAAAATAGCATTTAATATCTGTTGGCAGAATGCTTTAACAGTGCAATTAGACCACATTCAAAGTCCAGGGAATCAGTGAGAGCCTTTCAACCAACCTCAGCTGGCTTTGCTCAGGAGAACTGATCTGAACTCTACTGGACCAAGCACACCACACACAAGTACAGTTACGAGAGTGAGCACAGAGGTCTTGCTGTCACAAGAAGCTTTTGCCAAGACCATGATTTTCTCTAACCTGTAATGCTACATAAGAGTCGAAGGCTGGGAGTCGTGTCTCCTTTGTACCCATTGGTTACACCTTCTCCTGATGGAGGTGGCACAGGAATTGTCATGGTTATTGGTTTATGAAATTTTCTTCTTCTGGGCTCCACAGTGACAATGGGACTGAAAGTTGCTTTGTTTCCAAGGATTTTTTTGACAATCTCCTCTGGAACTGGTTGAGCCTGTCAACATAGGGAAAGTATTAAACTAGAGCTACACATTGGTTATAGATATGCAGAACTGGTTCCCAAAAGATAATTCAACTTTCTCTTTATTTTCTGTAGAATTTTATTTCTTTCTCTTTTTATGTTTTCTTCCTCTAGGCTTCCTGCTGCTATAGCTCTCAAGGGTGATTATTAGTACAAATCATGTTTAGTATTTTTCCCCGGCAACCCACTTCTGATTTCCTAATAGCTAACTTGTGGAGCAAAACAATACATCTCAGAAGGTTGCCTGCAGTATTTGCTGAGAGCTTTTCAGAGCATGTTTGGTTTTGTTTTCAATTTACAGTTATGAGTAATATTAAACACATATGGGAAGAAACTCTATAGCATTTTTGTAGTTTTATTCACATAAACCAGATTTCTTATGGGAAAGAATTTTGTATCTGTTTGCATGGGTTTTTTTTTTAAACTTCCAAGTCTGTTCCACTCAGGCTGACCTGTGTCTTCCTGCATTATTTGAACTATTATTTACACAATATATTGATATACATAGAATATGTAGCTACATTGCCATCTCAGCAGTTACAACACTGCATGTGGAGACATGGTGTTTCCTTCACATGAGAGAGCTCTGGAAAGGCAGCTCTATAACCATAACAGCAGAGCTTCCATTTTCTCAAGATTAATCACCTTTAGATGTAAAATACCATTAACAGAAATGTTCCAGTATAAATTCCAAGCACTGGAACCCAAGCCAGCATCCCTATTTCATGAAACTACTGGACTTGTCAGGTTATTAAATAATTTTAAGTGATAATTAACAGAACTCAAAGAAAAATATTCCTCCTGCAGAATATTTCTCCTTTTTCTGTGGAGTTTAAGGAGAGTTTAAGCTATTTGCTCTTCCCAGATTCTACTCATTGCTAGAAATACCAATGGTCCTAAGCTACAACAGATGTATAAGGGAGGTTTTTGACTCAGTAACAGCTTGCAAACAGCTGCATGAAATCCTTACACCTTAATGGCACACGGCAACCCAGTGACACCAATCACAAGCTGCTACTTTGCTGCAGAAGACTGGGACTGCATCATAGCTTGGCAGCTGTGGCCAGCACAAAGATGGCAGACAATATCACCGAGACCGTGGTAGCTTCAGGTCTTTGCTTTTCTCTCCATTCTTCAGATGCTAAGCAATATTCAAGGTGATGATTAAAAGGGGAGCTAGACTTTTTGTCAGAAGGAGGAGGACAGTGCACCATGTGCACCTGGGTGGGGCACTGAAAGGCAACAGACTGTGCTTGAACAGACACATGCCAATCCAGATCTCAAGTGTGAAGACTACGCAACTTGCAACCCACCACTAAGGAGCAGCAGGCTCCTTAGCTGCAAGCCTCGTGCATTAAGAGCTGTAGATATGAACAGGAGGGCACCTTTACCTGAAGGCCCACACGGATCCTCTTGGTTAGAGCACCCTCAGGGAAGGAGGCCTGGACACGTGGCACTGTGGTGCTGCTCAGCACCCCTCCCTCGGGGCCAATCTGGTTACTCTCCTGCTTGATTCGAGAAACCACTGCGAAGTACTGAGGGAAATCCTTTGTGACAATCCTGCAGATCCGCTTCTTCTCCAGCTCCTCCGTGCTGTCCAGCTCTGGGGGGAGAAGACAGTTCAAACATTCAGGCACTACCTGCTCACGCTCATATATCTGTGAGGGTGAGGTTTTCGAATATGCCTTAAAATATTTAAGAAGATGTTTTGGTTTTGGTTTAATTACTACAGGACAAAAAGAGATACTCAGTACTACTAACTATCAAGCTTTGGTTGACAGCAAGGGCCAACAGCATTGGACACACAGATGCCAGGACACTTAAGCAACTGTTTTTGCAGCAGCAGTTGCTGTAGGATAGCAAGTTTGTCACACAGTATGGAAAACTATGAAGGTCTAAAGGAGATGGCCAAGCTTCTTTATTCTCCTGTCTATATCTAGAAGCACACAAGCACACTGATATTTCTGTGCTCACCTCCAAAAGTCATGCATTTCCGGCCTCTTCCCTCACCTAGCTCCAACATGCAGAAAATCACAGGAAATCACAATCAGTTCATGAACTAACTTCACATCAAGAGTGCAATCCAGAATTTGCCCAAGTAAGGCACTTGAGAATGTTATCTCCTAGACTAGCACCCACATAATCCTGAACAGACACTGAGCTCTCCAGTAAACTGTGCATGTGACAGAGCAATATTTGCCAACACTACCAGTGAATCCTTACCAAGGATCCCTTCCCACATCAGGCCTTCAGTCACTGAGGCATCTGCCCCAAAACAAATGTATTGTGCTCCTCAGTTCCTAGAGAACTTAATGGATCCTCGGAGGGAATGGGAACAGAAACAGCTCATGAACAATTGTGCTCTTGGCCATATTCCCAGCTCACAGGGTCACCAGGGCTCAGAAAGGTGCATGGAATATCTATCCATATAAATTAATCAATTAAGTAGATGACATAGACATAGGCACTGAGGAAAACTCTGTGATATGTCACAAATAAAACTAATTATGCAATTATATGTGTGAGCATATACATATGCCCTAGTGAAATCCCTGTGGTATAAAGACTATTCACAAATGGAGATAATTACATAATTGTCATGCAGTTCTCCTGCAATTTCTTGCACTTGCCCTTTTTAGCTATTGTAACTGAGTTTCATTCCAGCACTCCACAAGTTCCCACTCTTATTTTCCTCCTTAAAAAGGGCACCATATTCCTCATGATGGAATTCATTCATCAAGCCTAGAAGGATGACATTTCAGATGCAACAAGAGAAAGCAGGAGGACCACAAATGGCACCAAGACAAAAGACACTTGTAAAATTCTTTACTTTATGTGACTGAGACCTTTTCCTCCTCTGAACTTGTAAGCTCAATTACAGCTCCAAGAGAATATAAATTTGGTAAAATGTCATTTTTCCATTTTAAAACTTTCAGCAGGAGATGTGGATTAATTGCATGGTGTTGCTCTAGATCATATATACCTATGAGAAGAGGATAATTTCTTATCTTAATGTCAGCTTCCATTTACTTTGACTCAGTGATTGATATTTGAAGCCCTCTAATGAATTAGATATTCTGCCTGCAGCCTCTGTAAGCAATGGCTTGTGCAGGAGACAAACTGGATTCTTAAACTTCCAGGCAGGTATAATCTTGACTGGTAAATCCTATGTGTTCTCCTGTTTGTTGCTAGAGACTAAACTCACTGTAAAATGCTCACAGAGATGAAGGATAATTAAAAATCTCCTGAAGTAGAAAATTAGTTTTTTATGTAAGAACATTTCAAACTCCTCTGAGCCTGGCAGACACTCTCCCTTTAGAGGAAGAAGAGGATGTGAAGATTAGAATGGCAGAACAGTCAGGCATGGAGAGGATTTGGACTATAAACAGGGAGGTTATGTTTGGATAATACATGTGTGAGCTTCTATATGAAGTTGCCCTCTAACAGATTAAAAAAAAAAAAAGAAAAGGTGATGAGCAATCAAACCACCTCTCTGAGTGCCAGGAGAAATGCAGTGTTAGCTTGACAGAATTAATGAAACAGGGCAAACTAGTCCTGGGAGAGGTGACGTTTCCCAAACGCACCTCATGCACCTTGCAGGAAGAGCTATCAGCATCACTGTTGTCCTCAGTTGCTGACACTTCATTCCTATGCAGTGCTTTTCAATTAAAAACTTGGAAGGATTTTTTGGTTAGGATTTTCTTTTGGGGGGGGGGGAGGTAGTGTTAACTGCAGAGAAGAGTGCTAGACACCTTATCTTACAGACAGGGATGGCAAAGCAGAGAGTGCTAAAGCAGAAAGGTTAGCAGCAGAACTGGGAAGTCTCCTGATGTTACTGTCTCCCAGATTTGTGCTAACAACCTAAAGAACATCTATGGCCTTAAAGTTTTAGTAAGTGAAGAGGAAAGGCTATTGTGAATACTCTGTGCATTTATGTCTTCCCCAGCCACTGAAGTGTATGGTACACTTATCCTAAGATAGTGGGAGTGATGGAGGAGAGATGAGATGGAGAGAAGGAGGGAAGAAAGGCAGAGCTCTCCTCCCTACTCTCTAGTTCATGCTGGCACATGAGCCTTATGTTAAGGTTCCTGGAGAGGAGAAGAGAAACCCAGCCACGTCCTACAAGGTCAGAGAGGGTCCTCACATAGGGCAGCTCAGGTCAAGGAAAGCAATTATATCAGTTTTGTCAGCTGAGAGGCAGTTGTGGATCAAATTCATCCTATGTCTAATACCTCTCTTTTTCATTTTCGGCTAAAGTAACACAGTGAAAGTGTCTTATGACTGGAGAGGAGTAAGAGAAGTCACAGAACACCTGACTGTTTCATGAGCTTCAGGGTGTCTCTGGGGGATATGCTATCTGATTTACCTTACCAAGGCCTTAGAAGAGTTTTGCTGGCCTTGAAAAGCAAATCTCCCCTGTATATGGCAGACAGAACAGCTCTCTGAGTTTTGCGACTCTCCTGCAGTACTAGCTAGAGCAGAGCTGACCTGGTCACAGTGTAGGGACTGAAAGGTGGGACAAGCACAGGATACCAGTTTTCCCCACACAGATCTGCCCATTAAGAAATTGTTGCACTAAAAGTCAGGCACCCAGGAGGCAACACTCACATGGAGAAAGGTACAGGAGATGGATGGAGGCAGAAAGAGTACATGGGTAAGGCGCAAGGAGGAGCTGAGGACAGTGAGGCGCGCCTTAAAAATGCTTGTAACTAGACCTACCCTCTGAGCTTCAGTATTTCATGCATGTTTCTAGACACTCCCAATGCCATGAGGAGACTCATCCTCAAATACAGCAATGTCCTTGATGTGCTCTTTTGTCTATTTTTTATGCAGTCTCTTACTTGCCACTCACCACATGAACTTTAACAGCAATATGTTTAAAAACTCTTAGTGGAAATGTGGCAAAATCACTGCAGTGTGATTTATGGTGGTATTTTAAGCTTTAATCATAAAGAAGGTGACACTCTAGTTAGATCTGTAGATTCAAACAAGTAGTTATGTAAGAACTCCTGTTTCCCATCTGAAACCTCAGTGTGCAGCTGGAAGCATATTGCAGCCACAAATATTTGCATTTCTTGGCTCACTCACTCATTTGCAATTGCCTGTCAAAAGATTTGTTGCTCTAGTATGTGCCTTTATGCCCACAATTTGTCTACAGGTACCTGCAGAGAGTGAAGGACTGTAAAATGCAAACACAAGTTATATCTTAAAGGAGCTTGGCTGAAAATTTAACCTATTTGCCAATGACAAGACAGAGAACTTCTTTCTAATATATGTAATATGGCTCAGAGCTGTGAATTGCTACCCTAATACTTAGAACCAAGCTCCTTCTCTTCCTAAAAATGCCAAGTTCCCTGCTGTATTCCCTGAGCCCTGTATATGCCTATGTACAGCACCATCTTTAGAATAAAAACTATTTAAGCAGAAACCTGAGATACCAGAGAAAACCTGACTCTTTACATTATAGTTCATTGTTCTTTCACCCTAATAAAAGCAAAGTTTGCTGTTATTCAATCCTTCATTTAGTGCCCTGAAGTGCTGCCGTCTGCTCTGGATTATTTAGAGTCTGAGCCCAGGTTTTCCAGCAGATGGTGCTGCTTCCAGTGAAGAACAGGCAGGTCTCCACGGAGGTCGAGGAGCAAAGATGTCCTTGCTCTCACCCTCTCTAGGCTAAGTGGAAGAGCAGAACAGGAAAAAATAAAACAGAGAAGCAAACTGCATCTTTAAAAATTCAGCATATCAAGGAACTGGGAATAAAAGTCTTATTGCCTTCCTTCACTAGACAGATGGGAAAGAACTAGTGAATCACAGCAGGTCTAACAAAGCAGACCAGCTGCTTTTAACAGAAAAAAGGGCACTCCTGCAGCATGCTAGGGCATTTAAGGATGGCTGTGCAGATTAACTTTCTTGCAAGGACACACTAAATTTCTGGAAATGACTGACCACGTGGCTGCTTTTTATTTCAGTTAGAGATTGTGTCTGCCTCCAGAGGTCATACCTGGAATAAAACTTCTTCTAAAGCTAGGGCTTCTGAGATGCAACATACTCCTTCAGAGCCACATCTAATTGTGGTATTTTGTAACAAACCAATAAAAGTTCAGAAAAAAAAAACCCAACAAAAACCAAAAACTTAATCCTACAAGTCTGTAACTTTATGTCACTGTTGGGAAGACCTCTTCCACAGAAAACGTCATTTAACTGCAACAGAATTATGTTTAGACCTTTATACTATCTTAATGCAGGGTTGGGGTTTTTTTTCTTTTGTTTTCCTAACTAGAGAAGGATTAAGCTAAAACGAACTGAATAAATAATCAACACAATGCTTTGGGCATCTCTGCAGTACTTTTTCTTCTTTCCCTCTCATAAATGATTGCCTGGATTGGTAAGAGGCATTTCTGCAGCTTGGCTTCTAAGGTGCCAAATACTTTTTCTCAAAGAGAATAGTCTGGTGTCCATCATACTTTCTGTGATTCACTAGCTGTACATACACATGCCAACCTCCAACAGCAGTTCTCCAGAAGAGAAGAGCCACCTGAAACCTTCAACAGACCAAAAAGTTGTACTCTGGCTCTAAATCATGAGGCTTATTCATTTAGGCTCTAAGTACTAAGACTTCATGCCCACTTCTCTTGAAGTGTTTTATTTACTGAATCCTTTTCTGTAAAATGTGAACTTATCCATATGGCACCTCTGGAGAGCTCTTTCATGAGTGATGCAAGTTGGATCACTTTAGAACAGTGCTTTTGTGCTCAGATTTCCTATCCCAAAATGGATCTAAGCTTAGCTGACTACCTCACCACTGACAAGGCACAGATACTTCACCCAAATGCCAAATCATTACCTCATGCTAGTGCACAGAGAAGAAGGAGATGATGGCGAGATTTTTCTTTCAGAAAGGCTGCAACTGCTGCCTGGGATCCTGAAGCAATTCTTCCCCAAGCAATACTATCCTGGGCCATGCTCTATCTTCTGCATGCTCTACTGCTTTTTCTGCGATGAGGTTTATATTGTAGTTTTCCAAATCCACTGACCCAACATTTACAATGTTTCTGCCCTACTGCTTGATTGGTTCTATATTTATTTTGTAATAAACAGCTACACCAGTTCATCACATAACAAGCAGACCTTTGCCATTGCTCTCTTTTTCCACAAGCTCATGTGCAGTTCAAGTACTTCAAAGTGAAAAACCCACTCTGCTCTTCCCATTCCCAGATGACCAGGAAATGAGTAGAAGTGCTAAAACTCAGACATCCACAGACACCCTCACAAGAGCACTACTCCCCTCTCCATGTTCTCAAAGCCTGATTTTGCTGAGGCTGTCTTCTTCAAACAAGGAGAAGCCAAGATCAAAGGCAGAGCCTGCTCACAGATACCTCTCATAGCTGCCAGCCACAGCTTGATCACTTGCTTCAAATGCTTTTGCTGATAATGAAAGAACTTTCCTGCAGCTTGTACCCCACCACACAGTGACTTTCTGTAGAAGGTTATCCAGGGAAAATCCTGTGGATAAACCCTTATAGAAAAAGAAAGTCCAAACCAAAAGCTGTTTCATTCACACTCAGATGCAAAGAGTTCAAACAATGGTTTATCAGCACAAGCATTGAAAACTACTTGCTAGGAAAAGCAAGCAGTGGTGCCAAAGGATCACTGCAACCCCAGCCTGGCTTTGCCCATGATGTGCCTGCAGGGGCCATCTGCCACAGCATCTTCTGATGAATTGTGTACAGCTGAGACCTCTCATCTTAAGGAACTCTCACATAAACAGCAATGTCCAAGCAAAACAAGGCAGCCAGACTTCCCAGATGGGCATCAGGAAAGCAGGTTGTGTATCTGTGAGAGGCAGCCTCTAACAATACCATTTCAAAGAATGGTCTAGGGGCTGAGGTCTGCATCTGTGGGAAAGTCTAATAGAACTGATATTTACATTTCATTATTGGTTTGGAATGACCTTCATGTGGCCCTGCCTGAGCAGCAGAAATGTGCTTACCTCCAGCTGGGATGTTATTCTCAATGTCATGCTGTAAAGCAACTGTGCAACTTTGCTTAAACTTGGCAAGAGTTCAGACCAAAACTTACCACTCATTTCAGGATGTCTCCAGGCCACTCCTGAACAGTTTCTCTTTACACTCTTTCCATTAGTTTAATAGGTAACACACTATTTCCCAAAGCCAGCTACCCCCTGCACTGTTTTATGTTAGGCTACTTTAGTCCACTTGTGTTAGCAAGCCTGAACAAAGGGAAGACTTCCTTAAGCTTTGAGAAAATGTTTACCTTCATCCATGCCATTGAGTATTTCAGTTAAGTCTTCATGTTTACTGTCATACTGGTGCTCCTTCCACGTCTCACCATTTTCACTTCGAAGGACGATGAGTTCTCTTTCCTTTCCTCTCATTGATCCAAAATGTGGGATTTCCACTATGACAGGGCTAGAGAAAAAGGAAACATATTATTTATAATCCTATATCTCCTCACTGCCCTTAAATTCCTATGGGCATTAAGCCCTGAAGAAAACTACAGTCATTTTGAATTGTTAGCACTGTTGTGTAAAAAGGTTTTTAAAATTGCCAAAGCTGCACAATCCTTTGTCATTTAAATTATAATTAATAGATAACTTGAAAATATTCCTATTTAGCTAATTTTTAATGTAAATCTTCTGAAACAGCTGCCTACATGAAAAAATAGTGACAACTTTTGCTAAGGAGAGTTCTCCTTGCTCATATGTATCCCAGGACATAGGTGATCCAACCTGCCTCCAGCACACACAGCACTGCTGACCTCGAATTGGCATTAGCATAGTCAAAATTCAGACTTAATTCAAGGAATTTAAAGGGGCAAAGACAGTCCAAAACCATCCTGCTATCCAAATGCATGCAACAGCTATTGACTGCAGCACTGCACATGCATGTAGGTTTTAAACTTCAAACGAAGTCCTAAACTTTTGCAAGCTCTCCCTGGTTCTCTGTTGATGCAGCTCCTGTGAAATACAAGAGGTTGTTTCTCATTAGCTTCACTTTCTGGTTCTCATGCCCAAAATCACAGTGGCAACATCTGCAATGTAAACATCACTGGGGAATGTTTAGAGCCTTTGAGAATGGATTTCTCTGAGTTAAGCAACATCACAACCACATTTATATTAGTTACTGTCAGACATATTGGGGGGAAGGAAAGGGAATGAGAAGCTGGTTAATAATACACCTATGTCACCAAACAATGTACCTTCCACAGAGGACTACAAGTGCATTACTGAACAGTTATTGTGAACACCCAACAGAAACCACCATCCATTTCATGTGCCATTCCTGAACAAAACAGACACTTTTGCCAAACACTTCACAGGCAAGATATGCATTTTCAAGTATGCTAAGACAAACTGACTGAAATCACATAGTAAGTGAACAGTTATGGATTATGCAGCTTTAAGACATTTAAATAGACAGTATCATTATTTTCCTACAGAGGTTGTAAAGGATTTACTGCTTTGTAGTAACTCAGTTAAAAGTAGCATCACATGATGGGAGAAGTATTCAGCATCATGGTACTGCACAGCTGCAAGGTGCTGGGTGCATTAACCAACCGATTACGTGAGCACAACAGCCATCGTGAGAGAAAACACACTAGCTGGAAGGCCAATTTTCACATTAAATACCAAGGGAGAAGAGTTAGATAGGTTTTTTTTCCCCATGAAAATAGAAGAAAGCAGTTTAATGAATAGGTATTTTAGAGGTCTTTAAGAACACCCAGGCTATTGCTCTAACCTCAAGTCCTTTAACAAGACACAGGAATGTAGCTGCTGTCTCCCATTGTGCACAGCAAGTAAATACCAAAAATTCAGATACATTGCTTAAGATATTTACTCTCTAGTTGAAAAAGAGTACAAACTGAAAGCTAACACTCTAGTACAATCTTTGCAGGCTAATAGTTCAGATACTGTCTCTGTAAATATTTAGAAACCACACAATTTTGTGCATGACATTTAACAAGAATACTTAGTGAGAAGGTATTGAACAGGTTTGGAACACCAAACACTCACCAATATTTTCAAAATCTAATGCAATAAATTTCACAATATATTTTGAAAACAACAGTAAAAAATATATGGAAATATCCTAACACTTTTAGACTATACACAGCAGTTCCTTTGGGTAGCATACTTGGCTTTATAAATTAATTTTTAACAAGATGCCTCTTGCAGGTTGATAAGATTAGCATTTCTCCAGCCTTGATGAATGAAGTCATTCACTCAAATAACATTTTTTCTGAATAATCTTTCAAAAATAATACTTTATGCCATCACATTTTACAAATGCTCTTCCCAAACCAGACTCACTCAAGACCTGTAAATACCTTCTCTACTACAGAGCTGAACTTAAAGGACTGTCACTGTGTAGTAAAATGTATTTGATGCAGTTGAAACACTTCAAATTTAAAAAATTACAGAAGCACAGAAGTTATGAAAGCAGAATGCTGGCAGTGAATTTTACATGCCTATAAGCACAAGGTAGTAGCAGAGCTATAGTAAATCAAGCCACTATGATTTTCTTTCAGTGACAGAAATCAACTGAAAGCTTCAGAAAACTTAAATAAAAAAATAAAATGGGAATAACAAAAAGTTGGAAAACAAAAGAAAAACTGTAAACATTCTGTATCTTTCCGTACATATCCTACCCAATAAATTTTGTTCCTTGTGGACCAAGCTGCAGGATTCGGCTAACCATGCTCTCACCCTCATTTAGAGGGGGAGGAGTGTTAGGAAGATGCAGTTTACTGAATAACATCCATGCAGCAGGAAGAGAAACGAGAAGGGGAAATTAGGAACAAGCTGTCATTCCCGACAGAACCAGCAGTTTTACACCAGGGTGCCACTCATGGTAATGAACAAAATTTATAATTAGGAGAAAAAAAAAATAAAAAAGCCACATCATAGTGGATTGTTTCCCCTATTTTAAGCTTAAAAAAAAGCAGTTCCTAGTATTTGTGCTACTTGGTGCTCTACATGAAGTGCTCTGCCATTACTCTCAGTGGCTTTGCTCCACAGGACAGAGACAGGCAGCTCCCAGCAGCACTGGAAGGAGCTGCGCACATGTCGTGGCATAGGAAACACAGCTCAGTATTTAGGTCCTTATGGGTGTCTTCAGGACACTCTTTTGTGGCAGTGAGGTTCCTCCAATACTCTACAAACAAGAGGTTCAAAACCTATTTGGGGTTCTAGGTGTGTGCCTCCTCCTGACTTCAAATATTGCAAGAGTAGATGGGGACAGGACCTGGTCTTTTCATGGCGTTCCTTACCTTTGGCTCCACTGTGTAGTCATCACAGAGGCAAAGCTCCCCTTTAAAATACAAGGGTACTTTCTGGAAGGAATGGTAGGCTGGATTTTTTTCTATATTCCAAGTTAAGTATCCTATCTTAAGTGCTCAAATGCTCAAACTACTTAGATCCACAGGAGAAAGGGAATGGAAGATGTGACATGAGTATAAAGAATGAGATTCATAGAAAAACTCACCCTAAAAATTGTGCCCCTGCTGGCCCCATTTCTACAAGTCTACTCGCCAAGCCTTCTCCTTCGACCATGGGTGGTGGGCTGGCCAGCTTATGTCTCTTTACCAAGCGGCAGGTGATGCGGGTTGGTGCCGTACACTTCCGTGGTGGGATAATGATTCTCATTCCATGATGACGACTACCCCTCATCGAACCCCCACGTGCATCAACCATAAAACTAACCAGGAAACTGTTGGAAAAAGGAAAACGGTCACAAAACATGCAGATGATCAGCAAAAAGTCAACCACTGTGGTCTTTAAAATGTTATTAAAAAGTCCTCCCGATCCCAGCTACACTAAAAAGAGCATGAGGATCCTTTTCTAGCTTATACTTACATGGTAACTAGTGGTTATCAAAAGCAGGACTTGCTAAAGGGTCTAGCAACATCATGGTGAAACAAACAGGTGCTACTGAGCAATTTGGATTAGAAGAGTACAGGAGTAGTGTATTAGTAGTGGTTTATTAGGATTTCAAAACATCCCTCTGTTACTGCTAGCTGTACTGTCCATAAATAAGAGTAATTAGCCTCACATGCAGAAAGGAACTAGGCAGTGCAGAAAGTATGTGTATCATTTTTAGGATCTCAGTTTTCAAAGCTTCCTCACAGTCTCAACTGCAAACACTCCTGAGGGCTGGCAGAGGGAGTGCTGGCATCGTGGGTGACAGTCAATCTAGGCTACCAAGGGCTTCTGCTGAAGGGGAATGGGTGAGAATGTCAAGTACATAACTTTCTTTAGGCTGCTGGCACTCCAGAGGAAATTATGCCTCTGTGAAGAGGACATTCATTAGCAAAAAGTGGCATTAAAGAAAAATTGCATTTACTAGTGTCATTCCAATGCATAATTTTCCCTTTAGTGATAGATGGGTAATACTTTTAAGTGGTGAGTGATAGATTTTAAAATTATTTTTATTAGCAAGGGAATAATGAATGTTAACAAGAATAATCATTAATAGCCCTGGCTTATTTCATCTATGAAACGCTGAGAAGCTGCATACATGAACTGTTACTGTCTTTAACAGCAGTGGCAGGGAAGTGGAGTCTTCTGAAGAACTAAACCTTCACATGATTAAGAGGTGAAGCCAGTCAGATTCCTGGCTCCCTACTGTAAACTGAATAAAAGAAAAGAGCCAATAATCCAGGAGAATCATAAAGATTCTCTTTAAGAAAGCCCTGAAGTGTTCTGAGGTATAAATGGGAATTTGTGTAAGGCTGTTAGATTTGCTTTAGATTCCAGCAGGATATCAAAAAGCAACAGCTGACATGCACTGGCCAGGTCTGCAAAGAAGCAAGAAATTTGCAAGTCTGGCTGACGTGGGTGGGAAATATCTGCACAAAAGCAGGAGTGTAATCAAATCTTGGTATTGAGTAGCCTGCAGGAGACAGGTGGGTAGGGATGCAAGCTGGAAATGGATGAAGCAGGACAGAAAGGTTGTCCAGCTGAATTCCAGAAAAAAGAAACTGCTATGTTGCATTTCTTCAAAGAAAATTGAAGTTCATCAGTAAATGGGGAAGTAAAGCAGCCTCAGATGACCCTAACCCTGATTTATCGTTTCTTGTGTCCAAGACATTTTACAGTACTGAAACATGGAACAAAATTCACAATATTCCACAGTAGTTTTCATGCATAGGAATTGTATCTACATTTCTCTCCCAAATAAAAACATTGTACACTATTGAACAAATCCAAATGTTGCTGCTAGGGTATCCTGATTCCTTGTAAGAGGAATTGTTTCAGTGGGACAGGATGTTTGCTGAATGGCTAAGTGCTGTCTATAAACATTATATCTATGCAAAAAAATAATATGCTCAATGTTTAATTACAGAGTATATAAGTTATGCTAATATATATATAGATCACAAGGTCCTAGGTGTCTGCAAACTGTTGACTGGAACACATTGCTGTTTGCTAACAGAAGGCTGTATCACGCGGAGATGCCAACTCTAGAGAGCTTGGACCTTGGGTTCCCTCTTTCCTCTGCTCCCTGAGCACTATTAGGCTCTCAGCATGCTTCTGTTGCTTTCTGTCCTTGCAACTGCTCTATATGGTGGGTGGTAAAGGCTGATGGTAGGAGGCAGATGCTACTGAGCAAGTGGAAGGGTAGGCCAATTGTTGGTCTTCAGAGCTGGCAAGGAGCCTACTCATGACTAGCTGGGAAGAGAGCTCAGGACAATCCATTAATATCTACTATGAAGTAAAGTAAAATATTAAGCAGAGACCCTCACAGTCCTTGGTCATTGAAGGAGAATACTGAAAGGAAACTGTTAAAATTGGTGCTTTGGTGGCCTTTTGCAAACATGCATTGTTTTTGTCTGCAGAGAAGATGGGGCCACTTCAGACCACATGGAAGTGTGCAGGGCAGAGGTGTGACTGCTTGGACCAATGCTGCTGCCAATGCTGTAGCAGCTCCCTGGAGGCACAACTGTTTGGTGCACCACACAGTGATGAAGGAACCTCCCATGGAGCTTGGCATGGCTGGGCTTGGCCTGATGGCTCTGTACAAAGCAATGCTTTGGAGAGCTGCCTATCATGTACATGATATTACTGGTGTGCTGAGCCAGCTCGGAATGAATTGGAAAAAAAGGAATCTTTCATCTAAAGCAAAAATGCCAAAGCTTGCACTCAGATAAGGTGTTGTCTCTGTATCCAAACTATTAAATGAAACAAGTACGTAAGAGTGGATTTGTCAAAAATCCCTAGTCACCTAACTCAATTGATGTAAGTTAACAATAATAATAACAAAAAATTAAAATCAGTGGAAATTAAAACTAAGTAAAAACAGTTCCAACGTTCTCAGGTAGGTTTAGGCTGCAGAATTCAAGGTCAACCCAGCCTTGGTAAGCTGGAGCTTAGCACTGCTAATGCACACTGCTCACAGCAAAGGTTAGATTCACCCTGGACATGAGTCTATGGCCCACTGCAGAAACTAGCCCATTCCAGCCAGCTTTGCTATCTACACCACACTGCAACCTTCAGTAAAGACAAAACCTTTAGCAGAGCAGCCTTTATGCATACTGCTCCCACCTAAAGAGAATTGTCAACAGCACATTAATTATTTCCTTGTTTAGTGTTCAAATTAGTAACTTACAGTTTAAAACAGCAACAATAATTCCAAACAGGATTTCATGCACTTTCTATCAAAAAGATTAGTAGCTGATGCTTACCTAAATTAATACTGCACTAATAATGGAAACTACAGTATGATCTCTAAAACACAATGCTAAAGGCTAATGAGCATTTCTACTTGAATACATGGAAGGGATGAGGACGTGGGTGGATGCACTACAAACATCTACACACACTCTGTGGGAAAAAAGTTAAAAGAAATAAAATAAATCAAAATAAAATGAGGATTCACAGAAAGCACAGAGTTATCACCTTGAATCATACTGGGGGAGTGGAGAGGAATAGCTGCAAAATAATTTAGAAAGCAAATGGGAAAAATTAATGTAAGATAATTAGAGGCAAGCAACAGAAAATATCAACAAGTGCAAAGGAAAAGTAACAATCAGAAAAAAACTAACAAAAGCAACAAATTTGAAGGTCAGCTTCAGAAATTATTTGGCTTTTGCTTTGCATATCGTGACCCAGGTCATATAAAATATGCTACACATGGAAAAACATCTGAAAGAAAGTGTTCATTTAATTAGTCAGTACAAGTTCATAATTTCTCCGAGAAATGTAGAAGGGTATGGAGAAAAGGATTTGCAATCTACTTAGGTCAACGGAGAATTTATTGTAACATAACTTCTTATTTAATTCCCAAACATGGTCCACTGTGCCATGGAAAACCAGTTCTTGCACTTTTCTGTAGCAGTTTATTTGCCAAAGTGTATTGTATAAAGGTATCTCTGGCAGGGTATTTAAAAGGAGTATCAGTCTATGCCATTCATTACATTGCTTTTGAAAATGAGTTGTTCTCCAACAGAAGGTTGGAGTAAACTACAATCAAACTGATGTATTCCACCTTGCAAGACTGGATCTAGTATTTCTGAGTTGCTCAATACTGAAGGCAGCATGACATGTTAATTTACTTCTTTCAGCTAAGAAAAATCAAGGAGATAAAAAAGGCAACACGAAGAGAGCACATTCACATTTTAGTTTGGGAAAGTTGCACAAGAAAGCTCACATCTGCAAGCTGAAGGTCAGTTTGGTGAAGGGTCTTTACCCTTCTAGAGGCCTCAAGATTCATCACACGCTTCAGTGTACTGCTTACAATGGACCCTGTTCAAAATCTATGCTGGCAAAACAACTTATCTAAACTCAAAGATAAAAACATAAAACATTTTCTTGGCTTCAAAAAAGGAAAAACCAGAAGAGTCAAAATTCCTGCCAACAATTCCTTCTTTTTTCTCCTTTCTCTGATGCATTGTTGGATCTCCACATTCTGCTCTCAAAATTCCCTTTCTGCCTCAGTTAAGAAATGGGAACAGACTTGGACTGTCTCTTCCAACAGTGGGTACATGGGGCAAAGAGCAGCCCAAGCAAGCAGACTGCAGAGAAGCTCCCCAGCAGGGCTCACACTGGAGCTTGGAGGAGGATGAGGAATGCAAGGAGTGGGGGGGTAAAGCCCTGGCCACAGGGTGACCTGAAGCACAAGGGCTGCTGACAGCCAGTATACCTCTGCCTATGGCCATAGGAATAACTGGGGACAAAGCTGGAGATGAAGCACTGAGAACAAGCAGATAAGGAGTCACTTTTCAGAAGAAGTTTGACAGAAGAGAAGTGGAAAGTCATGATCTGCATATCAGATGTGAGAGGTACTGGAACATGTGAAGGAAACATCTGTTGATTGCCCCTAAATTAAGATAATGGGGAAAACCAAACAGTATCATGTCATATAGGGCTACAATTGAAAAGGGAAAAGTTCCTTCCTAACAAAGGAACTGAGAGCCTCATTTCTCATGGACTTTATCTGTTAAATGACAGGTCAGAAAAGCTATACATATTTGGAGACTATTTTGGTGCTCAGATCCTCCCCCTCTCCTGCAGCCCCAGTTTGCACCACTGTTGCATGTCTGCAGCCCTTCTCCTCTGGGGAGCACCTAAGGCCACACCTGCATGAGGAGGACTGACATACAAAAGGAGCAGACCTGAAGTAGCTGATGTGAAAGATCCCACGTCTACA
This sequence comes from Bucco capensis, assembly GCA_013396975.1. NCBI lineage: Eukaryota > Metazoa > Chordata > Aves > Piciformes > Bucconidae > Bucco > Bucco capensis. The sequence goes on along the minus strand of VWZO01007569.1, from coordinate 91,830 downwards.
GAATATCCATTTTGGAGGGTTGGGACCATTAGTAAGCATGCTGAAGAACTAAGGGCAGACAAGTATTGTCCCAGAGGACTGGCAGGATGCAATTATCAGACCTACTTTGCACCAGGATGAAAAAGAGCCAGGTAATTTGAAATCAATCTAACCCCAAATACCAGAAATATTCAAATAAATTATCCAACAATGAATCTAAAAGGACCTAAAGGACAATCAAGAGATTACAACTCACCTATCATAAGTCCTCAAAATAAGAACAATCCAAAATGTAAATCGCAAGAGTAACTCATGTCAAATTAATTTAACTTCCTTCTTTGACAGAGTTATTTACCCAGTACATGTGTGGAAGTACTGTCTTGGTACTTCAGTAAGCAATCAAGGTACCAGTATAGATAAGGTAAGTGCACAATCATCTGAGAAGTTACCTCTAAAGAGATAACCATCAGTGCTTTACTGGTAAACCAGAATGGAACTGCCAGTGGAGATTTCATAGTGCTGTCCTGGGCCAGGTACTAAGCTAATGTCTTCATTCACGATTTGAACACTAGACAGAAAAATCTGAAAAGACTTTGGGAAAGAGGAACAGGTTGCCCGGAGAGGTTGTGGATGCCCCATCCCTGGCAGTGTTCAAGGCCAGGCTGGATGCAGCCCTGGGTGACCTGGTCTAGTGATTGGCATCCGTGCTCAGTGCAGGGAGGTTGGAACTAGATGATCTTTAGGGTCCCTTCCAACCTGGCCATTCTATGATTCTGTGATCAGAATTAAAAGCTATCTGCTAAAACAGAAAAAGAGTCTGGAATCAACACAGTGAAATACCATAAAGGCAAATGCAAACAGAAGGGAGAAATCAAACACATAAGCACCAAACACAAAAATAACCAGACAGAAGAACTTCAGGAAAGAACCAAGACATTCTACCAGATCACAAATATTGGTTAGCACAAACAGCAGTTACCAAAATGATAACTCTCATGGTGGGGTTGCTCAAGATTTAGTGTGTCATGTGTCAGAGCAAAGATCCTGGCTTAGAAATAAGCTATTAGCAAAGAGGGAGAGCCAGGAGACAGCAGCAAGAATGGGCTGAAATGTAGAAAGTACCACCTAGGAGGATCTGGGACATTTCAGTCTATAAAAGAGAAGACTATACGTCTACCAACATATAAAACACTCTTATCTTAAGAGACCCTTAAGACATTGTTATCCATGACTGCTATGGATACAATGTGAAAGACTTCATCTGCAGCAAAGAAATTTTATGTTGACTATCAGGGGAAGAAATATCATAACAAATGATAGTGAACTACTGAAGTTGGGGAATTACAGAATCTCTTATGTTCAGTGACCATAAAGAAATTAAACATATTTCAGGAATGGCATGACTACACTGTACCCCCTGTAAGGCAAATGGTTGGACTACCAGCACTCTGAGGTCCTTTGCTGACACCTTCCCGTGATAACCAACAGACTTCAGCTTTTCACACTGCAATTCTTTTCACACTTTCATCTCTAGCATTGATTATATGCAGTGTTTTATCAGCTCAAGACCCAAAAATCCACTGCTGTATAGATCTGTTCAGCAGAAGCAGGTACTTACGTGTATTGGGGGACTGTAGCTTTAGATTTGCAGGAATTGCTGCTATTTTGGAACTGAAATCTTTTGGTATGAGCTGCACACATTTTCATTATAAGAATGGAATTAGTCACAAAATGGGGAAGTAAATTAAAAAGGATGTGAAATTTTATGTCCTGATCACGAAAATTAAACAACAAATATTTATACTAGACAATCTCATATGCAATGATTGCTTTGTTATACATTTGTATGGATGACTCGTACATAAACGAATAATATCACTAAAAGCAAACTACAGATATTGGAGAACAGGGAGGAGTCTGGAGGTATAAATATAATAAGAGGTTAAATTAAAGCCCCTCATTTTTTTCCTCTATGAAAGCAGAGAAAGCATAACATTATATCTCTGATTTCATAATCCAAATAAATTAATCCAAGTTAAACAAAATCACCTTATGACACTTAAAGCAAAGCATAAGCAACAGAAAATGCAAAATAAGACTATTAAAGTAATGCCTATGGGATTACAGCATTTTGGCATTCAGGAAATTCAGCGCAGAAGCAACTTTTCAGTTTGATATGGAAAAATTTAGACTGACTCCTATTATTTAGCTCCCTCCTTGAAGTCAGTGTGAATGTTGTCACTGGCTTCAACTGGAGAAGGAATAGGCATGTTATCAGCCATACACTTCCACATTTAAAGATAAAGGAAATCTGTTAGTGACCTACCCAGAATGGATGGGACTTGAAACAAGGTTAACATTGTCCAGGGTGTCTGCAGCCCAGCTATAGTGTCTGAGAGAATCAGAATCAAACTCCCTTTGAAATGTCAGGTGCTTAAAAACAAACACACAAAAAAAGAGAGATAAATTGAAATTTAAAATCAACATGAAAAACACTTGTCTTAAACACAAACTTGTTATTATAATTCTATTAAATTTAGATCTGTCTCCTTTCCTTATAACAATGCTGATATCCCAGGTGTTAAGTTACTGGACATACCATAATAAACAAGGAATCCATAGATAAATTAATCTTAAGTATCTTCAAACATTCTTTCTGCCTACTTTTCCCTCTTCCTTCAGTTACAGCTATGTCTTTCTCTCATCTTTACTTACATGTGCAAGGCTAAAAAGATTAAAAAAATAAAATATTACCATTTGTACTGTAATCATACACCATATAGACAGGCAGTAAAATATTCCCCCAGAGAAGATGCCATTGGATAGATCCTTATTCAAGCAGAACCTGTGAGTAACTTCTCTGAGAGCTTAACTGGAGCTGTGAATGCATGACTAAGCTCCTGGTGGGAGGAGAGTTTAGTTTGCCTTTATACATGCACAACCAACATGAACACAGTTCTGGGGAGTGCCACTGTCCCCTACTCATCTCTGTAAAAATAGCTTTAACCCTGTGAAGCTCTGGCACACTGCTGCTATAATTAACTGTCCCATCTGACAGAAATTGAGGAGTAATTTGTGTCTGGCTGCTGCCCATGGACATGCTTATGTGCGCTCATGCGTCCTGTGCCCCACCACAAGGCCTCTGCTGTAAATCCTCTTTTCTGTGTAGCAAAGCCACCCTAGTAAAATATTCTTTTTTTTTTTTCCCTAGGAAATTAAGAAAAAGGAAATCTTCAAATACCATATGCCCATGTTTCCAGGGTGATATAAAAGCTTCTGAACCAGTCAGAAGTTTCATCAATCAAACTCAGTCAAGAAGCACCCATACAATACACACAGACTGTCCTCACCCCAGATGGTGTTGAAAGATTTGTTTCCTGGAAGTAGGTTGTTTTCTACTTAAAGGCAAATACATCTAGAAGGAGCAGAGCCTGTTAAGATTAAAACCTCACGGGCTGTTTTCAAATCAAGCTCTGTGGGTTCAAGACAAAGCTGAAGCCAAGCACACACTTCCACACAGGGTAGTTGGGCTTGGGGTTTTGGTGTTTTGTTTGTTTGTTTGGCTGGCTGTTTGTTTTTTTATTTATGTACTGGTACACAGAGGTAGTGCAAATGTAGTATTTTAAATGGAAATATCAGCATTAGTAGTAAAACTGGCAAAGTCAGTCACAAACACAGAAAAATATTTATGTTAAGAAACTTCCAAAAGATTAGCACACAGATAGTGTTCTGTCATTGGCCAGAACCTGCAACCCTGCCACCATTCTGCGGTTTGCAAAGAAATTCTCTCTTTAGACATTTATTTTATTTCAAATGAGCATTCCAGGTTTCCTTCCGAAAACAACTAACATTAGAATTCACTGCTAATCAATAGAGATAGCTGCTGGATACAACTTTGCTCTGCCATCTGTCCAACACCGTGGCACATGGCTCTTCCTCTTGCTACCTTAACTCTTTTATTAGAATCTTTCATGTAACTTTTTGCTTTAAGATAGATACTTGAGGCCTGATGGTTCAAGCACAGACAACAACGCTAATGGGCAGATTTACATATGTTAAACACCAAAATACACCATCAGACATAACAGATAAAAGAAATGCTGTTAAAACAATGGCAATTATGCAACAGCAGTGGATTTAATCAGCACCATTTTAAAAAACGTATCATAATTTAGTGTAGTGAAGATAGTTTTCTAACTCTTTCCAATAGAACACTAGGGATTCTCCTACATTTCCTGAAGAGCCCAAATTTTAGGCAGGAAAGCCATTGCTGTGGATTTCTGTTATTCCAAGTGATCTAACTTCATAAGGGCTCCTGCTGTGTACATTATTACTTTTAATACCAAACACCATAAGATCCAGACAGTTGGTCTCAGAGACAAACAAAAATAAATGTATTCCTTTGCTCAATGATTAACATAATCATAAAAAACAGGACAGAGGTTTAGATTGGATGTTAGGAAAAATTTCTTCACAGGAAGAGTTGTTAATTGGCACAGGCTGCCCAAGGAAGTGGAGTCACTGTCCCTGGAGGTGTTTCGAAAACATAGATGTGGACTGATGGTTTAGTGGCATGGGGGTGACAGGTTGATAATTGGATTTGATGATCTCAGAGGTCTCTTCCAACCTTAACAATTCTGTTGATTCTGTAATTTAGTGTGTCATTCAAATGCCTGTTAAGCCCTGACAACATCACAGCACTAAGGTTCAGGCACATCAACAAATAAATGTGGATTGTGCTTCCCGTGACAGATGAAAAATGCTAGAATTCCTTCATAGCAGTGTGATGTAGGACTACATAATTTCCAAGGAAATCCCACCACTCTAAAACAATCTATGCTAGATAGAGGTGCTACTATGCTCATCAAGATGCTGTAGGCTTGCCTACACACATAACATAGGGCTCCTTGGTCTAATTCTTTGTTCTGAGATACCAAATGTGTGGTAACTATATTGTTAACACATTTCTTTGTGACAAAGTGCACTCAAACAGATCTTTTGGACATATTTATAGCCAGCAAAAGCACAAAGCCTGCAGCCAGTAATTTTGGCAGAGAAAGAGAGCAGGAAAAGCTAATAGCTGGACACATGCATCTTACATGCAGCACACATCTGCTGATCTCATTTCATCAGTCTGTTGAGGTGCTGGATTTTCCAGGCAGGCAAAGAAAAAAAAAAAAATCTTCCTGTGTATGTTGCAGTATAAGCAGTCCAGAAGATGATACATCATCATCAGTGACATCAAATCAAAGGATTCCTCCTATGTTTGGTCAGGTCCCAGTGTCCCCTCCCTGGACTGAGGGAGACTAAATATGCATTGCTGAGGGGTGTGGCATCATTAGATGCAAATGGATGTATAAAAATACTGATGGTGCTGCTGGCAAGAAACCTGCTGGTTGCATAAGTGAATAGCCAGGCTGTGTAATAGCAGAGTTCAGCAAACAGAAGAATTTATGCTTCCTCCCAGGTGAATTTATCCAGACAGAAGAGATTCAGCTGGCTGCTATGTAATGGACAGCTTGGTTCATCTTGCCTTTGGCTGATTAAATTCAGGGTCTGATGTAAATTATTCCATGGAGAAAGTCATTCGGCTTTGGTCTGGGTTGCTGCATCCATGGTAACACACCAGGAGACAGAGATTTTAACTTTGCTCTAGCCAGGTTATGAGGCATCGTATGGTCTGGACTCAGACTTCCCTGTTGAACAGGTCAGCAATAAACCACTGAATGCAAACAGTGGGTAGGTCTGGGACCATGATCTCTGCTCCTGTGAATTCCATTGCTGAAACATAAGGTGGTTTTTATCCTCTTTTCTACTGCCATAGCAGAGATTATCTAGAAGCCCAGTAACATACAGAGGGTAGGACAAGAAGAAGAGAGGCAGTGGTATTCTCCATCTCCCACGTGCATTCCTCCTGCACCAGTCAAAGAGCTGTAAATCTTACCACCATAGGTATGAGCTGAAGAATTCCAGAGGATGGATATGGGTTTTTTTGGTCAGGACTTCAAGGTTTGCAGAAGCCATAGCAGAAAATTTTAGCTGGGCTCCCTTTCCCATGAAGATAGTTTGTTAGTTTATTGTCATTAGTTTTTCAGGGGATCATGGTTTTACAAACCTCTCAAGACAAGACTGAGGGGTTTCTTTTCTACCTTTTTTTCCTACTACCACCTTCACCATTCCTGATCCCCTCCTGTACTTGAGAATCCTTACGTTTGTCTAGAGGATTAAGATTAGAAAAACATTTAAAACTAGACTGCCCACGAGGCCTCCACCCTGACTTCATTTGATGTGACAAATTTGGATTAGTGCTGAACTGCAATAATTGCACAATCTTTGCTGGACTAATCTGGAATCACAAAAACATGAAGACTAAAAATACAATGAAAACAGCCTACACTGCTGCTCAGCACCAGCTCTAGAAGGCTTTCATATCTGTTGCCTTCTCACTTCAAGAGCCAGCAGTGCACCAGATCCTCCTGAAAGCAGAGAGGTCTGCGACCACTCATAGAGACTATGAAGTTTATCCTAAAGTAGACCCTTCCTGTGTATGAGGTGGTGTCTCTGCAACATCTCCACATACAGATAATTAATTCTTATTTTTCTAGTGCAGCTTTGTATTACAAAACAGGTTAATGGTTCACAATGTTCTGTAGGAGTTTTTCAGCATAGTACTAGTTTTAAGTCTTATTATGTGATCAAATGCACCCTAGCTGCTAAAGCAATGCCATTTACTTTGATAGTAATCACAGAAATGGTCAGAATCATAAACAATGTAATATGTTTTTAGACTGAAGAGCCTTCCTCTCCTTTGAAACTTCCATCATACTGGGAAGACTTAATGAGGGTTTAGGAGCAGGGAGTGTCAGAATAACTTCAGGTTCTCAGCCCTAGAGTATCATTTGTTTCCAGTGGCAGTAGCTCCAGATCTTACTTTTTGACTTCAAAGCAAACAAAGGCAACAAAGTTACTGCCGTGCAATGTTCAGAAACTCTCCCTAGCTGGCTGTTGCACATCAGGGTGATCAGAAGTTTACATTTCACTTGAAAGTAACAACTGCCACTGTCATAACTGTGTGCACACAAACTGTGTGCAAAACTGTAGTAAAACAGAGTCATTTTCACTACGCTAGAATTTACAGATCAATATGACCAAGGTTTAAAATGCATGAGTCCTGCTCTGTGAACCTTTTCCCCCACTGAATTCTCCTCTGAGGTCAATAACCTCCTGCACAAGAATACTTGCTGCTTCTGCTGAGAGGTACTGCTGAAAATGGCAGCAGAAAACCTGTTTCATTACACTCCACCTTATGTTCTTCCAGGACATAAACAACAGTTCCACTCCACAGTCCTTTTAATTCCCAAGTAAAGATTCCTATGTGAATTTTTATTGGGCTTCCTAGCAAAGTACTCTTGAGTAATTGAGTTAGATTTTAAAATCTAAACAAGCAAACCAAGAAAAATGCTGAGTAACTCACAAACAAACAATACAGTAGTACTCCATCATCCCCAGCACTAGCTTTTGGAAAGACTTTCCCACGCTATGATCAGGTTAAAAACTCTGCTTCTGTTTTATTAGTCATTGCACAAATGTTTGGAAGATACATAGACTTGCCAGCACATAATAGCTTAATCTTTGCAAGGCCAAATCCTTCCTAAGGGTGGAAAACCAAGGACAGCAGTTGGACACCTCTCCATGCCAACAGAACAGGCAAACACAATTCCTGGGCTACACAGTACAGACAAAGGTTGCTTATCTGAGCATAGCCTAGCTTATCAATGCATTTGTAAGGATACACATAACATGAAACCCAAAGATGCTCCCATTGACTTCAGTGGACAACCTTATACTTTGGAAATGTAACTGGTCCCTTCAAGACTCCTTTGGTTTGGGACCCTGTCTCTTGCAGGATCAAATCCACAATGTGGTAAAATCCATGACATCTTTCTCTCAGCTTCTTTCTTCTCCCCTTTCAATAGCTGAGAGAGTAGCAACAGCCTCTGCAAGGATAGCTGAGGGCTGCAGAATGTCATCCCCTGTACATATGAAGTACAACTAACTGGTGGCAGAGCTGTAGCACATACCTGCTCCTTTGCTGGTACCAGCAGTTCTTCAATCATCATGCTGTCTCGGGCATAAGAACTTCTGTTGAGCGTGTAGGACCTATCCGAACTGAAGGAGCGGAGGCTGTTGTATTTACCATTTATCAGAGAAAGTGCAGATGACAATGAGATGAACAAAAAATAAAATAAAAATAAAATTAATACATGCAACTTCCAGGGATAGCATAAGATGGCAAATATACATAATATGTGAAATAAATACAAGGGAAAAAATGGAATTGTAAGTAGTTGACTACTGTTGAATATCCCCTTCCCTTCAATATACATAAGCAAAAATCACAACAGATGTTTACTGTTTTGGCAGTAATGTCATGGCTTTAGAACAAATCCAGAAAAGTGCATTTACATAGTTAAATGAGCTTTGATAAATGTCTTCATGCCTTAATCCTGAAAGGAGACCCATGAGGACAGAGTCCCAGGGTAGCTGTGGGTAGGTTACAGCCCATATGGCTCAGGTTGCTGAAGCAGGTTTAACTAAGAGCAAGTTTTATGTGTTGTGGCTGAACCACTTTTGACTTTGTTATAAACACCCTAGTTATTCATTTAGTTAGGAAAAAAAAAAAGATAATAATTGTGAAAGGAAAGAAGAACGAACATAAAGTTGTTTACTGATGATTAAATACAGATTCCAATGTTTGGGGAATTATTTTGTGCATGTTAGACTATTTGGAAATAACTATGATCACTCTGAATGTGTTGCAATGAAATCAACGTAGGAGTGTGTTACACTTAACCCTGGAAGATACATTATGGTATGTGCTAAAAACATGCTGCATGCCTAGACATGCTTGCTACGTGACAAAAAATAAAGTAATAAAAAAGGTGAATTAATAAAAAGCAACATCCAACAACATGTTACACTTCTGAACTAGCAACACTTTTCAAACTCAAAACTCTACAACTTGTTTCATGCATTTTGTAGTTGCTAATCGAACTTTTCTAGTCCTTTAGCACACATTCCTCCTTGGGCTGGAAGCAGAACTGGGATCTTAATTACACCTAGTAGGCATATGTTAAGCAGTCTTTTACATGATAAAGGGCATAAAGAAATCAAGTTATTTTTGTTAGAGCAAAGGGATATTCTCTAAGGCTGAGCCCACCCCCACCCTTCCTGCCCAAAAATAAAAGCATATCACTTTCCAATGCTGAATAAAATGAAGATGAGCGATGGCAGCAGCAGAAAGATGTAACACGATGCCATGCCTTCTTACCTGACTTTTGGACTAAAGCAATTTAGAGTGGAAAAGAAACAGGAGAAATAGAAAGCAAAGAATCAGACAGGAAAAGCAAGATGTTATGGCTGGATGGCTTCTATATTCAATGTGTTTCTTTCTTAATGTTACACTCAGAATCAGTAGTAAGATACATTCATAGAATACTTTTTGCTAAGTAAAATATTTCACAGGAAAAACACTGTACTTGTCTCCTCTGAGCATAACATGTGCAATGTGAAAAAAAGAAAAGAGCTAGGCAGCAACAAATAGCAATGGCACTGCTAAAACCAGAAGCATGGGAATATTAGATTTCTCTCAAAGAAAAGCTAGCATGAGGTTAAACTCTCAGATCTACCTAACAGATCTTGACTGTGAAATTCTGCTCTCCCATCTGCACAGTGAGAATTTAGACGTGTGCAGGAAGAGTACTGCAATGAGTAAAAGGTGTCCTGTAAATCAGTGCCCAGCTCTGTATACAGAGCACACTCCCTCTCCACCACCACTTAGGTGCTTTAGGACTGACCACATCTGACAGTGCTGCACGGTGACCTTACACTAACTTCTGTTTAAAAGCAGCTTGTCAGCTTTGTTAATTACATTTACAAAGACCTAAGATTCTCCCTTCAGATCTGCTCATTTTCTAGCTAATGGACTATTTAAACACCTTTTGGCATTCCTCATTAATGTATTATCACATAAATACTTATTAACTTACCTAAATATTGTAAGTGAACTAAATCATGACTGGGCACCAACTACTGAAGAGAAAATTTGCACTGCAGGCTTGCATTTCTAGTGCCAGCATAACAAACAAAGCTGAAGGATAGACGTCTAAGCTTTACGTTATGGGAGCTGCCATTTGCTGTTAGACAATGAACTCACTTTTTAAAACAGGTCTTTAAACTACAGTATAGGAAAAAGTCCTCAGGGCTCCAGCTTAGGAGGTTTAATTATTAGCTTCAGTCCGATTCAACTGTCAGTAAATACATTGCAAATCCACAGCTATGGAAGTAATCTCTGCTCATACAGCTTTAATTGTTTTGAGCAACACACATTGCAGGCTTTGGCAAGATTCAAAAATGAAATCTAAACTGTTGATCTAGAAACTCTTGAGCTGAAATCAGCATTAGTCAGGCATTATATTAAGTTTACAGTATTTTATCAGGTTGATAGAAAATTTGGCCTGTTTTCTGTAATGCATACTCTGTTCCCTATCAAACGAAACTGTGCAACAAGTTTAGGGTACCTTTTCTTTTTTATTTTTGGGAACATTTTTCTTTAATATTGGCTATCTCAGATGGATTATTCACGAGCACCCTTAAGGAAATAAAAGCACCAAAATAGCAAAATGATTGTCATTCAGTTTTTCTGGTATGTACATTCTTTGGCTAAGTTAGCCCATAAAAGAACACTCTGATGTGAATATCAATGTGACCAGCAACAGCAAAAAGAAACCTGGTTTTGCTGACTGTTCTAGATCAGTTTCTAGACCAGTTGTAAACTGCCAGCAAAGCGGTGCCTCAGAGATGTTTAGAGCATGAGCAGATATCAGAAAAAGTGAATAGTTGGTTTTCTGTATCACTGCCATAAGAAGCCAACATGAATAAAGAATATGAAATAAAATTGCAATGAACACATGGTTTAAAGGTGCAGAATTATCATAACACAGAAGTAGTACATCCCCTCTACTTTGTTTCAACACAGACTCCAGCTTTATGTGAAGGAGTGTGCTGGGGTTGTAAAAACTTGTAGCTGTGGTGACAGGCAAACACAAGAAACAGCAAATACAATACCTGGCGGAGCGGGCTCCCAGGCTAAAGCCCATGTATCCTTCAGCAGGCAAAGAATCATCTCCCAGCTCCTTCAGATCCTGGGGTCCAAGGTATTTGTCCGTGTCACCTGTCATTGCATCCTCACCTGCCAGCACAAAAGCCAGGCTGAAATCAGACGCTACACGTATAGTAAATGTTTGTGAGCCTCGCAAGTCATAACGCCTTCTCTGCTCACCAGCAAGGAATCAATCCCATCACCCCCACTTTCCCTAGGGCTCTTTCCATGTAGTACGGGAATTATCCGCCCTCTGAACCGGCTTGAGAAAGAAATTTTATTGGGGACACACACGGAAGAAGCAAAACTCCACCTTGACGTAAACCCAATAAAGTTCTATGAGGGAGGACTTTTGCCCAATGGCTTAAGCAAGCTAAAGGACTCTTCTGTACTTTGCACTGCTACCCTCACTTTTGCTTTCCTTACTGAAAAGCCCAAGGTGACAAACTAAAGTTAGGTTACTCTGTGTGCAAAAATAACTACCTAAATAAATGCTTGGCTGTGAGACACAGCCTGTTTGCCCACCAAAAAGTGCAGCAAGCTTGAATGAACTCTCAGTAAAAGAGATCTGCCTTCTGCCTTGGGTATTTCTCAATTACTTCTGCGAGTCTGAATCTAAGAGGAGAATTTTATTTTGCTCTATTTTGTTTTCAATGAACTCCTTCATGCTCTCGGGTTGCTTTTCTAAAGGTCGGTACTTCCCGAAGCCCTTTCACTGCACGGTGGACTGGGGGCAAGGGCCAGGCGGAGCAGAACAAAGCTCTGAGCGGGGGAAGAGCTGCCGCCGGGGGAGCCCCGAGAGATGGAGGAACCACTGGGAGAGGAGGGGAGCCCCCTGGAGATGGGGAAACCACTTGGAGAGGAGGAGAGCCCGTCAGGAAGCGCCAAACAGATGAGGTTCGCTGCCAGCGGCTGAGCAGGAAAAGGATTTGGGTTATTAGAAGAAATGAAAGGAAGTTAAAGCTTCGTAGATGAGGGGAGACGCCGCAAAGGGTTAACGGAGCAGCTCACTCTCGCTGGGAGCATTTGCATACCATTACATCATGCAAACCTACATTCCTGCATTGACAGAGCAAGTCTAAAATATGCCTTTTGCGGTTGTAGGATTTTTTTCCTCCCCTCACTGTGTTGCCTCCACAGCACTGAGCACAGAAAGCTCCCTGTAGGCTGGTCCCTTGCCGACATTCAGGCTCTCCCCCTTTGTTGTGAGCGCGGTTGAGGTGCGGACGAACCGCGCAGCAGCTCGAAGTTTGGCAGCGTGCTCCCAGCGCTGCCTTCCCCACTGCCATGCCAGGAGTTTAAGACTCCTTTCCATTCACTTAACTCAGGAAACCACAGGCGAGCTCTGGTTTTAAACTAGCAATCAATTCTAAAAATACCCCTTCAGCTACTGCTTCGCAAATGGCAAACAAACAGAGCGACTTTCTCCTCCAGCCCAGCAACAACTAGGATTTTAAGCAACAGTTTAAAAAGTTAAAATGTTCATAATATACCAGAAAACATTAAAAAAAACCCCAAAACCAACAAAAACAAAACCGGAAACAGAAACATTACATATTAAGTTAAACTTTTAAAAGTCTTACTGTTTTGGAAAGCCATTTTCACCAGTCTGCTCTATAAGAACTTTTCCCCTGGTGTTTCCAAGAATTCCTATTAGTCCTATTAGTCCTTAAGCAGTGATTTAGAGTTAATCTCCAAACCAGCACAAGCAAACTAATCCCTGTGGGTCATATTCGCTTTCCACACAACAACTGAGATCTTCTTAACATCTTGATCTCTTCGTATGTATTTTAGGACACGTGCATCTTTGTCCTCTCAACTCAGATCAAAGTTCTTTGCAAATATGAACGAAAATGAAAAATAATGACTACGGTTAAGAAAAAAATAAAAGTAAAAAAATAAAAATCCCCTTTTAATCACTCTGCGGACATCCCTTTAAAGCTTCTGCTGATTGGATTACAGCCTCCCTTGGCAAGCCTCTTGAATGGTGACATAAATGCAGGCACTCCAGTTATTTGTATGTAAATAGGGGTGCTGCGAGGGTGTAGTTTTTCTGTAACTCGATCCCGGGGCCGAGCTGGGAGCTCAGGGCTGTGGGGAAGGGCGATGCGCTCCGCCCGCCCCCGCCGGGACCGGGAATGGGACCGGGGCTGGGAGCCTCCCCCCGCCGCCATCCCCGGAGACACGGGCTGCCCGCCCCGGTAGTGCTGCTCCCGCTCCCTCTCCCTCTCCGCCCTCCAGCGTGGGAGGTTTGTGTCCAGAGAGAAAGTTCAGGAGCTTAAGGAAAATGGAGTGTGGCTTGGGAGGTGGGGAAGCGGCGCAGGGATGGTGAGGTACGGGCAACTTGAAACAGCTACTAACTGGGCCAGTAAACGGGGAAAGCTCTGCCCTCACCACACCTGAAGACAAGGAACAACCAAGTCATTTTCTTTAGGAGCATCGTTTTTCAAAGGCAAGGTGGAGAATGATTTAAAAAACAAAACAAACTACTGCAAAATACATTAGCTCTTATCCTGCTCTGCAGCTAATCCAGCCAGAGCAGGATTACTCTGATGAAAAGGTCTCATCAAAGGAAAAACTGCATCTAGGAGTGGTAATTTCAAAGAATTCCAGACATTGTTTTGTGATCGTGGGAGGCTGGAGCAAAATGGGTGGTGCACGTTTCAGCAATCCCACTCTGTTTAATTAGGTGCCACAGCCTAATCCTCTGCGTTTCAGGTAAGGAGCACGGTGTTTGCTCACAGCACACTGTATTCCTGCTGAGGTCCCACGGAAAATCGAAGACAAAATTGATCTCTTAACAAACGGTATAGAAATGCCCCCCAAAAGAGAGCTAGTGATTAAAAAAAACACCACAGAAAGAATACTACGTTGCTTTGCTGCAATTGCCACCCCTCCATAACATGTTACGTGTTGAAGAAAGATTATGTCCCTAGAAGTGGCCAAACTTTGCTATCACAAGCGTAGGAAACCGTTCAAAACGCAGGAGAGAACAGTGGCAGCAGGTCACAACAAAGGCCCATAGTTCTAGCATCCCCTCTCTCTGACAGCAGCCACACTTCACAGGAGAATATAAGAACAGTAGAAGTTCTCTGGGACATTTTTCTAGCTGGCGGTGATTTAAGCACATATTTTCTAAACCTGCAGGAGGTATGAGGTTTGTGTAGCCATGAACAGGTTTGTTGTTTCTCCTCCCCTGCCCCCCCTTTTTAAAGTCTTCTAGTTACACTTTGAACTCATATAAACTTTTTGCATTCCCTCCATCCCTCAAGGATGTGTGCAAGGAGTCACACAATTCAACTACCTGTTGCAGGAAGAGCAGCCCTTATAAGCTGAATCTGCCTTTTCCTGGTTGAACTTTTTTCTGGGAGAGGCAGTCCTACTTTTTTTTCTCCCCAGGAAGCTCTTCCATACCTCTCATCACTTTGCCATGTTTTCCCCCATTTTTCTGGTCCCTCAGCATGTCTCCTACATCTGGGAATTGCAAGCACAGAGTAGGTGTTCTTTTAAGAGGCTAGTGAGAAATACAAGCTCTCTGGCAGCAGAAGAGAAGGCATTATGTGGCTTGGGAAAACTCCCAAACAAAATTTAATCATAACCTGGGATCCAAATGGGCACTTGTCATTGGCTTTGCTAAAGATCCCTTAAGATTTTGCCACTCCCTTGTCATAGCCTGCCCAGAGCTGACTGATGGCAGAAGAGGTACAGCCACAGGGAAGAGCAGGACGCTTCTACTTGTAGCCAAGGTTCTGATTTCACACATTTATGGAGAAAAGCCAACAGCAAACCACTGAAACCTTTATGAATCTGTAAAATTTTAAGGAGACAAACTTAGAACACCCTGAACATAAAAACATAGTAAACCAACCCTTCCTAAAATGATCAATAGCAGACTTTCACGCATGGACATGCCCTGACCTGTCTGAACTTAAACAGCTGTATCTCAGCACCTAATCAGGGATCAGGCAGTGTGCACTCATGCCCTGTTAGGACATCTGTCTAATCTGCCAGGAATTGATTAACATGACACTTAACTCCTACTGAGAAAGGAATCTTCATTAAATGGGTTTAAAACAATGTCCTTATTTACACCCAGAACTTTGTTATCTACTGAAAACCAAATAAAAAAAATAAATTACAAGCTCAACAATAAGTGTCTCTTGACAATGACTGTCTAATTTCTCAACACCTCAAATGTTTTTTTGGTTTGGATTTTTTTTCCCTTCACTGCTCACATAAGCTCACTTCTCTTTGTACCAGCTTCCATTGATTGCTTCCTATCTTTTTGCTTCTGGGACAGCAGTGGCAGCTTTTGAGAGGGTAGTTGTGATAATGCTCACTGCTGGGTTGTGGCAATCACAGCAGGTCTCCGGGTTCCTCCACCAGATCAAAACTCCTGCACCTGCCTGGAGGGATACTGTGAGGCTGAGCATGCAGATACTGCAGAGGAGGGGGTTCCCTCCAGGCCTCCCACACATGGATCAGGTTGTGCTTTAGCAAGGCTGATTCCAGCCCCTTCATCAGCCCCATGGCCACAGGGTGCACCACTGGGGCTCCCAGCTGCCCAGGGCATGGGGTGTGAGCACACATAGAACAAATTAGGTTGAAAGGGACATCTAGTCCAATTTGCCTGCATTGAACAGGAACATCTTCAACTAGATCAGGTTTCTCAGAGCCTCACCCAACCTGGCCTTGAAAACCCCAAGGGACAGGGCATCCACCACCTCTCTGGGCAACCTGTTTCAGTGTTTCACCAATCTCAGTGTGAAAAATTCCTTCCTTATATCCAGTCTAAATCTACTCCCTTCTAGTTTACAACCATTTTCCCTTGTTCTATCACTAAAGGCCCTACTAAATAGTTTATCCTCATCTTTCTTATAAGCCTACTTTAAGCACTGGAAGGCTGCAACAAGGTTTCCCTGGAGCCTTCTCTTCTCCAGGCTCAAGACATCTGGAGACAGTGAGAGGAAAGACAGTTCTTGCAGTCTCAGGTTTCATATTTGTAATACTTGCAATCTCTTTAAAACTAAAAGCAGAGCACATGTTTGGTGTGCATCAGAATTGTTCTGTCTTCCTCTACAAACCTTCTACAAAATATGAAGATAAGCATTCATTTATTTGTTCTCACAAATTCATGTTCGCATCCTTTAAAAAAACACCTTTTTTTTGGTGCTCCCTTTTTTTCCTGCTGCTCCCCTTCACTATCAGCTGTTTCTTCCAAACAGTTTTGATGTTTGACTCTTTTGTCCAATATTTATTTTTTTATTAGAATAAAGAACAATTCTCCACTTTATAGAAGCAGCAGCAAAAGGACTATTCCAGGAAAGTGGAGGTAATTTGATTAAAAAATTGGGAGTAAGAAATTCAGAAGAAGTTAGAGGATTATCCAGCAATAGCTCAAAGGATTTTCTGAAAGTGTTCTTGATTGTAAAGCAGAAATTATTGTTAGTAGGATAATAAGAACATATGGATGAATTAATTAATTAAGAAGGATTCATTTTCTGGCAGATGAAAAAAGGGAGAGGTGTAAGTTAGGTTATCACTGCAATACAAAAATGCACAAATACCTTCTTCAACATCTGACAAATATTCAGCGTCACTGAGTATTTCAGGGGCATTGGCTTTACGAACTGCATGAGTTAAATAAAAAAAATAATTAAATAAAAGCAAAGACTATCAATGTGTCAACAAAACAAACAATGTAAAACAACAACAAATGGACAAAGACCATATCTAACTAATACTGTTTGATTGTTGGATTTTCTAAACAAGCATTTCTTACAACAACAGAAGATTGATAAATAAGCATAATACCTTCATCATCAGACATATCAAGAACTTCATTCATGGTTTCGGGTACATTCATTTTGTGCTTTTCTGTAACAGTCTGTCAAAGAAAAAAAATAATTTCAGAGTGTAGACATTTCTCTTACAATTACAGTTGTTTTAAAAATTAAATGTGTGGTGGGACATATTTTTATCTGCAGTTAGCAAAACAAGATTTATTTTTCTAGCTTCTTATTCACTTTCCTTTTTATAGATGCATTGAACTACACGTAAAAAAGCCAAGAGAACTAGGCAATATTCTATTTGTGTTTTAAACTATATTCACATTTTCACAGCAGAAAAAGCCTGAGCTGAAAACCTAGACAATGATGACAGCAAAAGAAGAAACAAGTACACTGAAGAGAATTCCATGTTAAAGGGTTTAATAGAACTCTTTAAATTGCCAAGTAAATTTTGAGTAGAAATATGCCATCTCGCTTTAAACTAAACTTTGAGGGAAGTATTTCTCCTCTCATTAGAAAAATGCTGCAATCTGGGAGAAGGCTTAATCTACATGAGTTCTTTTGGCGACCTCAGCATGAATTGTTTTTCCCACAAATGAGAACGATTGTAACCATATGCAAGCTAAAATGAAACCCCTTAAAGAATTTCTGCATTGAAGACACTCAGAAGTGGTTGGTTGATTTTCATCCTGATGTTTGTATTGATTCAAACCCAAAGACCAATAGGGAAAAAAATTAGAAGCAGGAAAAAAAATGTTATGGATGCCTGAGATCTGTTTCTATATTGTCTGTGTATCCCACAAACGACACACATATGTACATTGTACTCTTCAGCTGGAATACAGCACAAAAAGCACTGGCAAAGTTTTAGGTCATGCAGAGCTGCCAGTCAAGGACTGCAGTAGAATAAAATAAAAATAAATACAAGAAAGGAAAGAAAAAAACCCACCGACAGAAAATAAACAAAACCCCACAAATAAACAACCACAACCAAAAAAATAAACCCTCCACATCAAAACCCACTCCTATCTTTATGGGGGTTTTATATTATATTCTTTTAATCACCATTACTTCTTATCCTTCATATACAAATAAGAAATCATTAAAAAGTTCAGGAGCTTTTCCATTTTCATTTATTTTAAAATACTCAAGTTTTTCTCTGGCTTTATGAACACTTGTGTGACAGTTCATGTCTCTTGGGCTACTGCCATCATTCAGTATAGGCAGAAGAGCTCCTGCATGCTCAAACATCACAGAACTTATAAAAAACCTCACACTTATTTCGTTTTGTGGCAGTTACTTGCAAAAGTTCTTAACACGTTGTTAAATTAGCAAAATCACAGGACTTTGTTTTTCAGGCACTACTGGATTTTTTTATTCATGTTTGAGCATAAATTACAGTAAAATTAGCTATATTCATCCTTGGTTGCATTAAATTTAGCTTTGGGAGTTGTTTAGCCACAAGCTTAAAAAAATAAGTCTCAGCAGGCAAATAGAGTTTTTATGACTCTCAGCTGCAAGTCAGATTTCATGTCTAGACTTCCAAAGTTTGACAATTACACCCTTGTGACTGATAAGAAGCATATTCTGATTTTAATGGAAATTTCTACTGGCATTCTCATGTGAGTAGGTATTTGGGGTAGAATCATAGAATCATTAAGGTTGGAAAAGACCTCTAAGATCATCAAGTCCAACTGTCGATCACCATGCCACTAAATCATGTCCCTAAGTACCACATCTGTATGTTTTTTAAACACCTCCAGGGACAGTGACTCCACCACTTCCCTGGGCAGCATATGCCAATGCCCAACAAGTCTTTCTGTGAAGAAATTTTTCCTAATATCCAATCTAAACCTCCCCTGGTGCAACTTGAGGCCATTTCCTCTTGTCCTAATACAGGTAGTAGTAGTAGGCAGTACAGGACTTTCAGCATCTAACATTTCTTCTAGGACAAGTCACAGCCTAATCTACTATCTCTCTTAGTCTCCTTGATCTACAGAACAAAAATGAGCAGTCATCTTATGCAGCACAAGCTCACCCAGCTTTTCTACAAGCTAAGAATGACTTTGTGATATAGGGAGTTCTTAGCATAAAAATGTGGGTTTACTTTTCCTGCAGCTCCCTGCTTCTATACTAGGCCATCATTCAAGTTTATACTATCCTGTATAGCCTTCTTTTCAAGTTGTAAAAACCTGGTTTGGAATCTCTCTAGAGAGAGATTTGTTCCTGAAAAAACCCAGAGAGAAACTGCAAGAAAAAAACAACCCACATGTTTATTTTCTGGCATATTACTTTATATTTTATTGTTTTGAAATTTGTCTTCTGTGTGGTGGGTTTTCTGTAAACTACTGAATTATAGACCACAGCCAGGAAAGTCACAGGAAGAAAAGGCACATGCAGTAGCAAAGCTAAACTCTGCCTGTCATCCCAAATGCTCATTGTATTGCAACCACCTAATGTGCTGATAGACCACACAAATGGGTGATGGCAAAACATGGAACACAGAGCAACCGTTTTCCATTTCCAATATGCCTAGAAATACCTAACTGCATACTTTTTTTTTAAATCAGAAAAAAAAAATACAGAAAGGAAAAGCAAATTTGGAGTCAACATTCTGACTTTATGTTCTCTAGACCCAATTGTGGCTTTACTATTCGTGGTGGTGCATAGAGGTTCCTCAGCTCATGATAATGTTTTCTCCATAGAGCAATTTAGCAAAATGTTAGCGAACAAAAGATCTTTCTGAGGAATATTTAGGATTCTGTGAATTATCGTTTTCCTGATAGCAGGTAATAGTTGACTATTGTTAGTCCTTTTAATCTCTCCTGGCTAACACTTCAATAAGCCTTCCTGAGATGCAAGACAGACAAGGTGCAGTTCATGTATATGTCAGTGAGTGGATATCTGTGGTTGCAGGAGCTGATTGTAGCTGCTTGCAGAAGGCAGCCTTTCACTATCTGTCAGAAAACTCCAGAAACTACATAATGAGGAGCTTTAGAGTAAATTGCAACTGCTTTTTAGACTAAAATAGGTTTCTATTAGGTCAAATACAAGCTATTTTACATTGGTCCCTTGGCAAGCCCTCTCAAAAGGCAGAAGCAGCTTCTATTTACACAAGCCTGTGGAGATGTCTTTTCAACTAAAATCACTCAAGTATTCCTGTGGCTTGCACCCTAAACAACCAGACATGTGAAAAACCATGGCAGCTATTAACAGTCATTTACACTGTCCATTTTCTGCTCAGTTGGTACTCTTTCTACATGCATACTAATCATGTCTACTACCTTAAAAATATCTTGCTCAAATTTGAATTAATACCCACTTTACACTGCTAAAAGGAAATAGGTGGAAATGAAACTGGGATCTCACGTAACTAAACAAAGCTGAATACACTGGCTTAGGAAAAATTCTTCCATTCACTGCTGAACTAAGCTGTACTTACAATTGTTGTCATGGTCTCTTCTGTCACCACCTTCAATGTGTCAACAACTGAAATGTAGCCAAGTCGCTTAGCGATGGCGAGGGCAGTGTTTCCATTCTAGCAATTGAGACATTTACAACAAAAGTTGAATGTTAGTCAGGGAAAGCATAAAACCTGCTAATTAACTCTAGAAGAATGCACAATAAAGGCCAAATAAACATTTGTATGCTGGTGATTAAAACAAATATATTTGGGGTAGTGGGTTGAAGAACTGTATATTTTTAACTCTTTACAGAAATGGGATGAAAACAAGATTTACAGATATTTGCTGAAGTTTTGGAAGAGATGCTGATGGCATAGAGGATGTGGGGGCGATGGGAACAGGCTTCCTCTGCTCTTTTCCTCTCCCACCATGCATGCATTTTTCACATTTCCTTTGCTCAAAAGCTTTACATGGGGTGGGACAATCGAGCCCAAGAGGAAAGTGGTGGCCTGGTGGTGGTCCCCTTGTACTTACCACAGTGAGCTCATTGGGTGCCGCGCCGTGCTGGAGCAGGACATTGATGATGTGGGTGTGCCCCTGCTGTGCAGCCTGGTGCAGTGGCGTGTACCCGTTCTGCAGGCACAAGGAAAGGGACAGGCTGCAGTCAGCAAGGCACGCAAGCTGCCTCCACACAAGGAGTGAGGCAGAGGCAAAAAACTCACCTTCGTTTTGGCATTGACTTTTGCAGAGTGTTGCAGTAGGAAGTTAACCATTTTTATGTTTCCGTAGTGGCTGCCAACATGCAAAGGAGTGTATCCCATCTAGAATGAACATCAGCAATTAGTAAACGTGAATATTCCATATGTCCTCTGACAAAAAAACCCCCAAACACTAGATGTGAAACAGTGGAAATCCTGTTCAGCTTTATTTCTTTGTTCTATGTGAAAAAACCTCCAACATTGGCAAAAAAACCCAAAAAACACAAAACCACGCATCACACTTCTCATGATCATCAATTCAAGTCCTGTTCTTTGTGATCCTCTCCGAATGCCTTATAATTCTATAATTTTCAACACACGAAATGTTGATTGAAGATTTGCCTTCCTCTCCAACAGTCAGATTATCAGGTCTCTGACTCAGAGCCTACCTTTTAACATAAATGTGTATATAATATCTTGCACAGTGAACTTCATATGCTTGGTGCTTCTACAATGTGGTAATAAACAATTAAGTAAAAGATTAAGTAATAACAACTTTCTAAAAAGCAGGTTGCCTCTGTTGCAGAGCAATTTGCAGCGCATCCATTCTGACTGAAACATCCAGAAGGTAAATCTAAAACACTGCAACTGATTTGTCAGCTCTGCCAGAACAATATAGTCCTACAGAAACTGGAACACCAGCTGGTCAGTTGAGGTTCTAAGACAGAAAGGTCTAATTTGTCATGTGTCTGGTCTTGTGTTATGTAAACTGGAAGAAATTGGTTTTTTTTTCTTGGCAACTGCAAAAATGAGATAGTTGAATGTATCCTTTTTGTTCTTATCACTTATTTTTCATTGCTACTGGAGAGACTAAAAATGTTTGTCACCATTAGGAGTCCCCCACTGAATGCTCTAATCACAACTAAATGGCTTTTTATAGTAGAGTATATACATTCTGGAAATTTTTCTAAACCCAATTAGTACAAGAAGGACATCACTTAAAAACCTGACAACATTTTTTAAAACTCCTATTGATTTTTAAAAACTGCTCCTGGTAGCAAAGCAAGAGTTACTAGGCTGACAGTGGAGTCTCTCACATTAAATCCCACATGGTTAAAATAAGTCAAACAGCATGCTGAAACCTGTTAATTGTAATAAACACTTGAATCAACAGTTAACATCTAACATACAATGCAACAAAACAAAGAGGACCAAACTTTGCTCTTGCTGCTCTTTTTCTAGTCTCTTAAACCATAAGAACAGTTAGCAAGTTTGAAAAAAAAATTATTTACTTGAGATGCTAAACATATTAGCAATGATTAGATTTTCTATCTTGAAGTAATTATCTTCTCTTATCTTCTTCTCTGCAAGACAACACTATCTCTTCTTCCTTAAACGTAATCAATCGACAGCTGTGCAAAGTACAGTTCAGGAGATGGCTACTGCTAAATGGGACACTTGCTATTTTTCTCCATGGCATGGAGAGAGGCCACTTCTCCTTAAACCTCTCCACACTCATACTAATAGCTTGGATGGCTTTCTAGCTGATGCTTTGCTTGGCTCACAGAGATGGATTCATGGACTTTTCCCTCTCTTGAGGCGAGTCATCAGGATTCCTTTCCCCTTTAAAGGTCAGGCTTCGCGGGCCCACTTGATGGGTTCTGAGATGCCAGAAGGGTCACCTCAGCCAGTGTTCACACAGGGCTTCACCATTTTCCATGCAGGATGGAACTGTACTGCCAGTGTAACATGTCCTGCTGCTACTCTGTGGGACTTCTCATCTGGTATTGGCCCCATGCTCCATTGCCAGTTTTGATGGCAAAACCAATGGCTAGGCTGTAAAAATCATAGCTGATTGGAAGAACACAAACTAAAGACATGGTAAAATAACCTGCAAACGTGCACTGTCATTAATCTACAGGTATTCTGCTTCTGGAAAAAGGGTAAGATGTGAGGCTGTCTGAGATCAGTAGGCAGAAAGGCCAGTTCTAATATATATGGGGAAATATGGCCACGATGTATTTAGTTTGGCTGCTGGTAGAGCCCAAAGCAGCCATGTGGCCAGAAAGAAAATACTTGGAATTGAATAACCTGGAACTAGAAATACTGAAAAATGGGCTGGTCTTTTATTGACCAGGCTCCTGCTGCTCTCATCAGTGTTTAAAGGTGAAAAGTGCCTTTGCTTTCCCATTCTGAGAAGAAAAGCCTGATGCCCAACAGGTAGAGGCATACAGGGAGATAAAAGCTGCAGCTTGTCATCCTTCATCTGTGCATCCATGTCAGTGAGGTGTGGCCAGGTTAAACAACTTGGTCAAAAGCACTGAGGAGGCAAGTCCAAGGTCAGCCTGGGGTTCAGGAGCAAGCATTACATCACATGTTAAATTATGCGGTCAAAGCTGCTCAGAAGCAAGCAAGCAAGCAAAAACCTCAAAAGTGAACTCTTTCCACTAGATTAAGTTTCAATTGTCCATGAGTTTAGACACACAATTTTCTTCGTGACATATTGGCCCTGGTACTGCTTCGCTCAAGATTACATAATTTCAGTTGTATGATCACATGCTAAGAGATGGTAGCTGTGCCTGTTACTTAAATTAGGCTGTGTATTTTTTCTTCAGTTAATTATATACCCTTTGCCATCTAAAGAAACTACTAGGTTTAACAACCAGGACAAGTTAATCATTGCATGAAAGAGCACCAGATCCAGATTCCATTGGCATCAGCAGAATGAGACTTTCCATTGACTTAACATGAACACTGGATTAGATGTCAAGTGACTATAAGGAACTTTTCCTGCAGAATAGTTACACACAGTAGTAAGAGCCCAAGCATAGCTAAAATGTAATCACTATGAACTGAACACTAGGACCTCATCTTAGTTACTGCTAGTTTAGGATTGGCCTAATAGCTTCCCAGCAGGACCCAAGGCCTGAATCTGACAGGGCTCCCTATGTTGGCCAGAGTCTTGAGCCTTCAGCAGAATACAGAGCATACTCAACACAGCTTGTGTGGCTCCTGCTCCTACATGTCCAAAGATGAACTCAGATTAAAACATAGCCAAACTATCAAAACATCAGTTAAACAAATAAAACGCTATGAAACCTCTTCATACAAGAACTGAATTCACTTCTCACCCTTCAAAATACAGACCTCTTAACATGACCTGCAAGGTCAAAAAGAATCAAACATCATAAAACCAACTGGGGAGCCAAAATCAAAAGCCAACGGTCACCTGCTGGGAACCTCCTGCTAATAGCCCTAAAACATTAAAATCTGGAGAGTATCAGAAAGCCAAGACAAGCTGATCTCAACTTCCCCTTTCAGGTGATTTGTGAAGGCTCCTCTCTATGAAGAAGGAGCTATCAGCCCCCCAACATTTACTGCAATACAATACCAATTTTCTTCCACAAATGTACATACAGATATTTACAAATATTTATATGTGGTACCTTCATAAATGGCTAAAGGAGCAATTATTGATGCTCTTTGTCACTTCTGACCAGTCTGCTATTTAAATTTGAGACTAAGTGAAAACAACTTCTCTTTCACCTTCAAATATAAGGTAGAAATAATGACATTTCCATGGTGACATGGTCACTATTCTCTCTGCTAGAGCTCTTGGTGTCCCAGAGCTGAAGCTGAGGGAGGCTTCCTCTGAGTGCTGCTGGCCTGCTCAGATACAGCAGCTGGAGGAGCATGCACCGAAAGGCAACTTCTCTGCTACAGGCATCATCCATGTCCTGAGTACTGATGTGGGCACCTGCTAGCCTAGTGGCAAAATACCAGCTTCCTCTATGAACTCCCTGGAGGTGGTGAGGAACTTACTGTTAAGTTTGCCATACTCTGTGGTCAACCCACGTCGTGTCGTCTTTGATGAGGCAGTTCCTAATGCAGCACAAAGTGACTGACAGCAGAGTGACAGAGATCTGACATGGCCTATCACATCTCAGTGGGCATGTTAGACCTCAAAAGTCACTGGAGAATGTCTCTCATGTTTATAGTCAGCAACGTTTGTAGTGAAGGCACTGGCCAAAATAAAACTAATTAGCAAAATGCCCTTTTAATGCCTGAAACACAGAAAGGATCTCTTCTGTTTCCTATCTACAGGACATATTCCTGCATTCAACTGTTTCTAGCTCAGAAAGGCATAACATTTATATCTCAACATCCTCATGGAAAAGAGATATTCTGTTAACTATTCTGAAACACTTCAACTGGCAGATTCTGCAATTATTCAACTAAACTAACTGTAAAAGTAGTAATTCTCATGGTTACTTGAGCTTGCTGCTTTCATTCTCTATAGAAATGTGTCCAGGAGGGCTAAAATATTTTGCTTCAGAAGCTATTAATAATTAAAAAAACAAACCCAAACCAAACAAGCCCAGCCCCACAATTATAAACATTTTTGCACAGCAGCTTAGGTTCAGAGTTATATTTACTGGCAAAGCTCCAAGGGACTTATTAAGCATCCTAATATTAGAAAAGTTACTTCCAGAAAAATCAGGGCTTTTGTTTAATATAGCTCTAACTCACATCACCTTCTGGCAGTCAGCTGCCATGCTGCTTCTAGCTGGTTTAAAGAATGAGCAGCAATATGGGAGTTAGCATCTGGGAAAGGCTTATCAAAAACTACAGGAATAAGTGCCAAAAAAATAAATAAATCAGAA
The DNA here is from genome assembly GCA_013396975.1 of Bucco capensis. Classification (NCBI taxonomy): domain Eukaryota; kingdom Metazoa; phylum Chordata; class Aves; order Piciformes; family Bucconidae; genus Bucco; species Bucco capensis. The sequence continues at coordinate 66,135 of VWZO01007569.1, read as the reverse complement.
ATACTGAGCTTTTCAATTTTAATGAAACATACAAAGACAAAGCATCCCTTATTCTCCATCCCTTCAATCTTTTCTGAGGGAAATTATCATAAAGCCTTGTATATTGTGTCAGTGAATTACTTTAATATCCTCCACTGGCCATAATCATAAATCTTAACAGCTTGAATTACTGCATCTTTCTAGCCATGCTGACTCTCAAGCTGCTCTGGTTTTGTTTTTCTGCTGTAAATGTCAGACAATGAAGCTACAGCATTACTGTTAATAAGGCTAGAAAATGCTCTAGATCCAAAGATCACAAAGGCATCCAGTCTTGACCAAATGAAAGAGGCAAACCTATATCTACGTACACAGTGTGTACATACACACTGCTCTGCTGAATCAGGACCTAACATGTTGTAGTACCTTGCAAAGGCTCATTATTGCACATTATTAGGCTGGAAATTTCTATACAAATATCTTGATAAGAACTCAGCATGTCCCAAGATCAAGGGAGACACAATGTACCACGAAGACATACTGAAGATATCTGTACATGAGTGTTCACTCTGTCTGAAAGGGATTCTTCCAAACAGCATTTCCCACCCTTCCTACCTCCATCCTATCTCTTTCTGAATCTGAAAATTAAATATTCCAATGAGAAAACTGGATTGCTGACATGAACCACTGTATCACCCAGGCTGCCATGGGACTGACCTGAATCAATCTGAAATAAAAGGCCCAGCTCAACCTTTAAAAGAACATCACGACCTCTCAGTCACTATTATCTCCTACCAATACTACTGTTTTAGGAACAAAAGATGGTTTAATACTGGCTTTATTTTCCAGACAGTCATCAACCAGGGACTGTGAGACCATCAGTTCCCCTGGCAGAGGCCCAAAACCAAGTGCAGTGTAGCAACTGTTTGACAAAAATGGCCTGCACTAATATCAAAGCTCCAAATCCTGCTTTTCATCCTTGACTGAACCAGCACTTCTCTCATCAGTCTTCCTTTGCCAGCCCATCACAGTAATGCTGTATCCTACACTAACACTATCCAATGGGATAAACAGTTGAAAAATGACATCTGGAGACCTGCTGAGCCATGGAACAATGCTTACTTGTGCCAGCTCCCAGCACAAAAGCCCTGCAACAAAAGCAACATCACATGTACTAGTATAGCTTTTACACACTGAACATGACCATCAGAGAAGGAAAATCTGCTCACAGCCATGGCTTCAGATTGATTTTTAACTCCCAACATTATGTGTAAGATGGGTATTTCCTTGTGTTAAGCATGATATTGCCCAACACAGAGTTTTAGCAGCAAAAACTCTTTAAGTTACCTAAATTCAGACCCAAAGATTCAATATCAGAATGGACAAAAGCTGTTGCCTTTGCATGCCCTCTGTGAACACTAAATTCAGTTTTTAAAGCTTTCTAAATGTGAGGGGTTTTAAAGCAGCTCTGAAGCTTCACCACCTGAAGTGCATTTTAGTGCTGCTACTTTTCCATCATCTGTTTCTTGCATATTAAGATAAGGTGTTTTCTGTGGCTTTTGGAGCTCAATCTAACATGGCTTGGCTTAAAACCATAAAACAAAAGATCATCTTCAAGTGGCAGGAGCAACCTTGTGGCCTTCTCAAGCACCAGTTCTGGCATACTAAACTGGTGTTGTTTACTCTTCAGCATTGATTGGGACAGACTCCTGCAGCTCTGGGATTAGAGGCTATTTAGTTAATTGATGGAGCAGAACCAGAAGGATCCTATAACAACATCAATAAATGCCCCTCAAAACCAGCAGTCATTCTCTCTTTCTTGCCTTTTTGTACAATGAAGTTGAGGAAAGAAAATATTGGAAGGAAATCACCCCAAGAGAGAACCATAGCTGCAATAGTTCAGGTCTGAGAGCAATTTTGAAAATGCTCATAAGTTTTAGAGCCAGTACTGATCTTAATCATACAGATTAATCTCCTACACAAGAGATTTTCTGTAGTATTGGATTTTCTTTCATGTTAGAGCTTCAAGATATAAAATGTGTTTCTGCCCAATCTTCTCCTCTAATCACCTGAAAAATTCTAGTTGTGCATGTAGCCCTCAGAACCTGAGCAGGAGTAAGAACTCCCCTGTGCCAGAACTGCAAACTCGATGTTTTCACAGGGAGTGTATGTTATATATAAATGATTACTAAGAATATGAACCAGAAGTGGAAGATGACACCTCACCAGCCCCTACTCAAGAAGTTGAATGACCTGCTAATATATTAAGTGTTCTTCCTCTCTTGACAGATACTGTGCTGGGGTGGCATATTGACGCTCACTTAACCTGGAAAATGAGAAATATGATAGGGAGAGAATCTAAACAAAGGAAAAACAAAAGACTACTGAATAGTCATTTGGACAACAATAATTGATATAACAAAAACATCTGGATATGAAATGGAGAGAAGAAGAAAGCAGAGGGTTAGGAGTGATGCTGCTGGTAGCAGAGGTCTCTAAAATAATGTCACTCTAAGCTGTGTGTGTGGCTTCACTGACTTCTAATGCATGGATGGCTACATCTCTGCTACTGTAGGTCTGAAGTTATGAATCTAAACTGGACGTGCTGGATGGTTTCGTGCAAACATGCAAATAGCAACAGTGCTTCTGAAGCCAACTCAGCTGTTGCTTCCTAGTGCTGCTGGTTTTAGAGGCAGCATGCACGGATCTTTTACTCCCATAGAACAGTTAATCCATCTAAACAAGAGAGCTTGCAACTACAGAGCTGCTATTTTACAAGCCAACCATCTAAACTTCACCTGCAGAGAACATAGGGTCAAGGCATGGTAGTTCTTAAGGCATAATTCCATCACAGAAGTTCAGAGTTTGTCAGCTCTTTCCTTAGGAACTCAAGATGACCATCCATTTATCTAGAAACTATTTCATGCTAAAATACATGGTACTGCATTGGCACTTTCCTTATATCAGAAGTGGTAGTAAGTGGATAACTGGCAGACAACCTCCACATGGCTAACTGTGCAGAGCCTGGAGGGCTCACCACTGCACAAACCTAGCAGATGGGACTCTGCAAAAGCCAGGGAATAAGCATCAAGCTCACTCCACTCTAACACAACCCTGCAAGGCATGTGGCCACTTTCTTTCTAAAGAGCCAGACAGTCCTTTACAGCAGAGAGGGCAGATAAGCATGTAGGCAGGAGGACAAGCCATTGTGGATTTTCCCAGACAGGTGATTTGTTACACCACAAAGTAGTTCTGCTTAAATATACTATGACTTTGCCAGACCTACGTGTCCCTGCCCCACTTCCTGACAACTATAGGGCAGTCTCATGGACACAAATGTGTACTGGGAAACTCTTCTTTACTTGTACTAGTTTCTGAGGAATGAGGGTGAGTAACAAGAAACTTACTGTTGGCATCTTTCAAATTTACATGACTATTATTGATGACAGGATTCATGCTGCAGATAGTCAAATATGACTGCAATTTTTCCCCATGCATGTTTTTTCTACTGACTAGTTCCATTTTCAGAGATGTAGTTAAGAAAGTCAGCTCTCCACCCAGAGGAGATCTCTGAATGATAAACTGAAGCCCCTTTTCTCTGTGTCTCTACAGTCACACATCTGCTTCACCACACTGCCACTCTGCCAGGCTTAAAGTTCAGTACAGAGCTCATGCAACTGTGCCAGGCTGGCCCTGAGACCCAACAAACATGCCTTGCCTTTCAGCTGTGACAGTATCTCAGACGTTTCCACCATGCTAATGTGACTAAAAGGCCACTAGTCCAGAACTGGATCCTATTTGGACACTGGAGAGCAGGGAACACATGGCTGCCTGCACCTGTCAGGGTAGATGTCTCCTTAGACTACTTACTATTTGTGGGACAGAGAAGACTTAGAGAAAGACAAACACAGACAAGTTGTATGGGTCAGGATGTGATTCAGCTCTGCCTGAGTCGAAAGCAGGTTCTGCAATGTCTTGCTACAGGAACCAAAACCAGGTAGGAACTATCTCCAGAAAGGGAACCACATACACCTGAGGAAATGTTTCAGAGTGTGAACAAGGGCAGATCTCATCTGCTGCTGGATGATTCAGCAGATGGTAAGAATCCAGACTGATTCATCTGTAAAATATTGGCTGAGGATATGTTACAAAAGTGTAAAGCTAGAGAAACTCCTAGGATTTCAGTGGAACAATGTCAGTTCCGTGTCAGAATAAAGTCACCAAAAGTAGTGGCTGGTACACTTGGAATTACAGTAGAAAAAACACATAACAACGACTTTTCCCTCTGCCACATATTGTAATAATACGAGCTGCAGCCAGAGATGATTATGAATTCAGCCTTTTCTGAAATGTCAGTGTGATGACAGAATGATAATATTCTATCATCTGACACTCCTGGACACTTCTGGGATGCAAGCACAGCACCTAACTTGTGCCATGCACCTAGTAGAGAGCTGTGAAAGCTGCTACTGTGCACAAAGGGTGCAGGTCAGTTTGTGAGACAGTTCATTTAGCTGATTTCATCAGCTACAGTTCAAGTACTTGAAAACAACCGATTTCTTCCCCAGCTAAAGGAATGACTCGGACATATATAACACTATATACCACTCAAAACATTCCTCTTAAAATCAACACTGTGAAGTGGGAGGTGTCATTGATTGGGGTCTCAAAAGCCATTCCCAAGCACCTTGGAAAGCCACATCTCTTATTTAGAAATGAGTCCAGATATTTCCTTTAGGCAAATCTATTTTTAGACAAGCAAATTTCAAATGGGCTACCACTGCATATATGTATAGTCATGTTAATAAAGAATTTCAAATCTGTCCTTAAGAGTTAAATGTTTCATCCCTAGAACTATTTTTGAAGGTAGAGTAGAACAATATTTACTGACAGCATAACAGGTTAATGTTTACCATCAGGAGAACAATGGTCTAGTGTGAACCTGAGAGAACAGAAAAAGTCAGTTCCCTAGAATGTACTCATGTGATGAAATAGCTCATCTCACCATGCTTTGCAAAACAAAGAGGCTTAGGAATTCAGAGGCATGCAGTCATGAAGGCTGAGTCAAGCTGTAGGAGCAGGGGGTAAGCTTTACAAGTGAACAATGGCTTTTCTTGCAGAACCATGACTGTGGATGGCTCTTTAGTGTCAGCTCGGGGAGAGAAGTCTCCTTCTTTTCATAGATGTCTCAAGTCAGGGCAAAAAGTATCAACCTCTTAACAGCCAGGAATGCCTACACTGTATTTCCATTGTTTCTCTTGCTGTAAATACAGATGTTTCAAGGAACAGTTCTCCTGTGTTTTGTTTCTACTGACATCTGAATGGAAAGTATGTGCAACATGTAAAAAATGCCAAAAGCAGATGAGAGTATTCATATGGTAAAAAAATATACCATTCTCCTTAGTGAGAGCTTAAGCTGTTCTGAAAGTTTCCTTACATCAAAAGCAGATCACTCCCACTTACCTTCAGTAAAACACAATAGTGGGATACAGTCTGAATCTATATTCAACTAAATATTTTGCAAGGAATAAGCTGAATGCTCAAAAACTGAGCATATCACTAAACATTCAAGTTTATGTACATTCAGTTTTCAGGATATATTCTATGATCATTTATTTCAAGCAATGTTCCTCTGCTATTTTTTTCAGTTTCACCCTGAAATCGATTACTAGACCTGTCTACAGGCTCATGCCTCCCTGAAATGCAATAATAAATGTTGACAGTGGTGTTCATACCTTTGTCTGTGCATCCACAGCAGCTCCTTGGTTCACCAGAACCTCTGCTACATTGACCCTGTCCTCTTGAGCAGCCAGGTGGAGAGGTGTCAGTCCGCTCTGTGAATTGGAAGCGACAAGTAACAACCTTCAGAGGAGGCACATGAATACCAAAATGCAAGTTCAGGTATTAGCAAGACTCAAAACATCCTACTCAACCTAAAGAAAGTGTAAGGTCCACGTTCATTGTGTAATATGCTTCCTAATCACATTTATTCATTTGCTACAAAGTACAATTTGAAAGCCAGGAAGATACTTTGTGTTTTACACAAGGAACAGTTCTTCGTGCAGCATTATATGTGGGATAACAAATTATAGCACTTGAAGAAAAAGTTGCATAGTATTATTTCATCTCCTGACAAATTCACTTTCCTAGAATAAGATTTTAGAAGAAAAATTGAATTATTGTTTACACTTCCACAAGTGTTTTAGAAGTAACATTCACTCAGATTTATCCTTATCTTTTATGCCTCTACATGATCTTTTTCAAACACAAACAGAAAAGATAAAATAACATTTCCCTCTGCCCAGGGAGTTACACAGACTTGCTAGATGACATGTACTGAACACACTTACATTTTGGAGAACTCATTATTTTTCTTCCCTGAAACTTGAGATCTAAAACCCTGACAGCCTCAGAAAGCTATGCAAGTTTCTGTCACACAAAAGACCTCAGGTAAAAGGGGTAGAAGAGAGAATCTGCTGAGGGGATGTTAGATGTTNGGGGATGTCCCTGCCCACTGCAGGGGGGTTGGACTAGATGACCTCCAGAGGTCCCTTCCAACCCAAACCATTCTAGGATTCTATGATTTACAAATTACAGTTTTTTCTCTCCTCCTGTTCCTGCTGCCTTCAGCACCAGTGACAGAAAAGTGGATGGCAGTAGTTGGCACATCAGGCAGAAACATTTGCTAGGTTTCCAACCCTTAAACCAAACTGATGCCCACAGTGCACTTGCTACCAAAGGCAGTTATTCTGAGAGCATGCACTGTACTCAACATGCCATCCTGATGACAATGCAGCTTAGGTGGGTCACATTACACAAGTATATAACAGTAACCAACTGTTATTCAGGCTGGATATTATGGGTCAAACCTTCTAAAAAGTGCCCACACTGAGGCTCTAAGCATTCAGCTCCCAACCACTCTTTGGATCCTGAAAGAAACGAATGGGCTTTTTTATTCCCATCAAAAAACTCAAAATTCAGTGTGCTTTAAGTATCTAGCTTCAAATATAGGTGCTGAGCTCAGAGGAAATGTGCATCCCTGAGTGAGTACAGGGGAAACTGTTTTCAAAGGGTACTTTTATCAGTATAAGGAGAAACTAGAGATTACAACTGAACAGTGAGAGATAGAAAGATGTTGCAGGTAGTTAACCTCTGGTGGGACTTAATCAAAATGTCAGGCAGCTGTAATCATCCTCTCTGTGCTAGCCTCAGCAGCAAAACCAGGATCTCCAATGGGATGGAGAATGTGTACATGGCAAATTGCCCTGTGGGGGGATACAAAGTACATCCTGCCCTGCATAAACCTGCACATTTGGTTGAAATTGGGGGAGGAAAAAAAAAAATCAACATCTGCAAGAGAAGCTTCCTGAAGGAGAGCCCCACAATAACTAATCTGTAAAGTACAAAACAGGAAAACACAGCAGCCCTGGGCAGCATCATCCACAGCCTCAGAGGACATCAAGACTTTCTGCCTGCTGAGAGTAAGAAATATTTTCCATGAAAAATTTGTCTCTTGCCTTTGTACTTTTAGCCACCATAAATCCATACTGAAACTGCACTTTACAACATCTCTGATGTCTAGTGGGGCATTTAAAGAATTAAGGCTACACATTTGCTAGAAACATTACTAGAGAGTAAACTTAACAGCCTATAAATTCATACATATGAGGAACTAAAATCTACCAACTTCCCTTTCCTGCCCCCAGGAGAAATCATACCAAAATTCACTGTGCTCTAAGGAACGCACCCTGGGGAGGAAGAATCACTTATATTAATGAACAAAATCTCAGACAACCTTGCTGTTATTATCCCATAAAAAAATCAGCTTCCCTTAACAAGTCAGTTGTCACCATTGCTTAATGGGCAGGCATATATCTGGAGGCTCATAAATGACACGTGCCAAGCCCACTAATCACTATGGGGAGGGAGTCATTTTCTCTCTGGGCATGTTTTGGCAGCCTAGCATAACATGGAAGGAAGGGAGATGGATTAATAAGTTCCTCTGCAGCATGTGCTATCATCAAAACTTGGGTACGACAAAATAACATTTCATTTAATGTGACATAGCATGCTGAATGCTTTTCTTTCTGCTGGAAGAAATGCTGATGTGTATTCAAACACCTGCAGAACGTGCAGAATCCAGTGGACATAATTTAACTGCAGGTCCCTTTCCTTCTCATCACCACATTTGTTTATTGCCTTAGGAGCAAGCAGGGGGAACGCTTACCTTGTTGCTGAGATTTACATTAGCGTTTCTAGTAAGAAGCAAGGACACCATGTCCACGTGGCCATCCTGAGAGGCAAGATGTACAGGGGCAATGCCCTGTCTGGTTACAGCATTGGCATCAGCACCATATTCCAGCAGTGTAGTTGCAATGTCCATCTGGTTTTTCTTGGCAGCTATGTGCAGTGGCGTATAGCCATTCTGTCAACAGAGAGCACTTCATTGCAAGCTACTCATTACACAGTGTGATAAATCACTTTCCTGCATCTACCCAACTCTATGAAACTGAGTCATTAGTTCTAAAAATTCTGTCAAACACAGTCAAATACAACATTAACTGGTTGTACAAATGAATATCAGAGTTTTAAGCAATCTGTTCCCAAAAGCGCTGCTACAAATCAGAGGATGCTGAAAGAAACCTTCAAATTTGAGTAAAAATTTCTGTTCAGAAGAGCACAAGCTATAGCAATAGGAATTTGAGCTTCATTTCACAGACATTTGCTACTTTTCCTTAAATGTACATAAAAACTTCAACCAACAGAAGAGCAGGATGTGTGTTCATAACTGAGAACAGCTGTTATTGTTTGGGTTTTTTTCCCATTTCCCAGTGTGAATGAAAGCATTATATGATGAAATATGGCCTTTCTTGCAGCATTCACCCTACCCTTACTGACAAGCTGTTTTCATTCAGATCAAAAAGCATATAACTTTAGAGTCTTGCATTCACTATATTTCAATATGTGTACCTAGTGAGACCACTACTAAAAATACAAATGCAGTATCTATTGCATGATAAAATTTTATAATTCTAAAAAGGGATAGATTTGGGAGAAAATAGATAAATAAAGAATATCTAATTAGCACAGAAATGCCAAAACACTAAGGGACAATCATCTCCTGGTACAGATTGGGTTGCCCGTTTAATCAAAAACAAGACAGAAAGAGTTTCAAAAACGTATTAGCCCTCATTTTAAAGCAAATGAGATAAGACATAACACATTTATTTATTAGACCACATTTACAAAGGAACTGGGAAATCATCTGCTGTTACCAACATCATCTTTTAGATGACTGCACTGCCTAAAGCAACAAACATGGTACCCTCTATTTGATTTAGTATTGATGCTCTATGCAGCGTTGCTGTGGCTCACTTGCTGCAGAATACTAACAAATGCTTTATTTTGGGAAGACTTACAGTTGGCACTTGAAGGCCTGAAGAGGCAGCTGCAAAACTGTTCTGTTACAACTGTGGAAGATAAGGTGACCTGACACATGAGTTTGTGCAGTATTATATCATAGTCTATAGTGCTTCCACCTTGGTTTGGACTTCCCAAGCCCTTGACAGTGGCTGCATCCATCCCTGCCCCTACAGGATGCACAGCTTCCACTAGCAGTTTTTCAGTGAAAACTGGGTCAGTGTCTTCTCATCCTCTTCAGAAAGCCCTTTCTTCCCCACAGTGGCATTTAAGAGTGCTGTGTTGCAGTAGTAAAAGATCAGAGATCACTCCAGTTCATCTCCTGGGGCACTTCTCTGGCAGATTGCCACTATCGACATTATTGATTTTAACCAGTGCCATTGCTGCTGGCTCTCCCATGTTTATTTAACTTTCCTCTCTTCTGCACTATAAACTCTGGGATCTACCATGTATGACAGACTCCACCCTCTTCTTGAGCCATGCAGAAGGCCTCTGGTGTTATGTCTGTATTCAGTCATGTGTGAGAGGAAGGCTATCAAGGAGAGCTGGCTGGCTGTCACCATACTGGCTTTTCCACTAGCTCTCCCTTCTCCATAGTTTGTTTTTACAGTGAGTTTAGGAACCTATCTGAATTGTTTCAGATGAGCCATTTATACTGCATTTACCCCACATATGCTTCCACCTTGTTTTACTGATTGCTAATGTCCAACTATCAATTACTGATCCATAGTTAAAACTGGGATCCACAAGACAAAGATGCTGTAAGCTTCTCTAAATTCTTTCTTCTGCTCAGAACTCGAATACATTTAAATATTTGTGCTTTCACATCCCCTGAGATCCTACACTCTGTGTTGTCTTGACTACAGTAATTTACAATCAAAGCAGGGCTGTGACTAGTAGTTTTGTTTTCTCACCAGTGCATTTACACTGTAGTAGATAGAAGGACTGTGAAGCATACTAAGAATTGCATACATTGTCTGAGAACTTTATCATGCCTCAGAAGTCACTCTGTGGCACAGTACAGGAGAACTACCAACCTGTGTAACAAGGCATTAACTCCAAGCTTGCCCTGCACAGACATTAAGATGCAGTAACATAAAGCTGGCTGGCTTAGAGAAGCTACTAATGAGACCAGACAAGTGAAAGCAAGGCTCAGTACTCACTGAGACTGAACTTCATTGAAACTAGAGATTTTAAATGTTTCAGCATCTACATTTGTTTGTTGTTGGTTTTTTAATGCTATTTTATTCACCTGCAGAATTATTCTAACAGCTTTATGTGGTTGTGAGACATTAATAAACAGGGTCACTGAGTCCCCTGTACTTGCAAACATATACAGCCTAGAAAGAACAGAGCTAGACAGGGAATAAAGTGACACCAAAAGCCTAACTATTGTTCCCCCCGAGTGGCCAGTACTTGTACCTTGGCAGAGGCGTGAGGTGAAGCTCCCTGGTCCAACAGTAGGAGTGCCACTTTTTGATTATCGTAGTGTGCAGCTACATGCAGTGGTGTTAAACCGCTCTAAAAACATGCAGAACAAACAAGTGCTGTTACACACCCTCTCCAGGGGAAACTCAAGAGTTTGGAAAATCAGGGTAGATAAGGTGAACAAACATTTGTTATTCATTCATGCATCCAGAGTCTTTGATAACTTCAGAATCAAAAATAGAGGGTTGAAAAACCCTTACTGAGTTTGAAAGCCCTTTACACTTTTCCCAGAGAAGATGAACAGAGAAGCACATATTTGTGCTGGCCCCAGGACAGAGCAGGTAAGGAATTTTGACCCTGAGGTCACACCCTCATCAATGTTTTTCTTTTATGGCAGTGGATATGTAAACTGTCCCTTGGATCTGTATAAACCCAAGTTGGGCTGGTTTAAAAAGCTTGAGGACCTACTGGGCTTTGCTCCCTGTCATGAGACCTGGAAGAGCAGAGCCAGCTGCCTGAATTCTCTGATAAGGACTGTAAAATAGCCTGGGCAGGAAGGTAGGGGAATAGTTTGTCTCCATTCCCCTGGATGGGTACAGAGAGGACATCATTTTGTTGCCAAATAATGACAATAAAAGTCGCTCTTTTCCGAGAGTTTACTGGCTCTTGTCAGCTCCAACAGGGACTAGAATTACCACATGAAACCCATTCGTGTTAAACTCAGCCTGTGGATACTAGTGTGATGGTAAGTAGGTAGAAGGGTATTATGAGATTATGTGCATTCAGGTATTTGCTCTGCAAGTGGCAGTGGTTTCTTCTGTCCTACCTTTCCAGAAGCATCAGGAGATGCATTCTTCTGAAGCAGAAGGTTGGCTACCTCAATTTTCCCATATTTTGCTGCCACATGTAGAGGAGTAAATCCTTTCTGTAAGATAAAGCAGATATATTCCAGCCTTTTGTACTCTCTTTCAGGGCAAGGTTTGCCTCTGATCTACAAGGATACTGCTGTTTCTACCCACCCCCTTACATCCTGAGTACAGGCAACAAGCCTATAGATTCCCAACTGCCCTGGCATTGTCTACATTAAAACAACTGTAAAAAGGGAAGAGTCAGTTCCTTTCTTCACACCACCAAAGACCAAAGGACAAAGCTGGGTAACAGCTTATCAACTCCCGTCAGGAATTTCTGCCCTGCATTCCTTTCATTCCGAGAAAAGGGTATGTCTGATCATTGGAATGTGCTATACATCAGGCTCTGAGGTTAAAATCATGAAGCTTTGTACCCTTTTAACAACATGTAGCTCATTCTTACATTATTTGGATGTGCGTGTGACTCCTGCAGCATTTAATTCGCAAGTATTTTACTATTAGAAGGTATTACTTTTGCAACTCCCATACCTTGGTGATAATAGACAAAGATGCCCCATGATCCAAAAGAACAGAAGCTACATCTTCATGTCCTTCTCGAGCAGAGAGATGCAGGGGTGTATAGCCAGACGTGGTAGCTGCATTTGGAGATGCTCCTTGCTGCAGCAGCTGCTGTACTATATCTGCTTTGCCAAGTCGAGCAGAAATGTGCAGTGGAGTTTGGTCATCCTGAACACAAAGGAAATAGCACAGTCCTACATAAGAAAACTAAGGCTCATATTGACAGAGAATATTTGCTCAGATTCTCTCATTTCTCAAAACTCCAGACCAGTATTAATTCTACTAGGGACCTGCCCAATGACTTTCTCTTTGTCATATAATAAAGATAGCTTGTGTTTTGCTGATGTGTCACAAAATATTCCAGACAACTACAGAATCCATAACAGTAAATCAACTGATCAATTTTTCTTAATCTGGATTTGCCTCACTTTGCTTTATCACTAAGATGCATCAAGTTTCCTGTTGAATTTGAGACCTTTCCTAAATAACAGTGAATGCACAGCTCTAGTCCTCACATGCTGACCTCTTCCATGATTCCCAATAACGTTTAACAGCCAAATCAGTTGTTTGAGATGACCTGAGGCGCTTAGCATATTATTGCCTAGTAACTTACATCAAGTATCATATTTTGTCCATTTTACTAGAGAACAATTTGTTTTTTTAACAAATATATAGACATGGTACTTAGTGACATTTAGTGGCATGGTGGTGATAGGTAGGCGGTGGGACTTGATGAACTTAGAGATCTCTTCCAACCTTAATGATTCTGTATTTTGCAGATCACTTTACCCTGGATATAACTGAAGATAAAGCATGGTGCTGAAATTCATTCTCGTTTTCTTACCACTGATTTAGAACACAAAAATCCTAATGGCTTTAAGCATCCAGGCTGCCCTGTCATCAGTCTTGCTGTTTATTTTCCTTCAGTGAAAATATTGTGGTTTGTTGTGACCTTTTTCCAAGTGTCTAATAGATAGTTTATTCCTTATTCATTATTTGGTTTTGTATTTTTGTCCTCCCCATTTTCAGCTGTATGCTCTTTGGATGAAACATACTATCATAACAGTATGGCCAGCAAAGCCCATGACTTTATTTTATCCTGTTCCTCATAAATCTATCCAAACATCTTTCTCTTCCCCTTTTTCCCCTGCTGAATTTCACAACTTTTGAGCACTCTGACCCCACACCTTGCAGCAAAGCACTTCTGGGGTGTTCCCTGCTAGGGAGACTTCTTCCCATGCCCATCCTACAACAGTGATTTTACACCTTTGGAATTCAGGATGAGAGAGCCTCAGGATGTGAACGCTGCTCCTCTGCAGGGAAATTCTCCACTGACCGATGGAGAACCTTTGTGGTTCTTAAATATTTCCAGTTTATGCCTGTTTCCCACAAATTTCTCATGGCTGATGTTAGCACTGGTGTATAATCTATGACTTGCATTTAATTGTTATTTATGATAACAAATTGAGCAATGGCAGTTTGCACAAATTAATTCATTGTGTGAAATTACATGGGATATATTTGCATGACTGTGCTTCTGAGCACGAGCTGTTCACTTTCAAGGCAGTCTTTGGAGATTCACAGAGCACACGATTCATTTCTGTTCTCAGACTGCCTGCAAAGATGAAGTGTATCTGCTATAAATATTCAGACTTCCTTAGAAGTGGATAGTCTTCCTAGTAACTTTATTTGTGAGCCAATTCACAGATGATAATTCCACAACGAAAACAAGATTTCTTTGAATTTGTTTTCATTTAATCGCTATTTGACAAAAAAAAATAGTTATCCTGGTTTTACCTATTAAGACTGCTATATCTTGCACCTATTTATCTCCTCCTTCTGTCTGTTTCCTGAAACTCTTTTCTTTCCTTAGCTTTGTATGATTCTTCAGTGGCTCTTGACCATTTCTTTTTCCTTCTCTCCTATCTTCCTCAATTGTAACTGTTTCCATAGGGTCTAGTTCTCCTTTCTAGCCCTATGCTACATCCTTACTTCAGGAGGTGTCCTTTAGAATTCTAACTATTTTCGAATGCACACAGGCTGGTGTTTTAGGGACATGACAGGAGACAGCAGCAGGCTCAGGTTTATAGTTTTGCAGAAATAAAAGCAGATTTGAGGCACTCCTTCCCCTCCTTGCTTCTCATCTCGAAAGAAAACTCTTCAAACACATAATAGTTTGTTTTAAAAGCTGACAAAAATACAGGCATGGTATCAACTTCACATCTGCCTTCTTTCTTAGATCCAGATTACTCATGACCACAGGAAAAGAAGTAAGAAAGAAAATAACAGTGGTCATTATGCCAAGGCCCTTGGCTTCACCTCCCCTTCTCTTCCCAAAAGACATATGCAAGATGAATGTGACTACTTGTTTTGTTCCATATAGATAAACCTAGGGTGCTTACACCAAGCTCATCACCTTACCTTAGCTTTAGCCTCCACCTGGGCTCCATTCTGTACCAGGTACCGAACGACCTCCGTTTGGCCAGCTCTGGCAGCCATGTGCAGTGCTGTTTCTCCTCTCTACAACACAGCACCAAAACATCATCAGAAACACACTGCAGGAAAACCAAACCCCAACATGTTCATTAAATACAAAAATACTGTTGACCTAGTTCAGAATAATCTCCACTAGAATATTTTGTAGTAGTTGTCTGTGAGCAAGATGGGAGATTAAGTCAATGTTCCACCTCTTAGCTGTATGCTACAAAGCAGTTTATTTCAGGGTCAGTTTGTCAACACAATGGTGCCTTTGTCACAAGACTTTTGCTGGAAAGAGACAGTGCAATTTTTGTATTTACTAGCATTTCACTAAGTGTTAAAAATGATTTCAATTTAAATGAAGTCTAATTTAGTAAAACAAATATTAACATTCTGTGCATTCAGATACACATATATTTGGTTTTCCTCCTGCTATGCCCTGTGCCCCTACTATCATTTGTTATCTGAGAAGCACTGAGATAAGTAAACAAGAGGAAAAATAATCATTACTGAGTACATTAATCTAAGACTTCACAGACTTAACAAAAGACAAATCCAAGGAAAGTAGAGTAAGTTCAAGAGGGAAACTGCTTTCTACATTTTTGAACATTGTCATTTCTTTGGATACAAACATCTGCTAATTTACAAATGGTGTTGCATTTTTATATAATCCTAATAGAATTTGCAGATGAAGACTTTAATAAAAGATTGTTTTCTACCTATACCTGTATAAAGGGAGATTTTGAGGCTAAGTTGTTAAAAAGAATCAACAAGATGCATCTTTCCTCCCATTTCCCAACTTTCAAATACCCATCTAACAATGACTTCAGTTTTTACACATGCCCTGGGAGCCTTGGGGCACACAGTACACATCCAGCAGAAAAGCACACTTGTATGGTTGTATGGACACAGGCAATATGTCCCAACAATCTGCTGCAATCTGTTGATAACAGCAGAACTTTCCTTAAATAGTAGGCCCCTGGGGTCCTGGGAAAACAGCGCTCAACAGTCAAGTACACGTCTCAGAAATTACATATGAGAAGCTACAGTATGTTCTCATTGTTTTAGAAAATAGAGAGAGTAGAGTCTGCTTAAGGTCAGCCTCTTTTGAGGTTTCCTCCACCTGTCAAGCATCTCCCAAGCAGGAGTCAGTAGGCTGCACTTTCCCACGACTCCAGCAGGAGCCCCAAATGCTCTGGAAGTGGCTGGTGATCACCAGAACTAGGTACTTCAGGACAGCACTGCTCCCAGATATTATAATGTGTTCCCAGTTTTTCCATGCTCAAAGGATACCTTGTACTCACCACATTGGTAGTGTTGGGTGATGCTCCATGATGCATTAGCTGTGATACAATATTTACATGTCCCATGAAGGCAGCAACATGGATTGGGGTGAGGCCCGACTGAAAATCAAACCAAAATCAAACTTAAATACCTATTTCCACACTCCTTTACAAGAATGCCATGGGGAAAAAAATAAGTTATTTTTGTCTGAAAAGATCTTAACTTCTCAAAAACATATACATATATATATATGCTTAAAATAAAGAGCACACAGAACTGTAAACATCTATGAGCATGATTCATGAGCAAATACAAAAATATTCTAGAATTCAGTAATGCCTCATCAACTAAAATCAAGATTTTTTCCCTTAAGTTTTTGCTAAATATCATTTTAGATTAGAAAGAAAAAAAAAGGGGAGGGAAAAAAAGGTAGAAGTATTCCCAGGAGAAAGATAAGACTTTCTGGAACAATCAGCTAATGCAAAAAAGATGCAGTGTCTATTGTCCTCACCAAATTCAGTTGCTTTTAGATCAACAAAAAAAGCCTACTGAACTTAGTGGTGAGCTCTATCCCTGCTGTTTCTCCAGGAGAAAGGGAATTCAAACCTGTGGCATCCAGCCAAAGAGGTACAGACACAAATGACATGGGCCAAAGAGAATTCTCCCTCCCCTCAGGACCCTGTGGCACCATCACCATCACAGATCTGCACCACTGCCCTCATATGACTTGAGAGGGAGAAAGGGAAGAAAAAAAGGGAGCAGTCTTTAGCAGGACATGACCTCAAGGATTTTGCTTTAGAAATCCAATCAATAGTATTTCCCCACACAGAATTGCCCTAAAGCCTCTTCAGAGCTGCTTCTGCACAGCTGTACCAACAGTCATCCAGGGGCTGCAGAAGGAAGTTTTGCTACCAAGAGAAGGAGAAAGCTCAGTGGATCTCAGGAAATCCCCTGATGTAGGCAACTTCTCCATAGAGGTTCCAGGAGGGTAGAGGTGAGGAAAACACACTTTTGCTCATTTTACATGTAGAACAGCAAACACAATCAGGAAGGCAGAATAACTAGTTAAGTATGTTATTTCTTTGCTCTGCTTCACATAATTTATTAAGTTCTATTAAAATAGAAGAATACAGGAAATACAATATAGGTATGGCTTCTTTGACCATGAAAACTAAGTCTTAGTGCAGAGATTCAACTGTGCAACTGAAAAAAATAGGTGCACTATCTACAAATGGAAGTAAGGAATCTACCTGGAAAAAAATAAAAAAGGGTAATAAACATTATCTTTAATAAGCAGTTTCTATTTGGTACTGTTTCCCCTAGTTGCATTGTTTATTCCCATCTCATAACCAATGCTTGCTTGCCCTCAGATTTCTTTGGGGAGCAATACTCTGAAGCTTCCTGGCTGATTTGTTTTGATGATCAGATATAAACTTTCTTTCTGACTAGAGAAATAGTGGCTTATGGATGAGTGCTGAGTACCACCAACTCCTAATTCTGCCTTGAAAGGTTGTTACCATACAGCCAGCCAGTGAAAGAGGCAGGCAGGGAGGTGGAGCCCTGCAGTAAAGCACCATAAAGAATCTCAACAGATGCAGTCAAATGTGGTTTGAGATAACAGTGAGGCAATGACAGGAAATAAAGGACGAGCTCTTGCTCTTGGGAAGTTTTTGCTGGAAAAAGCAATTCAGGGGGTACAGATCAGACTATTAACCTGGCTCTTTCACA
The DNA here is from genome assembly GCA_013396975.1 of Bucco capensis. NCBI lineage: Eukaryota > Metazoa > Chordata > Aves > Piciformes > Bucconidae > Bucco > Bucco capensis. Next base: position 48,394 of record VWZO01007569.1, on the reverse strand, counting down.
GGTGTGGTTAAGTGTTGCTGTTGCTTGCATTCTCTTAATTCTTTGCACTTAAAAGGGGTAAAATTGAATATATAGTTTTTCTACTTCCACATTTACTGATTAATAGAGAGGACAGGAATTGTTCTCTTTGTGCTTCTCACTCATTTTCTAACATGACTTCAAATCAGACTCTGAAAGCTGCAGTTAAAACGCCCATGATTTTTAAAAACTCATCTAAAGATATGTAAGCTGTAGCAAGGACAGGCTCTGTTCTCTCTCAAGAAAGCCAGGAAGGGAGCTGTGTGGTTTACTACTGAATAATCAGAACAGAACCCCATGCATCAAATGAAACTTCCATTTTGGGAAGATGAACTGCTTCTGGTTATACATTGTTTAATCAGTAGAATTGTTTGTTGCTTTCTAACTTGGCTTCTTCCACAGGAGGCTTGCATTCATATAAGAGAGCCTGTTTGCAAAGGCCTGCAGTGAAAGGACAAGGGACAATGGTTTTAAATTGGAGAGGAGTAGATTTAAACTGGACATTAGAAAGAAGTTCCTCACCACGAGGGTGGTGGAACACTGGACCAGGTTGCCCAGGGAGGTGGTTGAGGCCCCATCCCTGGAGGCATTCAAGGTGAGGCTTGCCAGGGCTCTGGGCAAGCTGATCTAGTTGGGGATGTCCCTGCCCACTGCAGGGGGGTTGGACTAGATGACCTCCAGAGGTCCCTTCCAACCCAAACCATTCTAGGATTCTGTGATTCTATAAGATGACATTTCCTCCTAACTTTGTAGACTATGCACACAAAAAGACAACCTAAATTTTCCATAGGTTCTTAATTAACCAAATAACTGGGTGTAGACTCTCATGCTGACTGAAGTAATAGCCTATTGATTTCTGTCTAGCTGACTTGTGATGGGCTGTGGTGGTGGGTGAATGTAACTTCTGTCTGGAAAGCCAACACAAGGTCTGAATTAAACCACCTTATAAAATAGGACATGAGTGAAGCACAGTCTTCACCTTAATCTCTTTAGCAGGGTTAACATCACCTTCAGTGCATTCATTACTGGCAAAAATTGGCAGAAATGATAAGATTTATTTATTTATTAAGTTTTAATCTGTTATGCTTCACTGGTTATTCCCAAAGTGTATCAATTGTTTGGGTGCTGTGATCCATTAGGGCAACTGATTTTATTATTCAGTTTTATTATTTGTTAATATCTAGTTGAAAATAATGGTCGACTTGATTGGTGCATGCTCTTTCAGAACTATTCACATATTAATCAATACAGCTACAATGAGTTTTGTGGGAAAACCAAAGACAAATGTGAAGACATCGCTTCTTTACCTCAGTCACAGCTTGGATTGATGCACCATGCTTCAGAAGAAGTTCCATTACTTTCATTCTGTTCTTCTTGCAGGCAATGTGAAGAGGTGTGAAACCATTCTGAAAAGGAGAAAGAAGATACTTTTGGATACCACATATGTCATTAAAAAAGCAGAACTGGGTAGGGACTTCACACAAAACTTTCCTCTGTTCTCACAAATTTGTTAAAACAGATTTGGTTGATTTTCTTCTGACTTTTCAGAATTGCTGGTAAAAGAACAAATTACCTTTACATCTCTTAAACTAATGTTACTACTTTTTTTTTAATTCATTAACTGCCAGTTTACTATAATTAAAATTATTTTTCCATTCCTTCAAGAAAAAATTGTGTGCAGCAGAGTGAACATTTAATACTACTATCTTATTTAGAGTAAGATGATACAACAGAAAACAAGTAAACCAGGAAAATAAGCTGTCCAGAGCATCCACGACTGGTACAATAACATTAGTGCACTGAATGCTGATGCTGCTCTGGATATTCATCAAAAAAGCCTTTGCAGAACAATTCTGCAAACAGCTGACAGAACTAGTCCCTCAGATCTAATCAAAATCAGCTTTTTTACCTGCCTTATAACAAAGAATATTGTGAGGTCACTGTAATTGTTCCAGTTAAGTGTAAGCAGCTCTCAACTCTCTTGTTAAGAGTGGACAATGTCCAGGGTAAACTCAGATGTGTTTCAGGGAAGACTAAGCTTGAGCTCCAGATACTGCACTCATGCTCTTTCTACTTAATCATCCTGACTGGAAATCAGGATTGAATAAAAGGAAACACTACATGATTTAGGGGAAGTTTGTGGCTAGGTTACCAGACCAATGAGAGGCCACTACCAGCAACTCTGACAAGCTAAATCTGATGATGATTTGATTATTTCAGAAGGCAAAAATAAAATAAATATTACAGACCTACGAGCCTCCCCACTTGCTGATTATTGTGAACAAAATTGATCCATCAAAACACCTTGGTCAAAGACACCTGAAGACAGGTTGATCTGACAGAAAAAACAGAGGGCCTGGGAGAAGGAAATCTATGGAGCCTGTGCTGTTTTCAAGAGAGCCAATCCCACCTGGCTCATGAGGGTTTCAGGAGCTCACATAATATTTCAGGAATTGAATGAGTTAGTAGCATCAGGCTGTGAAACCAACAGTCAATCCAATTAATGGCAGAACATAAATTAATTTGGAACAGTTATTGAAAAACAAATCAAAAAGACATTTTAAAAACAATGGATTGCAAGTGTAATTTTGAACACGACATTAATGCATTCAGTTGTTATGCAGCTTAATTACACTAACAGATTTTGTTGATGAAGTTGTTTTTAAAGTAAAAAGGCATGTGACTCCACTGACAGTTATAAAATACCACAAATATTTGCTATGTAACTCATTCCTACTTTTAACTGTTTCACATCTTTGAGAGCTAATGACAATTCTCCCAGTTTTAAACACTGCTGGTTATTCTCTCTTTACAAACATTTTGAACATGAGAATTCTCTCTGGACCAAAAACTACAATAGTTACATCTGCAGCTGCTTCATCTATTCAGAATCATAAGCTGCCAGGAGGCAAAAGTCCTCTAGTTACACCAGAAAGTCATAAACCACTACTGACCATCCACAAGCAAAGGTCTACTCTGGTTATGATACATCATTAACACTTTGAACTTTGAGCATCCTCTCTTGGGCTGTAGCAGTACAACACATCCTCACTGTCAACCATCAGCAGGCAGAAAACAACCCTCAAATAAGTCTCACTGCAATTTTGGAAGAAGGGTTAGCTGTGAATAGTAACTCACTGTGTACTCACCAGTGCTTTGGCATTAGGATTAGCTTTCTTGTCCAAGAGAACCTTGGCAACTTTGTAGTGGCCACAGTGGGCGGCAACATGCAGCGCAGTCAGATAGTCATTAGTGACATCATCTACAGGCACGTTGTGCTGAATCAGAAGCTGAACACAGTTGAGATGATCTCCTTGTGTTGCCATGTGCAACGGAGACAAACCATTCTGTGAACAAAAAGATCCAACACTGAGAGAACTGAAACTCACCTGTGCTAGAGCATTTGTTGCGTGAAGAACTTCACAAGCTTAGGAAGCTGCCAAAACAAACTGAACATGTTCAGTGTAACAATGAGAGTTCTTACTCCAGCAAAAGTCACATGGAATTTGAAGATTGTTTCATTGGAGTTTGTAGGCAGCTCTACATTAAAAAAACAGGTATACCATACCAGTAATGCTCTTAAGGTAGCTTATCTCAGCTAGTGCTGCTCAGATAAGTTGCTTTAGTTAGATGAGTTATGTGAAGAAAAACACTTTGTAATTTACCCTAGCCAGGGAATTTGCTGGTTTTCAAAGCTGCATTAAACTCACCACTCAGTTATCTGCATACACCAGGCATTAGAGCACAGGTTAGAGCATCACTGAGTAATCACTACAACCTTCCCTCACCTCTCCACTAGTGTTTTTCCTGAATCTGGGTTGTACACACACCTTACACACCTGTGGAGACCATTCTTCCCAGCCAACACTGGTACAAGAGCAACAGTTTCAAATGCAACTGGACTAAAAAAATCTGAATGACACCATCATGATGTGACCTACCAGCAGCAGTGGTAAAGTTCTGCTTCCCCAGGGAAACACCTGAGAGAGATTCATGTTTAGGAAACAAAACCTGTACCAAGAATTGTTTCTTGTGCTGCTTACAATAGTTTATCAAGAAGCTGCCAACATATATTACATTTCCAAAATAAAAACCCAAAGTAGTTCTCAGAAAAAATAAAAATGCCAGCATGAAAGTGGTCTTGTTAGCAGAGATATGCGAGCTCTTTATAAACCTCAACACCTGCTTNTCAAGAAGCTGCCAACATATATTACATTTCCAGGATAAAAACCCAAAGTAGTTCTCAGAACTTTAAAGGACTGACCATTTCATAATGACAGATTAAAAAAAAAATAAAAATGCCAGCATGGAAGTGGTTTTGTTCGCAGAGATACGTGAGCTCTTTATAAACCTCAACACCTGCTCCCATTTGTATTCCTTTTTTTCCCTTTTACTTGGTTTTTCTAATGCCAAAATTAGATTCAAGTGGAGGAGGCATTTTGGTAACACACAACAGCACACAATGTATAAATGACTGATAGTAAGTACACTGTTTGCCATATGAGGAAACTGAAACTCTTGCTTACAGATGTAGTGCCCTCATGTGTCTGCAGTTAGAAAAGGCAAAGTATCAACCTGAAACCAGCTCAGATGTCAGGTTTTTAGAAGCAGGTGGTTTCTTTCTTCTCCCTTCCCATGGCTGTATCATAACAGTAACGACAAAGACTCAAAATAAAAGTGAAAATAGACAGTGAAATATTTTTTAAAAGTGACATGGAAGAAAGATGGTGAAAGTAAACAGGCTAATGCTGACAGAATTTGGAAGCAGTTTACATTCAGTGCTGAGCAGTAGACATTCTTGGACACTGTTATATCTTTCAAGCAAGATTATCTCATGGGCATCTCACTTGTGATTTATGTTGGCTTGGATAAGCCTCTTTCCCATTCCCAAAGGCTACTACAGCAATTATCTGCACGAAAGCTTGATACTAGCAATGCATTTTAAAAGCTTTCATTGACTTCTAGTGTAGTTAAAAAGTAGAATAAACTACAAAAAAAAAAAAAAGATTAATTTCCTTCAGTCACCAAGCCCTCCTGATTATTATTATTACTGATGATGCTTTCTAGGTGATAGTAAAAAAACATGAAGCTTTATACACTATTCTGTTCCTTTTTTGTAAGAAAGATCCCTCAGGTGAAAAGTATCATTCTCCACAATAACAGCTGATAAACCATACTCATTCATGGAGTAAGGAATTGAGAAGTTGGCATGGGACTCACTTATAGGAGAGACTTCTACAAAAAAGGATGACATTGATGGAAAAGAAGAGAAGCAGCAGAGCAGCCACGCATCAATTTGGGAAAACCAGCAAAATGCTTGACAGAAGTCTGGCATGGATAAGTGCAGCAACTAGCCAGACGTCATACAAAAGAGCAAGACACAAGACTAGATGCTAAAGAAGTTGATGAAGACAAAAATATCATTGGAATATTGTCTTTTGTTATGACCTAACCCAAGCTTGCTCTTTTTTCTGTTGCAGTAGAAGACACAATGCAATCTTACACCAGTCAGTTAATATTTCAACGTCTTATCTTCCCACTTTTAACATAAAAATATGATGTGTAACAATGTTCTCCTGTCCCATATGTATGTTGTGAGAGACACTCCAGCAGTGACCATAAGAAGTGATTTGGTCCTTCAAGATAAAGCCACTATATATAAAAGCACTCTTAATATTCCTGTTTTTATGAAGACTGCCTACAAATATTAAAAGGTGAAGAAGTGCAAGATTACTCAATGTTGACAATCACATGATACTTTATTAAAAAGAAACAAACCAACAACCAAACAGCAACACCTCTCAAATCAACAACAAACCTAGAAGAGGACGACATAGATGAAATAGAGTATCAAATGCCTGAATAAGCAAATGTAAAATTATCAGTTACACACAGCTTATTTTGCAGGTCTTTAATCAGGGAAAGTGCCATTAACTCTAGGGAGAAAAGAGAAAAAAAAAGCAAAAGATAAAAGGCAAAGAGCCTAAGAGGCCTGGAAAAACAGTAATTAAAGAAAGATGGACATTGATACACAGAGATGCCATTTCTCACACGGAAAATTCTCATTCCTCATTCGTTCCTCACACTCAGGACTAAGATTTGGTTTTCTTTTTTCTTCTAGAAAACCCCAGATAATCCATTAGGCCATTGTCTCTCCTGAAAATAAATCTAAGGTAATTCCAGTGTGAAGTTAAGGTCAGCACTCCACTAAACAATCTCTAGAGTGAAATAGCTATCAAACTGCTGTCTGGTTATTCTGCTGAAAGAGTTACACAACACGAGAAAACTTTGTGAAGTTCAAATTCTTTTAAAGATGTGCCATCTTTCCAATAATATATGACTTAATTTGAAGAGAAGAGACCCACTTATTTTTACAGAGGACAGTACAGCAAGTTTAGTGCCAAATGAATGTATTCATTCCTGTCATTTTCAAAGGTACTGCTACTTCTTAGCTTACCTTCTGAAAACAGCAGAATTAACACATCAGAGGGAAACTCAGGAAGCTCTGCACTTTCTTCTGTTCATTTTTTGACACATAAGTTAGTTTTCCATCTTTCAAAGAGGAGGCTTCCAACCAGCTGAAGGTATTTATATAAGGCTCTGCAGGTCAATGTCCAAGGTGTGTGTGTCTTTCAGCCTTTGGCTCTTTCAAACCCACTGTCCCATGTTCTCATCTGCCTGATTTTGACTCATGAACTCTGCGCCAGGCTCTGTGAATCTCCTCAGGAAGAGGAACAAATTCAAAACCCACAGGCCTTGAACAGCAGGTTAAGTTTAGGGATAACACCCAACAAAACAAAATCCATGTGACAAAGAAATGTAGTTCCTTAGGAGAAGTTCTCCTTTATGATGGTGGAAACCAAAGCAATGGAGTTTATTTATTAAGTAATTAATTGAACTACCAGAGAATGTGCAAGAGCCTTACTTCCTGGAGTATGAGCTCTAGGCTCACAGTGGCATCAGTGTGGGGACATGCTCCAAGGGTCTACTAGACAACCACTTGCTGTCTCTCCTGGTTTGTTTGCAAGCCAAGGCTGTGGGACTCCATGGAAACTCCACAAGCAGAGAATGGGTGAATCCTGTCTGTCAGATTACCCATGACAGAACTTGCCTGTGACTCACTGAGCAGAGGAAAGCTGGTGCCAAGCTCCCCAAACAAACGCTAAATATATTCATGGGGGGATATGAAAACAAAGAGGGAGGAGAAAAGCAGAATACAGAAGGGTGCTGAGACAGAATAGGACAGGATGACAGAAGAGAGAAAAGAAACAACAAGAAGGAAACAAGAAATGTTGTTGGAAATACACTGCTTACAGACAGAAAACATGTAGTAGAAGGTTATCTTGGGAAAGAACCTCAACAGACTGGAACCTCAAACTGCACAACCCAAATATCATCCTTGAAAGGGAAAGTCATGGATTGCAGTGGTGCTACAAAAATCAGGCTGCTGCTCTGAGGTTTAAAACCAGCAATAACAGCACAGCAGAGACCACCACCAGAAGAGTTCTGTCAAGTGCATGCTTTAATGCTAACTCTTGGCTCTAAAGCAATCTGCACACCTTGGCACAGATGATTGGAAATTCTCATGAAGAATTTTGCATGATAAACTGTAGAGAGATAGAAAGTGGAGGAACTGGTAATCAGGCTAAGTCCTAAGGAAATATGAGCTATCTCTGCAAAGAGACATTGCTCTATTTTTATCTCTTATCTCTACTCTAGCCTTAAGGTAAATTTGGTGCAAGCTGAAGATATATTATAATCACCATGTACTTATTCCAGGACAGAGAGATTTTCAACTCCTGAAATTCTGAGGGATAAGGTTACCATACAAGCCTTTTTGGTTGGCACAGAAACCTTTTCTTGTGTATCTTGATTTTAACACATTTTACATATGCAGACGTGCACTCCATACAGCATTCATTTCAGAGACCTCCCACACAGTTACTTTAAATAGCTATGAAATAGGAAAGTTATTGTCAAATCCTTAAATAGATGAGACATGCAGAATTATGTTAAAAAAAAATACAAGGATCATCCCAGCAGAAAACAGTCCCAGTTACCTTGGTTTTGGAAAGAATAGGGGCACCACGATCCAGTAGCATTTCTACAACCTGTTCATGGCCACTTCTTGCTCCACAGTGGAGGGGAGTCAACCCATCCTATGGAACACAAGCATTACAATCCATTAGTTTCCAACACAGTAAAATCTTGTACACTTCCATGCACTTAAGGATGTCCTAAGAAACTAATTAATTCCTGTAGGAATTAATAGTACATAGTACATTTTGGTTCTGATTTTCTAAGTATATAGTCAAATATCAAATTGGTGCTCGAGGACTATTAAGACACCTCCTTAGACATATTTTCCACGCATATTTACAATATTCTTTCTTGATAATTCCTAAAGCATTACACTATACTAGAACATCAGCTTAAGGCCTGCAAAGTGTAGAGGGCAGATGGGAAGAGGGAGGTAGTGATTCAGAATGTCTTACAGTCTCCTGCTTCTGCTATGAAAGGTAGGAAATAGAAATGGTTGTGATTAACTTTTTCTGCTAGTCTCATTTCAAACTTGCATGGTTCTCACTGGACATGTTCTTCCACTTAAAGGCAGGCATATGTTATTGATGTAGGCTAAGAAAACATTTGGGTTCAGACCTAGCTTCAGCAGGATTCAGGGAGTTGTTTATGCAAGATGAAGAGAATTTGGCCCACTATGTTCTTACTGGCATCTCTGGAGCTGATGCTATTGTCATTTTTGCTTCTTCTGTTATTTAAGACCATGAAGCACAGGGAAGGGCATCTTGTTAAAATTATAGGACATAAAGATGTAGTGCTCAAAATATATAAGTAAAGAAAAAGAGAAAAGATTCAAACCCCATGAATAGTGCATTTAGCAGCTGAGTTGCAAATGTTTTGCTGTACATTCACAGGTGTTTAAAAAAAGGTAATGCATATTTCCCATAGCAGTAGTTTCCACAGTCAAAGGCATATCAACTGCTGAGCAGAATGCATATAACTAACCTAAAAATATTACCCCCCCAATATGTATAGGAAAAAAACCAACAAACAACAAACCCAGCAAGACTAGGTAAACTGGAGACCTGTACACAGGAGCTGAAAATCATGTACATGAGACTTTTCATTCTTTTTACTTCCTGTAACTATATTTTCAGGCAACTCACAGAAAGATACTCAGGGAGAACAAGCAGTAAAGTTAGAGAACATTTGCCAGATTTTATGCCCCCTCAAGTCATTTCACCAACATACCATGGGTAGTATATACCAAGCTCACAGAGAATGAGACACATTGGATCATCTTCATGTACTGGACTAGACCCTTAAAAATTCCCTGGAACGTAGTGCCCCAACCCTCTCATGGTGCCTGCCCCATCCCTGACTTGTGCCTATGCTGATGAGATTCCTGTGGCACAGGAGGTGGCAAGCAGTCATGCTTGGCCAGCTAGAGCTCATTCTCATCCACAAAGCAGTCACTACCACCAAATGCATCACATAGCATGACACAACGTTACAGTGCAATGTAGGTGCAATCCACAGCTATGAAGTCAAGACTTTAAGTGTAAAGAACAAATATATTTGAACAGAGCTCATTTAGCTGCAGAGATCTTTTTTTGTGCTGTGAAAAAACACCATCTATTACCTGTTTAGTCAATGGCTATAAGGCACTAAAAGCATGTAAAGAAACATGCAGACACAATCTGAAACACAGATCACAGAAAGAGCTTGTTCAAAAAAAGATAATCTGAAATTAAAAGGAACTGCTTTGAACTCAGCAAGACTTCACTGATTTTGTTAGGAGATTTTCCAGTTGCTTATTTACTGTTCGTATAGACTATGCTATGTGAAGCATAAAATACATTATGTGTATTAGCAAGCCAACTTGCCTTAATGTGATAGTCTGCAATGGCTCAGAAAAACCATTACAAACGATTATGACAATAATCTGCAGATTAAGGACTCTGTAAGTATGTGCTGACATGATAAATCATATCATCTGTATTATCTATCCCTCCAGAGAGCCTGAGAGCTCCAGCAAAATAAGGAGTACAATAGGAGGAGTTCTGCTTAGGCACAAGCTTCCCATAAGCATTGCAGACCCATCTCGGGGGCTGCTGCTCTTTCTTTTCTTCCAAACACAACACACTCCCCAAATAAATAAATGAGATCTAAGCATTGTTTCTTGTCCCTTTTGAAACTCAGTTATCTGAGTAGCTGATTGCCCTCCTCTGGGCTGTACCCCAAATCCATGGTAACCTCAGTACCACAGCTCTCCCATCAGTGAGCATCAGTTTCTAACCCAGTCTATGAGTGATGAAATTAAGCACAATACCCAGTAAAAGCTTTACTGTGAAGCAAATACTCAGCAAGAGCTTGCCAGACTTTGAGCTAATCCTAGAACTTGTCCATGGCTTTTGGCAGGAGTGTGACAGGTACTCCATTCCCCTGGGTCAGAAGTAGGTGGTGTGCTTCCCTAGGGAGCAATTACTGCTGTCTCCAGGGTTTAGCATCCCTGCTCAGTGAGTCTCCATGTGAGTGCTCCAGCCCAGCAGTGCTCTGTATCTCACGGTCCCTCCATGCTCTAAGTCTCCTGAATTCTCCACTTGATTGGTTTTATGGGAAACTTCCCCTTCCATATAAGAGGGCAACAAATGAGGTTTGTTCTTCCTACACATGCAAAATACACTTTGAGTGCCAAGTCACCCTTGTTATTGTAGTTATTTTATTTCTGAATACACGTGGCTTTTCTGGAGCAGCTTATGTGTGATCTGAAGCACCTTAAAAGAGCATATCCTCCATGGTTTCATGCTGATATGAGTGCTGGCCTGTTATTTAGATGCAAAACCAGAGCATGAAGATTATAAACACTTATTGTTAATCCAGGCTAAACCTTGCTTGCTGCCTGCTTCAGAAAAAGTCACTGTAGCATATGCTGTATTAGCCAGTCAAAGTAAATTAAGCTAATTTAATCAACATCTCTAAATCTTAATTTTTAAAGTCTTTTCTGGAATACAGAGAAGAAAATAATTAGGACAACATTCTGTAAACATATTACATGAAGCATTAGTAAGTCTTTGCTGAGAAAGTTAGTTAAAAGCTTGAATAATTAAATCTGCCCTAGATGGACAAAAGCAACACATAGTTCTCAAGGGGTACCCTTCAGAATTCAGTACAAAGCCCCAAGTACCAGCTAGATGACTTGCTCAAAAAAAAAGGACAGACAGGAGATAAACAGCTAGTTAAAATAAACAATGTAACACAAGTGTGGACAAAAAAGGAAAAAGCTGTCTGAGCCTCATAACAGTTGAAGATTATTTTTTGAAATAATCTCATATGCTTATGCATTATTCCAACTCCCAACTAGTTTGCAGGATGTGCAACAATATTTATGGTGCTCATCAAATCCTAGTCCTGTAGAGAAACTGGGAGAATTAGGAGTTAAACAGGATAAGGATTTAGCCCTTCACGTTAACCTTTTGTGCAGCACCTGAGCACTGCAGTTTCCAAGACCATCTGTCAGCAAAAAACCCTCAATTGCTGATGGAAATGACTAAAAGAAATCAGTACTTCAACATATTTAATAGTTAGGGAAGAGTTATGTGCATTAGTGAAAAATGAAAATAGACATTACATGGAGCATATTTCCAGTATCCCATACAGAGAATGGATTAGAGGAACAGATCACAATGTGACAGCTCAAGAGCTAAATCTGTTCCATCTAAATCAGATTAGCAATTCCTGGCCCACAGTGTTTAGCCAATAGCAAACCCCAGCATCTTCTGCATACTCATTTAAAGGTGAATTATAGCCCTCACCGAGGAGAAATGAAGGCCTAGGAATTTCTGCCTCTAGGCAAAAGAAACAAGCAATTTCCAAGAATTTTTTTCCTTTCCTATTGATACAGAACCTTTGTCATTGACCTTTAAAAGAGGTATTTTGTGTTCTATAACCAACATTTGCATTAAATCATATCATGGTGTCCAAGACAAAAACTATTTTAACCAAAAAAAAAAAATCTCTTTAAAAAAAGTGTCATATTTATCAATCTGATAATAGAAGCCTCACTTATTTTCACATGGAAGTTCCATCTGTTTATCAAGTTGTCTGTGCACAGTCAGCACCTGCAGAGCACCACAAGGCTGAGTTCTGACTGGGCATCCAGCTGATAGCTATGGCTTGAGATATATATATCAGAAAAGACAGCCTTGGCTGCTCTTCCTTTACCTTTCAGTACATTCAGTAGTGGTGATGCTAGTGCAAAGGGATATGACTGAAGCTTTTGTCAGCCTGTATTTTCATAAGGCCATTCAATGTCTGGGACATTAGAAAAAAGAATGGTGCTTAAAAAAATGAAGTGACCGCAAAGTTGACATATCTTAATTGTTCTGCCTTGGAAAAGAACATTGGGTCAGATAGGAATAACAAGAGAGATTTAGCAGGAGCATGTGTTATAACAGCTCACAGCAATTAATCTTTGCTATTGAATGTGAGAACTAGGCACATACTCCTGAAACAATATCCTTTATTCATCTAGCACCGCAGACTTCCAGTCTTCTGTTGCTTCTCCTATGCATTTATAAATCCTTCCTGATCTGCTCCAGCGGTACTCTTCCCTTTTCTCAATCACACACCTGAGTGCTCAGTTCAGTGAATCTCCTTGGTAGAGGCACACACTGCCCAGACCTCAGGCTGGTAAGCCCTTGCCAGGATGAGTCAGTGTTGCCGTGAGCAAGACTTCCACTGAGCGCCTAACTGCCAGAAAATGATGCCTCTGCTAATGCCAGAGAAGTGCAAGGATGAGTGACACACGTACAACACAAACAGAAGTTATACAAATCCCTTCTGATTTATGGAGAGGATGGGTGTTTGGGGAAACAGGCAGTCTCTGGGGGAAGCCAGAAAAAACAAACAACCACTTTGTGAACTACACTCATCCATTGCCTTTTGCTTCACTGGGAAGCTCTGCCAGACCGAGGAGCTGTTAATGTTTCTATCCTCTTCCTGGATCCTCTTTCCGTCCTAGCCTGTATTTTTAGTTACATAAATTATCCTAATGTCTGACATTAGAGCCTGTGATACAGGAAATGAAGAACACGAATTTTCATAACTAAAAGAAAAGAACAAGCTAGGTTCCAACTATTTAAAGCAGTGGTCCCCAATTTTTTGGCTGCAGTGGGCCACATAAATGCTTGAAGAAAGGAAGTGAATGGGCCCTGGCAATGTCCTTTTATCTCTGCTCTGACCAGATACACATCTGTCACATCAATCACATGGTAGATCCATGCCACTCAGCCTGGCAGCCCCCATGTAGCATGTAGGAGGTTGGTATTTTAGTCTAGAAATCATAGCCACTGTTCACATTATCCATGAAAAGTCATCTCTTCCATATTTCCTAGTTAGAAAAAAAATCAGAAAAACTTTGCAAAGCAATCATGAGTGCCTTCTAAAGGTTAAAATAAAAAAGAACTGAAGAAGAATATGTGGTGAGAGTGAAGAGATGGCAAAATAAATTGGCCCAGTTTCTGAATTTGCCACAGAAATAAAAAAATATGAATGTGCCTCAGAAGCACTGCAGGAAATCTGAGACTGCTCAAACCTTGGAAAACTAAACAGAAAACTATGAATACAGTAATAACTGTAAAAACCCCAAATAGTCTTATGTTATATCTTTGTTTTGTTTAGTATTATACAGAATAATGAAAATTAGAATATGGATAGATGATATACTAATATTCCAAAGAAATGACAATTGTCAAAAAGCTACAGGCACAGCTCCTGAAGGTTATGCCATGTGCACAGGATGCAGCCCACAGCACCACTACTAGTTCTAGGTTCATTTCCAAACATTGGAACTTTTTCCTTCTCCTTTTGCTACTAAGCAAATAAAATATCCCTAAATGAGCTGGATGGGGTTTTAACTATAATAATTAGATATAACCATATGCACTGAGCTTGTAAGTCACTCAGCACATAGAGTTAGGTGTCAACCTGATGGAAACCATCACTACATTCAGCACATTTGCTGACAAATCCAAAACAGCAGCTAAGCATTCAGTCAGGTAGAGGCTGAGCTGCACGAGACTCATCAGCAACATTGTGCCCTGTGAAAGGCAAATGCACATTGTAGTTCAAAGTTACTCTTTTAACATTCAAATTCTGAAATATCTGAACTGAAATCTTGCCTTTTAGTATCTTCCTGTATATTCACCTCTACCCCTAAGTAGCCAGAAGCAGCTCCTAATTAAATGCTCTCCAGAGAACATGGAAAATTGTTGGTGCTGAGCTTTGCCATGCATGGTCTTTCGCTGACTGCTATNAGGGGCCACAGGAGACCCCAAGTGATTTTCAGACTGTGCCTGTTTAAGAGGTATAAATTGTTAGTATCCTACTGCAACCACTTTACAAAAGAGAAATGCAGTGCAGCTATGGTAGCCTGCCAGGAAGATGATTGATCTAAGCTGTACAGCAAGTAACAGGTCAGAAGCAAGACTTCCACAGTCACTCACAGCATTCACACTTAAGCTTACCCTTGTTTTCGCATCAATTTTAGCTCCTCGATCAAGTAGGAGTTTGACCATATTGGCATTTCCTCTCTTCGATGCAACGTGCAATGGTGTGATATCATTCTGTGGAAGGAAAAAAAAAACACCATGAAAGTAAATATCCATTTTTTTTCTCATGAAGTCTGTGATCAGTTTGCTCACAGAATGAATCATGCCCAATTTGTTAAAGCATAACCACAACACAGTTCTGTTTCCCTAGGAGCATGAAAGCAAAGGGAAGCTGTGTTTATCTACATATGAGAATTATTGGCCTGATATGTTGACATATAAATAATGAGGACAAACAATCAAGTTGTGGTTGGAGTTATAAGGAGATATGATTGTGCCTCAGTTCTCAGCTTTAGTGGAAGAGTTAAATTCATGCAATTTTACTGACTAAACCCTAGCAATTTAATTAGTCTTTGGTTCTTTCTGATAAGGATTCATACCTCACAACTTCACTGGCCTTGTAGGAGCCATGGAAAATAAAGAAAACCATTACATCTGCAGGTCTAATTCAAAAGCAACAAACTCCAATGCTATTTATTTCACACAAAATCACAGAATCATTAAGGTTGGAAGAGGCCTCTAAGATCATTAAGTCCAACTGTCAACTTCCCACCACCATAGCACTAAACCATGTCCCTAAGTACCATATCTATATGTTTTTTAACCATCTCCGAGGATGGTGACTCCACCACTTCCTGGGCAGCCTGGGCCAATGTCTAAAAAACCTTTCTGTGAAGAAATTTTTCCTAATATCCAATCTAAACCTTCCCTGGTGCAACTTGAGGCCATTTCCTCTTGTCCTATTTCTGAACGTTATCAGTAAACTCTGAAAGATTAGTAAACACCTTCCTTTCAGTTCCATCACTAATTTCATCTCCCAAATTTGTTCCTGTAATCCACATAATATTGTAATCCAAATGAGACAGTAAATATGTGTATATGTTTCCCTCAGTGCACCTAGTGGGCCAGCAGCATGCAGTGATGCTGCACATTGAGGACAGTTACATAAGCAAGGCATGCACACACTCCTTTAACAAGATGGAGCTAGGACGTTTCTTCACGCTCTGCTGAATTCTTTCTCTTGTGCTGTATGAGGGCTATATCCTGGATGGATTTGATCATATGGAACCAAGGAAGAATAAAAGGATTTAAATAGAGCATGCAGCTACTGTAAGACGACAAACAGAATTTTAACTAACACTGTGTGTTGTGTGGATCCGGGGGCAGTGCAAACAGCTGGCTGTGTGGAACCAGCTTCCATATGATCCAGCAGAAAGCAGTACATTCTAGTGAGCATGCCCCCTATGGCTGACTGAATCAGGAAGATATCTACTGCCTGGAATAGCTGGAGAGCAGTACAAGTGTCTTACCTGGTCAACAGACCATTTAATAGTTCTTCCTCAAAACTGCAGGTGAGTGGAGTGATAGAAAAGCAGCACTGAATAAAGATCTCCTCTCAGATGTGACAAGCTGACTCACAGCTTAATGACAATGCTAAGTACCTAAATCCAGTATGCTACATTTTCATTTACACAAAATATCACCAAGAAGCTACACAGCTACAAGAAGCACAGCTACTAGAAAGCAGTAATTAATATTACCCCAGAGGTAAAATACATTTTTGCAAGACAAAATGACAGAGCTTCTTTCTCCAATATTAGTGATCATTAGAGCATCAAAGCAACTATTATTCCAAGGTAGCCTCTCATTTCTTTAAAAAATGAAGTAAAACAAGAGGATGCCTAGCACGTTAAACAAAAAAGTATGCTACACCTAGTCCTTCCAGGGATGTAAAACTATGACCACTTCACTTGTATTTTCTGAGCTGGTTCTGAAAAAAAAAATTAATTCAATTTGACTGGGATTTGACATTGAATATAGTATGAATTCAGTATATTACTGTATCAGAGACAAAGAGGTCAGAAAAAGAGAGGAGGAAACCAATTATGCTTTTTCTCTCTTCCCAGGGGGAAAGATGTTACTGAGGTCAGAGGGTGAGAGAGATGAGTTCTACTTTCCTGAGAAAAAAACAGTAAAGGAAATAACTTTTGTGATTTTAAGTAAAGAGTACTGCAGGCAATTTAGACTGAAGGACTCCCTTTTTCCACTTGCTAGGGTTGATGGGCAAAGAGGTTAACTAAGTCTAATAGACCTTAGTGCCTTGTTAATATGTCAAAATAATTTAGTATTAATAACATACTGTATCATACACAGAGTAGAAGTGGTGCCTTTTTTCTAAACATCAATGAAGAAATGAAGGAGATAGGGACAGCTTTACAAAAGGTAGGAGAAATACATATTAGAAGTCTAGTTCTCATTCATCTTGACACTAAGCTAAATCAATCTAGTGTAGCACAGAGGAGAATATAACCAGATAAGAATATGCACTTTGGATGTCATTATTTGCCTATTTAAATATTCAAAGCTCCTACTGCCTTAAAGGAGTGAGGGTTGATTCAAGAGTAGATGGATGAGTGCTGGCAGATAGGCATCTCAACTCCAAGAGAGATGATTTCTACTTAGCAGTTAAGGTTTAGATCACAATGTTTGCTTGCAACAGGGGGGAAAAAAGTTAAAAGTATCCACTTTCATGTTCAGAAAGGAGTTCTAGTCAAGTGACCTTCATATTTTTAGTTAGTACTGAAACTGTCAGGACAGTACATTTCTCTCTCAGCTTCCGACGGGGTGAGCACCCTGGCTGTGAATGTGGGGAAATTCTCCAGCACTGCATAGAGACTGAGCTCACTTCTGCAAGCTGGAGAGCTAGCAATCCCTCTTTTCTCTATTTGATCACCTGTCTTTATAAAAACCATACAAATTTAATGTCTCTAGGATCTTGAAACCTTGAGTTACATTTGGTTGAAAAGCAGCAGCAAATTGACATTAGGAAGAGATGGGTAGAAAAAGGATGAGATCACTTTAAGCAGAGTTTGATAGGAAAACCAACCAAATACACACAGCTACCCCGAAATAATGAATTGAGCAGGAGAAACCCTATTTGTCCCATTATATCTGAAATATCTGTTCTTATATGTCATCAAATTGAGCTCCTCTTTCCTGGGAAAAGAGCACAGCAGCACTCACTGTCTGGGAAGGAGGATGCACTTTTTGCTGTTCTCTACTAACCTATTCATAAAAAGAATTAAAAAACAAAGAAGAAAAAGCGTTTAGCATTTTTCCAGCCTTAAGAGCTCAGGAGAACACTGTGGGGAAATGAAGTAGGGGGAGGGAAGAGGGGAGTCAGGGCTTTGTTCAGAATTCAATGTTTCTGTTTGAGCTTTTACCGGTAGCAAATCATACAAAGTAACAATTCTCATGGCTGAGAGTTCTGACTCCATGCATATGAGGAGATACATTTTGTCAATGCTTAAAAATCTGCACATTGAAGTTCAGGTCAAGCAACTTGTCTTTGGTCAATATTGTACTGTGCCAAGGCTTAAAGAATTATACCTAGATATCTCTATCACACATATGTCCCCTTTCCCCTCTCATCTAACAATTAAGAATGTGAACTGAGAATTGAATAAACCTCAGACATCTTTATTAATGCTTCATTAATGTCATCATTAATGCTGATGACAAAATGTAATGCAAACAACCCAAAATCGAGCTGCTTGTACTCCTCATGAGAAACTAGAGATAAAAAAAAGCTTTGTAATGTATACAGCTTGGATGTAGGTTATTAACACTAAAACTGTGATATCAGCAAACAATATAGCCACCAAATGTAAGGTTCTGAATTCTTCAGTAAATCAACAGCATCTGCCGTCTTTTCAGTCTATTTTTATCTGTTTGATCTTCTATAAATTTCTCCCTTTGTTCTTAAGATAGACTAGTAAATCAGGAAACTTTTGAAGATGTTTCCTGCAGTAATAAAGCTGAAATGCCTTCAAAATGTTGCCATTAAAAGATGTGGTTCAGATCTAGAATGTCTGTTGGAATGCTTCTTCCCCTTGCTGTTGAAATATCAAATGCTGGCTAACATGTCTGGTAGACCTTTTGACACTGAGATCCAACTTGCCATTCAACATGAGAGTTAATGATTTCCACAGGGAATAGGAAACATAACTTGTGAGAATAGCA
Organism: Bucco capensis; assembly: GCA_013396975.1. NCBI lineage: Eukaryota > Metazoa > Chordata > Aves > Piciformes > Bucconidae > Bucco > Bucco capensis. The sequence goes on along the minus strand of VWZO01007569.1, from coordinate 29,723 downwards.
ATCTAAAGATATCTAATAAATGCTCATAGGATTATAAACCAGCACACAGGCATTCCTCCCCTCCTTGGCAGATTTCCTAGGGTATATGATTTGAAGCACTCTGAAACTATATATAGCTCAAAGATGAGATGCAGGATTTTTTCTGTACAACATTGTGGATGGCTGTTTTCCCTTAATCCATTGCATGCTGCAGCCACCACCCTCACACAGGACCTGTGCCTTCCTTTGGAGTCTCCTAACATCCAGAAATATGATGGGTGAAGAGAGACCTGCTTTCAAGTTCAGTGCCTTTTGCTTGAGCCTGATCAGAGGAAACACAAAGCCCTTTCAGCTGCAGCTCCCTACAGCTTGGCAAGAAAATAAAACAAAAACCTTTGAGTTATCCTGTGCTGAGCAATAAACCACCTACATTTCCCATCTGAAATGAGATCAGCTCCTCTCTGACACATGGTGTTATCCATCACAGCTCACCACAGCAGTCAGAATTACTCCCTACAGTTAAAAATTAGCAACACAAATGGTTAGGAAGGCAGAAAAAAAAAGGGGAGGGGGGGAAGCTTAAAACTGTCAGAATACAAACATAGTACATCTCATAAGTTTTATTTTAATGCATTTAGAAAATGAAGAATTCCCCCATGGTTTCTGGTATAGCTATGCTGTCCTATGGGGTTGCCTCTTTCTCCCATCAGACTGTGTGAGTCTACAAGCTTAAGGATGCTAATAATAAATAAGAAAAGTAAATGTTTGCATTTAAAGTATCCTGTTGGGCTCTGAAGTGTACTTTTAAAAAATAGCACATGTAAAAAGGGTAAACCTTTCCTAGTCATGTGCTGCATTGTTTGAAATGCTGACTGATGGTCAGATCATGTAGGGACCATGAAGACACATTTTCAGCTTCATGGGGACTTGCTATTTCTCCTCGCTACTAATGAGAGAACTCACCTTCACCTCTGAGCTCTCCTCCCAGCCTCTCAGCAGAGTGTAGTTTTAATAAGAAAAATATTACTTCTTTATCTTTGGGTTTAAAAAAAATCCAGTTTCTTACCAAAATATTCAGATTAATTTGGAATTTAGTAAGCTAGTTCTTCTCAGTTCTCAGCTGAGAGCAGACTCTGGGAAGAGCTTAATACTGGCAAAGAAAGTGTGAATAAAACAGGGGCTGAAAATAGCCAGACTGCGGAAGTAGAAATTTCCTCTGCAGTCCAGAAAATCCCTCCATCATTAGAGGTTCTTAAAGAAAGAGCATAGTGGTGGTTGTTGAGTACCATATACTGGAATTATCAACAACACTGCATGGATATTATTAGTTTCTGGAGGTAGGGGAAGATTCTGTAGTACATGTGAAGACTGTCATAAGCAACTATGCAGCTACAGCAACATGTTGGTATATGAAAACACTCAATATCCTCCCCTTCTGTATCTTTCTGCAGTTCAGAACTGGAGCTACAACAAAGCAGAACCCCTGCAGAGAAAAGTCTTGTGTTCTAGTAGCAGTTACTGAGATCACTGAGACTTGTCTAGGACTTTCAGAAATTATAGGTACAAACATACAATCAGATGCTTTCCAGGAAACCTTCCAACAGTGCATAATTTTCCAGCTTTTTTCTCCTGTACTTAATCAGAGTAGTACTAATTTAGTTCTTGTATGCTTATATACTTATCTTTTTTAGGCTTGAGATGTTTAAAATGAATTCTGAAAGAACAGAAGGAAAAACATAGCAAGGAGCTGTTATGGCAAACTACCACTAGGGAAATAAAAAGATGTTTTTCTCTTATGCTACTGTCACTTACATATTGCCTGCTTGCTTTGATGGGCTAATGGTGTTCTGCTCCTCAGCCTCAGGGTCATTATTAATGCATGTTGTCCTCACACCACTCTCTCAAAACCACCAAATCCTTTCTCAACCTTCCAGTAAGCAAACTTTCTGCAGGCAAAGCCCATTCCCCGTGGAACTGAGATGTCCTCGAGAATAAAAAATGCCATGTGTATCAGGAATGCTGTTCACAACACTGGATGCAGTTTTATGGCATCAAAGATGTTTATCAAACAACCTCCTGTTTGATTTGGCAAGAAAGACATGGGCAGAGGTCATCTTCACGTAGAGGATTTCCTTGCTACCTGAATCTTCTGACTTGCCCAAGTACTGAGTGGAATGTGGTAGTCACAGATATTGCTTTCAGCTACTGCTCTGGAAGCTGCAGAGAACAAATCCTTTACTCCTTCCTTTCTAACCACTCTGATCCTTAGAGACAGGTGGAGCTTCAGAGGCATCTCCTCACCTGAACCAGACAGGTTCTGAAGATAATGTCAGACAGAAAAACAATATCTGAAGCCTCTGTGAACTCCAAAAGGTAACTTTCCTAACTATAATTCCTAGAAAATAACAGTTTATTCAAAGCACCTTCCTCATCTCCCTGCTCTGCATAGCAGCCTTACAGAAACACTGATTTGCACATTCTTGTTGCTGAATTAGCAGAGGGCAGAGTGTGGACACACATCTCCATCACAGCTGGCTGGTAACTGCAGTAGATAACATCACCTGCCTTCCCTGCACACTGCTCCTGGGATGTCCAACCAAGGCCTGAACAGGAACAGGCAGGCACTCTGCAGAGGTCTGATTCATAGCACAAGAGCTTTCTTGCACAGGATACCACAGGGGAAATCAGACTGCAAAGGAAACTGCTTTCTCATTCCTTCCAATAGCTGTTTCCTGCTTTAGCATGTACGAGGATACACCTTTCTAAGTCCTTGATATCAAAATGCAAGGCAGTCTGGAGTAAATAATAAAGAAGTAGTAAAGACAAAGAAGAAAACCCTCTGTGATCTGTTCTTTTTCTCAAGCATCCCCACCCCTCAGGCTGAAGATGACCTGATTCTGGTAAAGAAAGCCAAGTCCCTGGCATGAAGCCCCTGCAACAGAGTCCAGCTCCAGAAGCAGCAGCTACAATGGGAGCACAGCAGTTTTCCCTACCCATATGGTCACTGTATACCAATCACAGATGTCCTGAATTGGAAGCCTGCAACAGGAGAGTGCACTTGGTGGATTTCACTTCTCCATACCAATCACTAGTTCCAGAAGATGGGAGTAGATATCAAATATATTAAAAGTCTAGATAACACATCAGATACAGTTTGATTCAAAGGGACAAGTGACTGATGAATAACATTTTTCTTAAAATAACAGCAATTGCTTTTTCCTGGTGAAAAAAAAATGGATAAAATAAAAATGGATAAAATAAATGGACTTAAAAAGTTTTTTGGCCTTCTTTCAGTTTGTAACTTGGATTCATCTGCACCTCTCCAATGTCAGGTGCCACCGCTAGCTGAGAGAATGGTGCCTGGTATTGTTACTATCCTACAAAGCCCAGGTAGTGAGCATACTTACATGTTAATCTGGCTCAGAAAAGAGACAGACTTCACTCTCAGTTACCCTTTATTCTCCTCCTCCACTTTATCCCAGATGTGATTACCTCCCAGTTAAGCAAGAGGGAAATATGGTGATGCTATAAAAGGATTTCTTTGGCTTTGAGAGGTTTCAGAGAAGCATAGGCACACACGTGAAAATGATACTGAATAGACATAAAATCCCTGTTACTTCTACAGTGCATACCCTGCCAGTGACTGTGACAGATTTATTGCTGAGTTTGAGCCTAAGAAATCAAGCAATTTGGAAGGAATGTTTTTGCTTCATTACAAAATGGAAAACATCCAGCCCAATAAAGACATCTTGTTTCACTTGGACTGAGGTTATGGAGGTTCTTGGAGCTGCCTCTCTGCAAATAGGTAGATCAGGGCCATCACAAGCTGATTTACTCACATTATCTCCATCCATCCCACTGGGAATTTTCCATGTTGTGCCATCTTCCCTGCACTTAGAGCAAGGCTGGAGAAGAAAGCACAGACACAGAAGTAGCAATGCAGTTCAGTGGAAGAGCTGACATGTAATCAGTCACTGGGCTGGAAGACTGCAAACCTAAAGCAGGTATGCTGCCAACTCTCCCATGCTCTACAGTCAGCAGGTGCACAGGCTGGTAGCACTGTTACACCTGTAAGAGCTCCTGAAGCTATGGCTGTTTTTTCTTAGATGCAGTCAAAGGAGGAAACGACAGAGTATGACAGCTGAAAGCAGGCAGGTGTATACCAGCAGGGGTGAGGGGAGCAGCTGCTACGGCATATCACTGGGGACATCATTTACTTACAGTACAACACCATTGCTCACCTCCTGCCCACACACTGAGAGCCATCATCAAGCTTGTCTCTTTCCCTGTCTTCATTGCTGGAACCTCTTTCTTCCCTTGGGCATCTCAGAAATGCACTGAAAACATAGCAGCTAAAGACATCTCCTTTCCTACAGGTCTGCCCTTCTTTTTCTTACATCCTTTCACCAGTTCCTCTTTTCACCATACTTGTCCTTATCCTCAAGGCTCAGAGTTCTCCTTTCATCCTCCATGTCCATTCACATTTTCTCCACCATCCCCTACATTGACTGTAGGAGCTGGCTATTTATCCTGCCCTCACACATTTGTTTTCATATTGTCTCCTCCACACAAAGCATCTTCTGTTACCACAATACTTGCCTAAATAGCTAATATGAGAGATAGACAAGTAGTATTGATTTGTGTTTATTTAACAAGAACAAAGGAAAAACGGTTGGTGCTTTCCAAAAGCACAAAGTGCATTTGACATCCTCATCCTACAGTTCATTCTTTGACCTTCTGAAAGCTGCAGTACATACATATACTATGATTTTAGTTGGGTTGCAGCCCTTCCATATCTTTGCTCTGTTTCTTCTCTTAGATTGTCAATTACACAAATAAAGGTCTTTCCTAGAGAGGGGAGACAGCACATCATGGATATTTTCCACAGAAATTAAAACAAGTGGCAATGAGGTGGCAGTGTTGTACCTGTGGGTCAACCTGTTCTAGTAGTACCTCTATCTACCTTGCAATTTAGGTAACCCAGGATGAAGCAAGGGCTCTGCTACTTCGTCCTGATAATTGTACTTTACACTGGTGCTCTGTTTGCTTCCAGATTCACTGCTCTACCAGAATCTAACTCGTCTTTCTGTGAAGTGCTTTCATTACCCACAGTCTGATAAGCACTAAAGAACAAAATTCAACTCCATATTACTGTTATTTATGCTACAATTCTTTCTGTCATAGCTACTTTATCAGGATTTGTAGCCACCATAGAGCAGAGCTGTGCTGTTTGAAACCTCCCACCCAGCTAGCACAAGCACAAACAAGGTGCTCAGTGCTCTGAGTCATGACATCAGCCTGCTGCTCTCTTGGGCTGATGTCAGTGCATCTGCACTTCCATTGGTCAGATTATGTGACTAATACAGCTGTCCTAGAACAAGCAGCAATTTCAAGCCTTGAGGCCATGCTGCTGAGAACACAGCTGCGTTGGGCAGCTCATGTCTCCAGGATGAAGAACTACTGCCTTCCTAAGATCATGCTCTATGGTGAACTTGCCACAGGCTGTCACAAAAGAGGAGCCCCAAAGAGGAGATACAAGGACTCCCTGAAACAACAGCTCAGCCTTGGCCATATTGATCACCTTAACTGGTCTACTCTGGCCTCTAATCGGGAGCTCTGCACACACACTATTTCAATGCCGTGGCTGTTTTTGAGAAGGCACGCAGGATCACTCTTGAGGAGAAAAGACAGCATAGAAAGAATTGCAGATTATACATCCTAAGGAGTCCTTCTGCTGTGCCTTTTGCAACCGCTCTTGTCTATCTTGCATTGGCCTTTTCAGCCAGCAGCGCTTGTAAAAAGCACTTGGGAAGAGCGTGGATGGAGCCCTCCCCGGATCTTTGTTCATGAAGCCTAGCCATGATGATGATGATGCACTTCCCCAGCCATCTAGGCAGTCTGCCCCTCTAATGATGACAACTAATGGAGGGAAAAGCTGGAGTTTCCTGATCTTGAAGAGGAAGGGATGGTAGCTCTGTTGTTTTGGATATGTTCTCCATCAGTGGCCCCAAACCAGAACTGAGCTGCTGAAGCCTCAGATGTATTATTTTATTAAAACAAGTATAGGCAGATGATATTTAGTGATACTGCTACTAAATGCTGCTAATTGCTAATGTAGTAGCATTGCTAATCCCTAATCTTGTTTTTGAGTGGGAAAGAGTTGACCCAAGACCCCATTTGTCGTCTTTGCTCCTGTGATTAGCCTATCATATACTGAATGTCAAAGCTTATGACCATCTGAAATGCATTAGTGCTCTAATTTGGTCAGTTTAAGGACTAGGCAATAAGAGGTCAATGTTATCAGTGAAAGCAAAGCATGCATAGCCAAAAGCTTCCTAGAAACCCTTAATCCCCAAATCTACTCTTAGCTTATGAGTTTCATGTGGATATAACCTAGTAATCCACCCCCATCAATAATACAAAATTTATTTGGTGATGAATGTGATTTAGAAAACATCATTTGTGGGGGATATATGAGAGTTGATATTTGCCTTTAATTCTCAGCTATCAGCTTAACCAAAGATCTATTATTCTTCTCATCAGCATTAGTAGGTACTGGATAATAGAATCATAGAATAGTTATAGTTAAAAGGGACCGTTAGAGGTCAGGTAGTCCAACCTCCATGCCTTATACCAATGTCTTTTAGTATTGGGGATTTATCTTCATTAGCAAATCACTCACTGATGCCATGTTGAATGAATAGTGGCCAGCACCAACACTTTTCACCTGCACTCTCACAGTTTAAGAAAAATATTCTGGGTCTGTCTTTGGTTTATCACACCTTCCACCAACTTCCCTTACTAATCACAGACCATCTCTAACACCAAACTGGGCTTTTTGCTTGTTTGGTTTTTGGGTTTGGGGTTTTTTTGGTGTATATTTTTGGGTTTGGGGTTTTTGGGGGGACAGGGTGTTAAATGTGAGAGGGTGAGAAATCCTGTATGTAAAACATGTTAAACAAACATGACATGATTTTATTGTTTTCATGGGTTTGCAGTGCTTATCATAAAACTTCACTGCATGTAAATATGTTCCTTAACTGTCCAGTGAACAACTAACACAGACAGGTCCTCCTCTTTCTTGGTTAGTAGATTGTTGGAAAACTAACAGAAGAAATAGATATATTCCCTACCCAAGTGATCTGTTTTTCACAATGAATCCAAACATATTTCCATTTTCTGTTGCGCACATTCTGTACTGACAACCATTCCTGGTTGTGTGACAGCAGAAATCCTATAAGCATCTTCATATTCATACAGCCCAAGCCATTACTGAAGGAGCTAATGACCAAAACAATTTTTAAGAACTTCAATAGGAAGTTTTATCTCTAGCATTTTCCAACACTAATCTATTTTGAAAGCTAGCCCTTTTTCTATTTACCTGCATGTCCCTCATTGCTCTCCCTGCTTCTCCCTTCTTAAAGACTTGCATACTCTCATGGCACCTACTCAACTTTCTACCCATGTTCTCTCTACCCAATCATTCACTAGCCCTCCTTCTTCATGACTAAATTTTTTCTTACTTCTGCCTTTGCCTTTCTTTTGTCTCTCATCTCATGCCTGGCACTATCTCTTTCCTTGCTCTTCATATTGCCATATGCCTGACCATACATGTTTATTTTCTCCCTCTCCCAACTATATGTATCTTCCCTCTGTCATTTTCTGTTCTCATGTTCCTCTTTGGTCTTCCAACAGACCAGACCCTTGACAGTAGATATGGTCAAACTTTGGCCTAGGCTGTGAGATGAGGGCCTGCTGGCACCAGGCTTGCAAAGCAGTCCAGCTGCCTGTGGGAGGATGGTCCCACTCCCCAAGAAGGCACAGCCCAAGCCACTGGTCAGCTGCTCCCCATCCAGCCCAGAGTGAATAAAGGTGGCACCAGGAAAACCCATACCATTTTCCCCCTGGCTCTCAATCCTTTTACATAAATCGAAGAAACCAGCTTGTCACTCCCTGCATTGTCTTGTGACTTCGATGCACATCTTACAGGGTCAGGAGGCTCAGTTTCCCCATTCTACCACGGTTTCTTCCATACAACTCTCATTGTTGACTCCTCTCCATTTCTACATCTCAGTTAATTTTCTACCTCTCCAGTTTCTCAGCTGTCCTTTAGTCTCTTGCATATGTGGTGAAGGCACAGCTGCTTTATTCACCAGTACACCTGTACTTCATGTTCACTGGAAACAACTGCATATGGAGTACAATTCCACAGGGACAGCACTCCTGTCATACGTTAAAGCACCAGGTGGAAGCATTCATGTCACTGAATCCCAGCCTGCCTTTTGCAACACTGGAGCTATGAGAACAGCAGCTCTTGTTGATTCAAAGAGAAGTTATCAAAAGTGATGACTAGAGCTCAGGTTCAGTTCAGCAGTCCAGGGAAACCCCTTGCTAACAGAAGGAGAGCAGTCAGGCGAGCCCCTTTGGTTGGCAAGAGCAATGTGCCTTTCCACATCTTCATGGAAAAAGTGTTTCCAAATGACAATAAAGCAAAGTAAATGTAGCTCAGATTTCACACTCACCCTTGCAGTGAAGTCCACAGCAGCACCCCGGTTTAACAGCAGTGTAGCTACATTGATATTTCCATAGTGAGCAGCTATGTGGAGGGGAGTAAACCCACTCTGGAAAAAAACAAAACAAAACAAAACCAACACACATTTTTTGTATATTATTGGCACTCCAGACTTTGTATCACACGACTGACAAAAGCTAGGAATAGGAGTCTGCTGCAAGTCCCCATTCCAATTCTGTACTAGTTTTCACTCACTGACATTTATTTATAGACTCTCAGAGAGTCTAAATAAATTCATATTGCTATGCAGGAGGGAAAAAAACTAACATACTTATTCTAGAAGACCAGAAGTGGAGAAAATTTTCACTTACTCCAGAAACACAACACCAAAACATTTGAGTATTAAAGCAATAATCTGTCTTTTATATGAAATTAATTTCTAATTAGAAATATCTAGTTCTTGGTATTATGTCAGTCTTGCAAGTTAAATCTCTTAGAGATGGCTTTGCAGAAGTTCAGATACAAGTCATTTAATGATACTTGCTAACTGATTTTTTATAAATTCTAAGTAGATGCAAATGAAAACAACATCAAAGAAGATTTTAAATTATTTATATGGATTTTTTCCAAGGCTTAGTACAGTAAAGATCAGTCTCCCACTGTGGGCAATCACACTGAGTTATGTTCAGACACCACGAGTTAGCAGCCTAATTAGAAGATGCCTTACTGATAAAATTACTTCAGCAACTTAGTTTCAGACTTAAGTAGTTTTATTTCCTTTTAAAATAATGCTAAAACATGCAGCAATTCCATCAGTCCTGCAAAGTATGAAACCTTATGGGAACTAGATGCATTTCTAAATTGTTAGCAAGCCATGCTAGCTGCCACTGCCTTGGCTTTGGGAGTTTTGCAGATATAAAATCACTCTCAAGATCATTCTATTTGCTGACACCATCAAGGTAAGTGTCATGCAGAAGCCTAAAATCAGACCTGGATGCACAACAAGACAGGGTTGTCTGCAGCTCTTAATGCATCTGATAAATGTATGCTCCATGAGAATCCCTGAAAACTCCATCTTGCATAATATGGCACTTTTGGTGATGGCATTTAGTTCCCAAGAACACTTACTCTTACTTTTAAATCCTAGTTTCAGCTGCAGAAAGCCCTGGTATCTAAACTACAGTCTTCTCTAGCACATGCTACTTCAGTTCATCTAAAGCAGGTATCTACCCTACAAAAGGCAATGCAAACAGGAGGAGAAAGAAATGATGCAGCAGCACTAAGTCATGGAGGAGTGATGATGCATATATATATTTATATATACCTCTGTTGTTCTATTCACCATCATCTAGGTTAACACATTTGGAAGCAAAGAGGGGGAAAAAATGAACGGTTAGTTCACCACTGGTGATATGGATGCAAAAAGCTTCATGATTGCTATGTGGCATGGCAGCTCAGATGACAGCACAATCAGCACACAAAGGAAGCTCGACCGAATGGAAGCTGAATGAGGGAGTATTTTGCATGTTAATTGTTACATGTTTACCAAAGTTCTTCAAGTAGAAATTGCACAAACAACTATTCAGGCGACTTTAATTGTACAATACCTATAGCATGCCACTGCAGGGGTGGCTTTCATTCCCAAGAGAATCATTCTAATAAGATTTTGCTTATTATTTTCCATTTGCAGTGTTTCAACAGGAGAGGTTAACCCTGATTTAAACAAGAAGGGAACAGAGGAGAAAGAGGCAAAGGAAGCAAGGGAAACATTCTTCTTAATCACACACTGCAGGAGAAAGTTATGCATAGTTCTGCAGCAAAATACTTCACACTAAGGGAAGGCTCTTCACTGGCTGTAATACATCTGGTCAGCTCTTACTAGCATCAACCCTTTTATCTTTTCACAACTGACCTTTGACTCCACATCAGCATTGTGGTCGTTCTGCAGGAGCAGAGCCGCTGCCTTCGTATCGTCCTTGCGAGCAGCGATGTGAAGGGCAGGGAGACGAACTTTTCCCTTTGTATCATTTTCCAACAGCAGTGAAACCACCTGGTCGTGACCTTGCTGCAAAGCTACTGCCAAAGGCGTGAAACCATCCTGCAACATACAATGGGGACTTCTCAACACATGTTCCAACCTTTCCCGGGGTGGAAAGGGCAAAGAGAGAGAGCTCAGCATTAGGAACAGTACTGGCTCAAATTCAGATGCAAAGTGGAACACAGTGCAAATGAAAAGTACCTTGCAATGATACTGAAATTGGAGTAAAATGTTGGTGACCTAGGTCCCAAATGCCCCCCAAAAAAGTCTTTCTGGCACTCCAGACTTAAACATAAATGCAAATAAAAGTGACTGAGAGTCGAGGGAAAAAAAAGAGTGTGAAATTACTCACAAATTAAGAGTTACATAAATATATGTATAATTATATAAAAAGGGTATAAAAAGCAGAAATATTAAAATTGCAGTTGTTAATGATGTCTCCTATAGCAAATTATCACCCATTCCTCCCACAGCTACAGGTTATAATCTATGTTTTTTAAGAAATAAACCCCCAAACTGACACTTCAGCTCTATTCTCTGATGTATTTTATATATGGATTTAAAATCTAATGCTATTTGAATATAAATACCACATTCTCCCAATATACCAGTCATTTTACTACAACTTCTATTTATGAAAATTTATATAGATGTTATGGACAATCCTCTTATAAACAGATTTTTTTTTCCCTTTCAGACTAGCAAATAGCTGAAGTAGTGCAGAATGAGAAACCTGAAAAACAGAAGATTTTTGTTTAACAAATTCTTCAAACACATGGAAAGTACAGTCTGAGAAGTTTTTATAATTTTATTTTTATGGATTCTTAGAAAACTAAAGAAAGAGTTATCATTTAGATTCTGCTCCCTCCTGAACACCTAAGTAGCGTTCCAATCCAGCTTTGCCCAAGATAATATCCATAAATCACTCCAAAATCACAAATGCAAATTACTTTATTTGGGATATTTCTTTATTATATTTGATTCTTGATCAATATATCCAAAGCTTATATTGCCACTATTCATTACAGTTTAGTAAGTAAACACCTTCTTTCAATTTTCAACTACTTCTGTCATGGTGAAACTGTATAAACATGAAATAAAAGTGCTGCAATGACACAGAAAAAAGGAGATCCTCACACTGTGTCAAAGTTGCAGAGTTGAAATGTTAACTCTTTAACTTTTGGAACTAAAAGTGATGTTTTCAATATGGAATTTTTCTCTCTGGCTTACTAAACAAAGAATGCTCTCAATTTAAGAGGAGAGACAGAAGGATTTCTGAAAAAGTTTTTTATTTCCACCCCTCCAAAACTTTGGAAAAGATTACTGAAATTCCTTGGGTCCTAACAAGCTTTTTTTCTTTTTCATGAATTTTTTAAAACTCATTTAACCCCAGCCTTCCCCTTTTGCCTCCAGCTCACCACCCTCCAGCAGCAGGGCAGGGCTCTGGGCTGGGAGCAACTCCTGGGTGAAACAAGCACACAGCAGAAAGCAGCACAGGGTGTGAAAATGCTCTGTAGGCCAAAAAAAATTCCATGAACATCCCCACAAGAGGGCTCTGGCAATATAGCTATGCTGTACCTGCAGAAATGGAGGCTCTTGCCTGGAGAAACCCTGAGTGTCACAGCTCTCACTGGAGTGACCCGGAGACGTTGGCTTCCTGCTCTATTTATACAGCTGACAGCACTGGCACAGTCAGCAGTTTAACAAGGAAAAGTGGTTTAGCTACCTAAAATGTCTTTTCTGATTGGGCTTTCTCTTCTGCTAAAAATGCTGGTAACAATAAGACACCCCCCCCCC